>SSNR01000100.1:1395315-1435215 GCA_006937965.1 Callopanchax toddi | reverse complement strand
GGGGGGGGGGGGGGGGGGGGGGCACGCTAGATGCAAGAGGACTTTTTAGGATTAGGGTCTGTATTCATGCTTGGCCAGGTTTTGGTGTTGCAGTTTTTACAGATTTTTGTGCTGGAAAACGATGAGTATCTGGCAACCCAGATCATACAGAAAAATCCAGAAAACCGGGGACGCACTGCCTCACCTGCCTGCATGTCACTGGTTCCTACATGCAGAATCTCAAGGAAAAACTGGACATTTTTCCAACCTGATATAAAATGTTGATCATGAAGCTTTATAAAATGATCTTTTTAATGATTTCACTCACTCCCACCACCAGTGTTCACACCAAGTTGGCTTCACTCCACCGACTTCTATGCAGATCCCGATTTTTACAGATAATAAACAAAATCAAAATGAAAGCTTTTACTCATGCATGAAGCAGAAGAGATGGCATTTTAATGAAGCAGAAGCATGATGTTGGAATTAGACGTAATACAAGCAGGGCCTCATCTACATTCGCTTCTTGCTTCATCATCTGCAGATATTTTTGTTTTGCTCTTTTAGAATGTGTCACTTTGGGATTGTAGCACGTAGCGCTGCCAAGTCCACATTTGGCCAAAAGAAATCGTCTGTGCTGCAGAGTGTCACATCACATCGCCAGCCACTCTCCCTCTGCCAGCCAGTAACTTAACTGGGAGTGTTTAACACATGGTACGAGCACCCTTCTTCCCTGTGAAGATCTCACTTTGGACTGGAGCTCCAAGGCAATAATTCTTAGGTTTTGGCTTTGTTGGTAGTTGAGAATAATACTTTTACCCTGCCATGAGTTCAGCTGCTTTTCTCATACACGGACTGACAAAATAAAAAACCTTTATTGACACTGTCAACGCTGTACAGCGTGTTATTATCTGTAATTTGGATCATTTGTTTCAGATTATCGAATGGAGACGACGACTTTGGTCTTTTTAACTTGGTGCAACTTCAAACTTTGAAAATTAGACCAAGTTTGACTTTTAATTAGAACATGTTAATAAACACATGTAGAATAAAAAACTTATCAAAGAAATACACTTTACAACTTTTTTATTTGCAGCCGTTTTACTTTGTGTTTGATATAAAAGTAGTATGAAGATGTAATGACATCAGTGTTGGTGCAATGATTCCCTCTTAGGAGTTTACCATCCTGATTCGTCTCTGCAACCATTCGCTATGAGCTAGTAATACAGAGTGTCTAAATGAGATGAGACCCCTCGTCCATGACTCAGAGAAAAGGACACATCAACAGACCTTATGAAGTTGATCTGTAGATTAATTCATTTAAGTAATAACTAAAGATTTAGAGGATGTCATGTATTAATCAATTTATTAACCAGGTTAAAGGAACTATAGGGAATTTGGTAAACAATGTAGCTTAAAACTTTTTTTTCATGCCTCTTAACAACGTTCTAACATAACATAGCTATAAATATATTGTGGCGATAAAAATCATTTAAATTGAAGTGATTCATTGAGAAGAAATCTTAAATATCTTACATAACGAGGAACTAGTAAAACAAGGATTAAGTTGATAACAACATGAAACAAATGATTGATAAAAATGGATGAGTTATACGGCAAGAACTGATTTGTGACTAGATAAAGAGGTATGGTTCTTTGATGGGAGTGAAAAGTTCGAGGTTTAGTGTCAAGACAACTTGCAAAGACTACATTTTTAAATAAAACATCACCCTCGGAGCTGTTTCTCCCAACACCAGAATCATTTAGAGCTCTGCTGCTAACAGAGAGGTGCCGTTTGTCAGGGGCAGCAGGGTAACACGTCCAGAGGGAGGCACATGGAGCTGGGCTAGTCTCTTCTCCACCTCCTTGTACTCTCCTGACTGGGTAACGCCCACCAGACCCAGGGTTTCAGACCCTTGAAAACAGAGAGCTGGTCCAAGTGACTTCCGGTCAGCTGAGACAACTTATGGAATTTAACAAGACGTATTAAAAAAACAACAAATGTTTAAAATAAAGGCTTAAAATCTTTTAAAGTTAAGCAGATTCCAGTGTTTAAACTAAGATTTTGTGTTGAAAAGTGATAGAGAGACTGCTGTGTTGGTCAAAAATGAGTTATTATAGTTTATATTATTATAGTTTATTTAAATATAAACGATGAACTACAATAAATGAAACAAGAAAAGTAGAGAAGAAACGTCTGTATATCAAAACTGATGCTGATACTGTATTCATTATATATTATATAAACACTCCTCTATAAATAACATGTCACAGCTGATCCATTTATATAAAACACACAAGGCAGATACTTTCATCCATGCTTAGATGGGAGAAAGTCATAAACAAAGTCACAAAACGTGCAGGTCTTGAGTCCAGTCCAAGTCCTAAACACTTCATTTGACCAGATTACTCCTTTAATTACAGGTTAATAAGAAATAATTACTAGAATGAATGCTTTTAAATATTTGTAATAATTTATTTGACAGAACAAGCAGCAACCTGACACTGATTTTGCATTTCTAAGTAAATGTTTTTCTTTTAAGTTCTTTCTGTTACCTGTACTTTGGATCATTTGCTTCAGATTACAAACAAATTAACTTTCTTCTAGTTGAGTCTATTGTCATGAATTGGAAACTCACAAGAGCCTGCAACCACTGTTTATGACAGAAAATAAAATTTAAGGACACATTTTCACTAAGTAGAACAGATTATATGTGCAATCATAATCTGATCCCCTGAGACGTTCTTCCCTCCGATAGAGTGTCCCAGTTCTGACAAGACTGGTGTGTTTTTGTGTGTACTGATAAACTGAAATGTTTCATTCCCTGGGAAAATTATTTGGTATGACTTTATATTATAAATCCATCTATTTTATTCACCACATTGTCCAGAAAGGGTTGCAAGGAGCTGGAGCCTATGATGCAGGGGACACCTTGGACAGACCGTCAGTCCATCACAGAGACATGCATAGAGACAAACAACCAGTCACACTTCACTCAGTCCTAGGGACAATTTTGAGTCCCCAGTTAACCTAACATGAATGTTTTGGGAAACCGGACTACCCAGAGGAAACACCATGTATGGGGAGAACATGCAAACTCTACAAGGAAAGTCCACAGACAGGATTTCAACCTGCAACCTTCTTGATGCAGCAGCAGTGCTAAAAAATGTGCCACCATGCAGCCCTGCTTTATATTATAAACAATTGAAAATAAGCGGTGTGCAGGCTCCAAAAATAATGTGTGCAGTACCAAACATCAACACCTGGTGCTCACTTGAGTACCTCAATGAAACAATGAATGAAATGAAAACATGTTGCATCTTCCAGCTTCCCTTAATACTTCTTCCGTTACACATTTTCATAAATAAGTTCAAGCTAGCTCTGTTGAGACTGACTCAATACCAGCTGAACAAAAAAATATACGTATAGTAAAAATAAATGCCATACTTTCAAAAATCTAGACAAGAATTCAGTTAACTCATTTTTTCATTGGAAAACGATGAACACAATCATCAGGTAGCTGTTGTTAGCTTACGTTTAGCTGCTAGCTCAGAGTGGCTGTGGCTTTGGGAAGTGTTTTATAATAAAAGCAGCATTATTAGTAGATTTTTAGACAACTATACAAGCAGAATTATACTTAAACTCAATGTACTTGATGCTATGCTGCTGCTGTGCGCTGTAACAACCGCTACTCAGAGAGAACCGGGTTGAAGTTGAGCATCTTTTTCCATTTGTTTTATTTATGAAGAAACTTTCAATAGACTCTCAGTTTGTCACTAAAATAACACGGAACAGCACTGGTAGGCCGGGTGACATCATCAAAGCTCACTTCTTACAAAAAACAGCACAATGAAACACACATTAACACACCAACAATTACCCTGATGATGAATTGTGGCAAGACTTTACTAATTTAAGGAAATCACTTGAGGAAAGAAAAAAGTTAGTAGCAAAAAAAAAGTGATTTTTTTTTTTTCTTGGGCATTCTACATCTGTCAGTCTGTGTTCTAGCCTGATTAGTGCACGTTAATTGACTTTGCTAATCACACCCCCAGGTGAGATTGGGAGAGACGGAGGGGAATGAGAGAGCGGGAGAGAGGTGGATGGTGATGGAGAACATTGCGAGCTGGTAAAGCTGCAAAATGGTGGAACAGCTGCTCGAGTCTTTTATGTGGAGGCCCCAGAGAGCAGCTCCGTTGGGCGCTCCTCGTTGCAGTGCCACAGTTCGCTGCAGAAAAACACTGAAGGCTCAGGACTGCTGCACTGGAAACTAACCATACTGAATGCATTATTGCAGGAGGGGGTTATAATGCATCAGGCGTGAAACAACAGAAAACACTTCTCAGCCTGCAAACAATGTGACAGTTAAAGTTTATAAGAAAAAACCTGCAGAAAGAGGTGAAAATATAATATCTGACCCCATTTAGCCTGAAGACATTTTTAGGATAAGCCCCTAAAATGAAGTCAGGCTGATATGGATCAATGTTAAATCTCTTTTTATTGAATTAAATTTATGGAAGCAATTTTTTTTATTGTATTCAAACAATTGTAATGAAAAACATAATACTATGTAAAACTAGTTTGCATCTAGTTTAACTTTTCAGTTAAGGAGTGGTTTGATGCATGTCTGAAGAGATTTTACAAAATTTGGAAGTTTGTTTAAAAAATTAACTCTAGTAAAGTCATACTTTGCAAGTTTTTCATATTTTTAAATATTTTTTTAAGCCAGTCTGTGCTAATATGACCCTTTGTAGAAAAGTCACTCAGACCCATCTGCTGCTTAGATCTGTAATACCACGTTTCAACTTCTGAGTCTCTGGTCCGGCGTCCTGAAGTCTCACAAAGTCACGTATCTCATGAGGGTTAGGCTAACCCAATGTAGGTAGCTGTTATGCTAGCACTGGAGTGTTTTTAGCTCATGATTCCTGATTTGTTTCCATCTCTCCCTGCTTGAACACAGCTGATTTCTTTGAATGAGTGATGAACCGCTCTAGTAGAAAGCAATGCAGGCTGAGGAGACATTTCTACAGTTAGATTTAGGTGTTTCTGAGCAAAGACAAGGCTAACGTTTTTACAACAGTGATTTAAAACTGACACTAGGGGGTGCTAAAACATGCAAAACTGCATAGTGTGCTTTTAATGTTGAACCGTTATAACTGAAATTGCTCTATGTTTTAAATGACAAATCATTTTGTAGTTTTATTCAGAAAAACCCTCTCCATAAGGTCATAACCAATCTGTATTTTATGCATTTAGCATAAATTATTTTACATTTAAAGACAAAAAGTTAGTTTTCAAATCAGGACTGGAATTTTTGTACCAAGAAAATCTAATTTTATAACATTGAATTCTTCAGTGTGTGTTGTGTCTCAGTAAAAACCATTTCTGCATCTGCCCACAGGACGTTTTATTCAGGGTTTCGTTGCCGTTTGATTATTTTTTTACTTCCTTTTTTTCCAGTAGAAATGACTCAGTGCGGAGCAGCTACCGCTCTGGCAGCATACTCAGTATGTTTGTGTGCACCAGTGCTAAATAACTAATGGCCGTGCAGGATCCCCGAGAAACACGGGATGCTCCCACTCAGATGAAAAATCAGGGTGGAACATCTGTGTCATCTGTTTCTTGCCTCTGCTCATTTCTTTATTTTGCCTCGCTCTTATGAAATCATTTGTTAAATATGTTTTTGCTGCTCGGCATCCAAGAATTATTCCCCTCTTCAGCAGCAAAAGGGAATTGTTTTTCACCCAAACGCACAGTTTCCTTCTGTGTTTTTCTGCCTGAGTAACTCATTTGTCTCCGGGTGCTTTTCATACGCCCACTGAGATGCATTTATGCACACCCTTAAACACAAAAACAGCTAATAAAATGTACTCATGGATTAAGAAAAAAGGGAAACGCATTGCAGTGGGACTTGACTCACTCCTCCGGGGGACGGATCTGACATGACCGCTGCCAACTTCCAGACAAGACTGCTAAGTGAATATCTTGTTTTTGTTTTTATCTAAGATAACTGGATTGACAGTTGTTCAGTGACTTACAGAGGATGCCAGGCTGAAATAACATGACCTCGATAGTAGAAATTGATTCAGAACAGCAGCACAAGATGAACATGAATTTATACAAAAGGAATTTGGAGTTTCAATAACATTTTTTCACATTTTATCTCTGGGAACCGACAAGAACGAGTAAAGAAACTGCCAGAGGTGGCAACTGGCATATATGAGTTGTTAAACTAACACAATAAAAAAGATTTTCTAGTGTAACTCTGTGTTCATGTTATAAACAAAAGCATCCACTGCTTTATTTCCTATTATTTTTGAAGGACAAGGAAGAAAATTGTAAACAGAAAAAGGAAGAATTCAACACTTTGTTCCTGCAGACTGCTGAAACCATGGGAGTAGATTTAGCATGGAGGGAGGTGACGTGTCCCCCGCCAATAACTCGATCCAAGGATGCAGAAACAGCGCTGCGTCCCCACTAATAATACGTGCAGCCCAGCGGACCGAGGTGCTGTCCTGCTGTGTGCAGACCTGTGTCCAGGTGAAAGAGGCGTGCCCGGATCAACCGGCGTGAGCCCCGTGTGGAGCCGCCCACGCCAATGGCACCTGTCAGGTCTAAATGTGGACCGGGCAGGTCTTATACTCTATTCTTCACCTGATGAAAGTAGAATTTATGTCTCAAATCAAATGGCCCAGGACTATTAACCCACCTACAGGTGAGATTACACTTTAGGGATGTCAAATTACCAATACTTTAACAACTGATAAAAATACACAAATACATTTTGTGCATTCCATTATAAAATTCAGACTTTTAATGGTAAATGATGGCTGAGGGCAGTGAGCTACATTGGACCAGTGTACAAGCTCCTCTCACCGCTCAGCAATAATAAAGGTAGAACAGTTCACAGTGATGAGAGGAAAAAGAACTGCCGTTTTGTAAAAAGAAGAAGAGAAATGAGGAGGCTGGGAGTTTGTTCCTAACAGCTGGGGATTGGAACTGCAGCCAGTTGGTCGAACACTCAGCAGCAACATGGGTTTCCATTGCAGCTGACTATTCTTAACCCGAGTCAGTCGAGCATGGAGGGATGTGCAGCTGTAACCTGTGCGTCTCAGCTGGGTCGCCTCAGGAGCTCCAAACCAGCTCAGTGCTGCAGCCACACTCATCATGTTGTTTCTTCAAGCGGATTTAAAATGATTATAGTCGGGTGTTCAAAACAGATAAATCAAAAAACCACTAGAACTCACCCTGTCAGCTTTTTATTATCAATAATTATATATATAGCTATACGTTCAGAAAACATATCTTATCTTTGTTGTATTAAAGACAAACAAGGCAAAAAAGAAGCTACATCTATGCCTGAAGGAACTCCTAAAATATCTAACTATTCTAAGAGGTGATGACTGCAAACTTTAGGAGAAAAAACCCAAAACAAAATAAAACTACCTGACTGAAATTATTATAAGAAATGGGAGATAATTACATGAGGAATCACAGTTTTCTTAACGATGCACCCTTACCACAACTCACCAGATGAATAAACGTTACATTGATTTTACTGACTGACTTATTACTTAATTAATTAATTATTAGAGGAGTTCTGAGATCTGAGATGTTCTTTAAAAATATTTTTAGAAAACAAACTGAGTTGTTTCCCAAGAAATAGTTAGAACTTTTCTCATCCTGAAACATTTTGAGTGTTAATGTAAGAAAAAAAAATCTAATGTAATATAATATAAAAGGCTTTGATTTTTGTTTTGAATTTTTTTTTCTTTTTTTAAAATGATTGTGTGAATTTTTGTTTGAAATTACATACATACATACATTTAAATTTTTTTTATTTAGTAGAAAAGTATATTATTTTTTCATCTACTAAGCTCAAAAACAATGTTTTTTTAATGGTTTTTTTTTTTTTTTTTTAGTTTATGGGGCCCTAAATCACTAACCATCTAAATGAGATTGAAAATTTTTCCCCCATAAACTTTAAAAAATATGCATCCAAAACATCAGGAAAAAAACAACATATTTCCTAAACCGCTAAAAAATTATTAAGTTGAATTAGAGTTTTTTTTTAATGACTTTTTTCAATGTGAACTCTATTTTAATGCACTCAAATGCATTAAAAAAGAGAAAAGATCCTGTTTGACAATATATACAAATACAATTTGTTTATTTGTTATTTTTTACAATATTATTTTAGATAGAAACAAACCAGTTTTTTCACAAATGACCTCTTCGTTTAAATGTTTGTTTCTGAGACATCAGGTCAGTTTGCCTTCCTTGGAGTTGCAAAAGTCAGAAGTTGAAACCTCAAGAATGCCTGAAAACTTTCATCTGGCAGATTTTTTTATTTATTTTATTCATGTTTTATAAACGCAGAATGTTTTCAAGTGCTCACTGAACTCAACCAACGCTCCCAATCTGCCGGGAGCTCCGCCGTCACCACATGCTGCTTTATTTGTTTATCGTTTTATAAAAACGCTGCATATTGTACGTTTAAGGAATGAGATGCTTTACTAGGTTTGTTTTGGCACATGTTTGTGAGCAGAGGGAAAACCCAGCTACTTCCCACGGCTCAGTCTGTCTGGTGCTCTGATGCATCTCCAGGAGACGACATATACACCAACAACGAAGAAGAAGCAAGGTGCTCTGTGGGTCTTTGAGTGGGAGGCAGCAGAGAAGAAGTCATCATTAAGTCACTGAAATCAACAATAACGTCTCATGCAGAAACAGCCATTCTTGGTTTGCTTTGAAAGTGATGATTGGCGGTCTGCAGTCACTTCTAAAGTAGAGTTACAGTTTCTCCACATCTGAGTGCAGAACATAATGTTTCAGTGGAGGAAACGGTTAAATTTAGCTTTTATTTTGATATAATTTTCATTTTGCAATTCAAATCAAATGTGTTCTAAAATCTGACATCACTCTGCTGACATGACAGAAAATACCTTAGATCTGTGTTTAGTTTACAACCAGTATATTATTAATAATCACATTATACTTATGGAAACTTGTTATTGAATCCTTCATGAGATAAATGTAAATTTCACAATAAGAGCATGCAATGAGGAGGGTGCAATAAAGTTTGTTTGAAATGGTTAAAAAATAATAGAATAGCACACAGTTAGTACTGATGTACAGCAACATATTACATATCTATAGAAAATAATTACGCTAAAAATAAAACAGGATTATGTTTTTCTTTTATTCAAGAGGCGAATCGAAGGATTCCCACAATGCAGTTTGTCTTCTATAAACATTTAACCCAACTTCCTGTCAGAATTATTTGCATTTCAAGTACTTGAGTGTTCAGATTTTATGCTGGTACATCTCTTTTTTCCCCACCAGTGAAATATCAGCTGAGGGCGGCAGAACATAATTCAAGCTGAGTTCTTACATGCTGTAACATCAGGTTTATTTTGCATGTAACCAAATTAAATATTTAGCGAAGTTAAACCTCTAAACGTCCCTGAACTTTAGCAGCGAGGTCGACTACGAAGAACATTTTCATGCCTGGAGAAGAACTAGCTAATGCGCAACTTGACTCCGAGAACACTTCCTAATTAATGTTTGTGTTTGACCGTCATACATTTGTTACAGTTGAGGGAAGTGACAACAACTATTTGTCGAACCCGTCGGGGGCAGGGAGGCTAAAAGCAGGGCATGGATGGAAGAGAGGAGGAGCAGATGGGATGGCATCAGTGAGAGCAGCGTACCTCCATCAATCATGGTGTGTGCACCCCCCCCCCCCCCCCCCCCCCCCCCCCCCCCCCCCCCCCACACACACACACACACACACACACAGCAGTCTGAGTCACTGTTAGGAGTCATTAAGGCAACAAAAGACTGTTTTGTCATCACGACCCTCTCACATTTTTTTGCACATTCTTGCATCTAAACAGGTTTAGAGCATCAGGATTCATGAGAATTTATCTGGTGCATACTTGGAACACTCAGTAATTGCTATTTGATTATTGCAGTCCTAGGAGTTATGTGTAATACTGTAATTGCGATAATAAACTTGCAACATTTTTGCAGCCAAACAAAAAAAAAACCCACTTTGTGCTACTTGTCAATGTCAGTTCATCTACTACTGGGCTGCGATGGTTGGCCACTAGCTGAAAACTGCAGTGAATTGTTACTGGACAATTTCTTGAGACGTTTCACAAATTCTTCACAAAATGTCTCAATTTGTTCTAAATTTGTCTCATGCCATTTTGCAATTTTTGACTCAAACACGTTGAAAAGTCCCACAAACAGGGTGCTGCAACTCAGGCAAGGAAATTGAGAACCATTGCAAAAGTTTCGAGATAGTTTGGAAACTTTTTTTGCGAATGATATTTGAAGTTTTTCACCATTTGTTGCAGTCCAGCTTGAGTAGAGTATCTCAAGACCCAGTTGAGAGGTTTTTTGTGCAGGAAAATACTTTGTATGTGTGTATTTTAATGGTGTCAGCCTGTACGGAGCCCCTGAGGGGACATGGAAGACATTTTATTTTGAAGTAGTATCTGGTGAGCACCAGATAGTAGCTCATGTGCACCAGTTAGATTCTAACTGCTGCTGAGCAGATACTAAGTGGTGTGCATGAGAAAATACTTAAAAATTATTTCTTCCACATCCCCTTAGGGGCTCTAGAAGCATGAATGGCTGCTGCTTTCAACTTTACTCATATTCAGTGACGAGAATTTCTATCAATTTCAAATATATTAATTAATTTCCAGCCCTTCAAAATAATAATAGAAATATTTGCTTATCTTTGCTACACCGTTAACCACTGATGTGGTATTAAAACACACCCTGTGACGTGCTGCTTTCAGGTCATTTTGTCAGATGGCTGTGATTTGATTGGTCGTTCATTGAAACGTCTTTAACCAACAATGTCACTTCAAGTTTAAGGAGGACTGTGCTCAGCAGCGTGGTTTAAAACCCACGCAGCGAGGTCAGAGCCTTAAGAAGGAGGTCACGGTGAATTACCAGGATGGACACGTCTATTTCTGACTGTTGACACTTCAACACAAATAATAAAAGCTGCCAAACCCAACAAATCAACTTTTATATTTACTCAGCTGTGATTAAATAAGATTTATTGTTAAAACCGCGTTTGGTCACTAAGTTTAGTTAATCCACAAACACACAAGGAATCATCGTCTTCTGTCTTGGTGAGAAAAATAAAACGTCAGGAACAGGCAGTTTCTTCTTTTCTTTCTCTTTTCTGAATTTGAGACAAAAAACATGCATTTAGATTCTGGCTGGGAAGCATGGCTACAAACATCAAGAAGCCGAAGCCCCACCTGTGACCCTGTGGGTTTCTGCTCTGTGTTGGGTTTGCAGTGTGATGTAGGGCTGGCTGCCCCTGTGAATTCCCCGCCGGGCATGATGGGGATTAGCTGGAAAACTGTCTGAGAATGACTAAATAAACAATGAAAGAAACAGCAAGAGGGGAAACTAAAGTCAGCATGGCCGTGACATTGTTTTTTGAACTCTGTAGGGGTTTTCCAAGGTAATAAAAGGTGACAGCTGAAAGAAATTTTCAAAGCCTCACTCAAATATACGCCGGCTGTGTCTGGATGTTATAGTAACAAAACAAAAAAAAGACTTTAAACAAGCTCTGATAAACACTAGAAACTATTATTTTAAAAACCACAGCATTGAGTTCTATTTTACGACAAGAGAAAAATTCCTCATTTCCATACAATCCATTCACCAAATATCTAGAAAGAAGGCCAGGAGCCTTATAGAAGATTGGCTGCATAATGCAGGTGTTCGCTTCTCATTTCGGCTCTCCACATATCGAACGCGGCCAAAAGAATGGTAACAGAGTTGATGTCTCCATCCACCGATTCACGCTCATTTGTTATTTATTCATGAAAAAGCAGGCGGGGTGCTGGGCTTAATGCTGTTTATATCATTCACTCGCTCCCCCTGTACTGTTCAGATTGGAGCATAATTCCAGCTGAAAACATCTTTTCTTTTTCTTTAAACAACTCCATTCAAAGTCGCATGTCGAAGAGAAGGGAGAGGATTCTGGTGGATCTCCTAACAATAACATGACAAGGTCAAGTGGCGAAGGAGGAACTCTACTTGGAGCGAATGTGATGCAGAGGGTTTTTTTCTAGCGATGGCGTGAATACTTTTTTTCCTTCCCATCTGTCCCCTTTAATCACATTCAAGTATCATTTTTGTAGAAGGACGAGCAGCATTTAAATCGTTTCTGTCCATTACAACACTTGTAAATCAAATCTGTAGGTTATTGCACCGAAGTTATTACTTCCTTAAATAGTGGAAATGCTGGTCTGTGGCTGCCGTGAATCACTAAATGAAGTATTATCATATCAATACCATGTAAATTGAAGCTGATGCTTTTTGATCTGTTACCACATGGAGCCATGGAGGACTCGCAGCTACAAGCACATCAACATTTAGCTCAGCGTCTATAAAAATGACTCAAACTGGCTTAGATTGGTAGTGGCAGCAGTCCTAAATTAGAGGTGTGTGAGACTCTCGGTTTAGAAAAACAGTCACTGGACTTTGTTACCTCCTGGAAGACGTTTTACTTGTCATTCAAGGCACTCTCATGACTCAAACAAAATTGTGTTTATTACATTTAGGAAGCTGCAGCTGCTGATGTTGACTCCAAAAGTTACCCAGTTGTAAATAAACATCCAATGAATACTTTTGGAAGGTTTTGATCAAATCCGTCCAGTGGTTCATGAGGTATTATGCCAAAAGTCAAACTGGGGAGACTAAAAAAAATCAGTCCCTTCAGGAAGTTGCAATGTTGTCCATTAGTCCAAAATTAGTCCAAAATTAGCCATGCTTCTCTGACCAATCACTGCAACTGGGATAGATTTAGACCAATCCCCGTAGCTTCTAGCTTTGTTTACTTCCTGTCTTTGAGCCGCTAAATGGTCAGTTTTCATCAGATACTACTGTATGGCTAAAATACGAGCAAGTCAATTTTCCAAAGTATTACACAAGAGTGGTGGGAAGCTGTTCTGCACCACACACAATGTCATGGTGGAGTATACATGAATTTGTCACTTAACAAGAACTTTTCAACCCCAAAACATGCAAAGAGATTGGTGTGTGTAAAAAGGTTGACTGTGTGTGTGTAAACAAAATAAAACCTAAACAAAATAAAAAAAGTTTGAATTTTTTTTTCAAAAATGTGCCACGAAATCAGTCATTATAGGCTGTAACTCCCTCCGCTTCCTGGATTTTCCTGGTTTTAGCAAAGATCTTGAATAAAGGCTCAAGCTCAGAGTTTTTGTTTCAGATACTCGATATCAGTAAAGCTGACCAACTTAAAGCCTTTTTTCTCTGTCTGCTAATGTCGATTAGCTGTGGTGACCATCTTGGATTGCATTGACACCAAAAGTTAATCATTAGAAAACACCCAATGAAGATTTTCTGAGGATTCATTCAAATTCATCTGTTGGATCCTGCCAACATTAACAAACACAACATTACTTTCCTTCTTACAGAGCATGAAATCCACTGAACTAACAGAACGACCGAATACAGCCAAACTTCAAACACAGCTCTCCCAGAGCAGTTGGTAAATACTACTTACTACTACTAGTTACTGCTGTGCACCCTCCCTCCAAAACCCACCATGTTTATTTAACCTTTAGGAAGTCCTCATTAGCAGGCTCACTCCGGAGAGCCTATTGGCTTGTCAAGAGAGAGATAAATTAACAGTGGGTGCATTGATTTGACTTATACCTTGAGCCAGGATTATGTCGGATGGTCAGTATGCACAATGTAATTAGTTTATCAGCAAGATGGAGGTTTTCTAAAGTGATTAATCAGGAGAGCTCTCTGACTCTGAAGTAATGGCATGAGCAGTCAGTGGACTGGGAGGCTTCAGACTGAGGCCAGCAGTCTGCACCAATAAAAAACAACCATAGGATGATAGTCCTCTGCAGAGAGACACGGGCTGATTGGCCAGACGGTTAATTAGAGTGATTTTTTTTTGTCTTTTTTAACACACCTGAGCAGGCACATCTGTGGGCAGCACAGGGTTATTCCATTTAACACAAGGAACCTTTTTTTCAGCACAACACCAGCAGATCTCAAAAAGACAGACAAACCTGAATTTATAAAACTTTTGACAGGACCTTGTTTCTTACTTTTTACAAGCTTTACAAATTCTACTGATTAGATTTAAATGATTAGTTTTAAATATTCCTAACACCCTTAAGAAACCGTTTACCGTCTCCCTCAGATGACGTCACTGGAAATTGGTACAGTTTTTAGATTCGACCACAAACAAACAAAACACCTGACAGTTATTTAAACATTTAAAAAGTATATATTTTCAGAATATAGATTTTTATGGAAAAAAATACCTTGATATATTTTACTAACCTCATATGAACCGAGCAACATCAGTCTTCTCATTATTATGCTGCATTGAGTCTTGGTTTTTGTGGAGATAATACATTGGTACCAACGACCCGCCGACCCACCCACAGTGAAGCAGCAAGACAGGGCACCCCGCCACGCCCCTGAAAGGCTGCTCAAGCGACAGGACAAAATGGCTAAGGCCCTCATCCCGATCCGTGGAATGTGCTGGAACCAATCGTTTCTGTGAGTCCCACCATGCAGCCCACGGGGCGCAAAGGATCTGCTGCCAACTCCTGGTGCCAAACACTGCAGGACACCCCCAGAGGTCTCATGTGAATGCCCCAACATGTCAGAGTGATTTTGGTCACACGAGCAGAACCTATACATTATTAGGCAGGTGGTTTTCATGTAGTGGCAGGCTAACGGAAAACTGGAGACAGGAAAAAATAGGAAAGCTGTAAGAAACTGGAGTTCTACTGAAGCCAAATACAACAAGGAGGTCAACAACAACACACCCAACCCAACACCTGTAAATAAAGAGCAGCAACATGAGCCCAACTCTAAGGTTGCATCTGGATTCCTGATAGGTGGTCTCACCTTCAGAGTTTATCAAAATTCAGTCAAGTGGTGGAGAGAAATAAAACTTTAAAAGCACTTTCCTCACTCCGAGCTCTCTGGGAATACAAAAACTAAAAGAATAATATGGTTTATAATTGATTAACTGTCATTAAACATCACAAAGAAATAGACAAGCCTCTGCAAATGCACCGCTAAAGCTAAAACGCCTCAGGCTGAAGAACCAACTCCTGCGCATTCACATGCAACGGTAATTGGGGAGGAGGAAGAGCCCCGCAGAGACGAGCAAATTTGTGATAAAACTGAGAGTGGGCTTCAGAGATGCATGGGCTGGAATCTGTGGTTTGAGCAATGAGGAAAATCTATAATAAGTTCATCACTAAAAGTTGTTGGGGAAGAGAAAAAAAAAACCTGTGCAATCTTTTAGTTATTTGATTAAAAGGGCTGCTGTTTGTCAAAGCGTTGCAAACCCAGCTGTTGCAGCACACACATGCTGAGTCACAGCATATGTAGCAGGCATGTGGACAGGGAGGGAAGCTGCACACCGATAAGACAGAATAAAGAGGAGAGATGTATGCTGCTGGGATCTCTCACTTTTGTCCAATAATGAAATCTCATTACTAAAGTGAGAGCTGTCCAGGCAGACTTAATGAAGCCCCACACGGTGAAGGCTGGCCCCTTCACACTGAGCCCAGGGAGGGAGGAAGTAAGGGGAGCTAGTTGGACTGACAAAGAGCGAACACTGCACAGACACTAAATCTATAAGTAGGAGGAGATGTGTCAGAGCTAAATAAATACTGGAAAAAGATGGCAACAGATGAAAGGGCAAGGGGGCAACATGAGGCAAAGGAACAGGGGTGAACAGGAAGTAGAAGAATCAATTGGAAGATAAATGAGGCAGCAATTCCCAGAGAAATGATACTCTTAAAAAAACCTCCTGGTAAGCATATAGACAAACTCTAGCATCCTGGTTTTTATTGCTAAATGACAAACAGCCTCAGAAGGCTCTGTAGACAACTTGAAGGGAATTTTTTCTCTTTTTTTTTTTTTGGTTTCATAGGTCAATCACTCTGTGCTAATTGGCTAGCCGAGTCATAGGGCCACATGGTCCCACTGTCCATCCCCAGAGTGCTGTCACGCCGCTGCTGCCTACGCACACAGCTAGTTTTCTTCCACGGTGGGAAGGTGCATGGCAGCTGCCGGAGAAAAACGGGAGCCACCGCCTCCCTGGGGACACATCAGGGGGAAGGAGTGCAACGCTCTTTCAGTCAGGGCCGCTAAAAATACCCAACATTGCCACTTTATTCTGCCCTCCGCAGTCACTGTTGACAGTGCATCCAGCTGTGATGTACAGAGGACAAGGGCACTGGGATGATGGTGATCTCAGAAATCTATGAGGTCCCTTGAGGTTTAAGGTGCGCCTGTATGAACCAATTAACCTACAAATACAGGGCGCAGATTGGTGATTCATCTAAACTTTACACAGGAGCTTTCTTTGAAACATCAGGTAGATGTTTTTTTTAGATGATTTTAATCAATCAAATTTACTTTAAATGATTTTACAAAACATATTTTAACTGCTGTTAGTATATTGTGAATAATTAGCTTTCTGATGAAAATCCAAAGCAAAGGAAGGCGACATGTTATTAACAGAAAGATGCATTTCACTATAAAAGACTTGATAATAATGCATTTTACTCAACAGGAAACACAATAAGTGTAACACTAACATGGTTTTACAACCATTTATAAAATATATTAAAAGTCTTGCAATTTTTAGAAATTCTTTGAGTCATAAATCACTGCTGCAGGGCAGAAACATCTCTAAAAAGGACACTTTTAAGGTTTGTTTGCTTTTTTATAGATTTTTTCTTTAAAAAAAACAAAACGCACACACAAGCGGCATTGTCGGATTTGACAAGCCCATCACCTGAGGTTCAGCTGTCTGTCGGACGAGGTGAAGCTGAGGTTCAGCTGACAGTCTGAAGGGAAAAAAACGTGTCCACAGAATGTTCTATCAAACTAAATCTACTGGAACAGGAATCCCTTTACAAGAACAGAAACTTAACGTAGACTGATGAGTCTGAAATGAGTTTATGTGGAAGGAATAACGGCCAAAAGTCATAATGCTTATCTTGGGAAAAGTTCACCAGCTCAAAGCTTTCTCATATTTTAGCTCTGCTTCTCTGAACACTACTGCAGCTAGTTTTTAACAGAGCAGAAAGAAGCGAGAACATCATCAAGTCCTCAGTTCAAATCCACATCTTCAATGGAGTTTTCTGTTTTCAAATAAAAGCTTATTGATGTCAGCTAATAGGATGTTAGTTTGGTTTTGATGTTGGCCTTTATTAAATAAAAAACAAATGAATTGTTCCTCGTACGTTTCAATAGGTTTCCCAAATCCAATTACCTCATTCCAGTCAGAGGATTCGCCAAATCACCCCCAGTCTCATTTGAAAGGCTTAATATAGACCCTCGGCATGCACCCTACTTAACATGACAGCTTGACAGTTTGAGGATGCACACCCAGGATGCACCGCCTCAGGGCTAATGCTGCACCTACTTCGGTCCGTGCGGTGTTTTGAAGCCACAAGGCACCGCTATGCTAATAACCCACAAGAAGGGGAAAAACAACTTTAGTCATTTGCCATTTGCTTGATAAATTTAGAGACCGCGCCACCATTAAATTTGATAAAACGCCACATTAACTGGTGTCCACATCTGTGCTTTAATCATGCCGTTAAGATGGATGGAGGTGTTATCTGTGTGACTGCGGACATGTCCCACACAGCTCCGAATAGGAGGCCCGTTTCCACCTGATGTCAGCACTTTTTACAAAGCCTGATTGCCTCAGAATAATGGCCACTTTGGCAACTGTCAATTTTCCTCTAGGGGAAACGGTTGATGCTGCACGATTTGCTGAAGCTGTCATTTCCTGGTCGCCTATTTCAATCAGAGCCACCTTGTTTACTTCATTACAAAGATGGGCAGACAACTCGACAGTGCTTTAACTCAATAAACTGAAGTTTCACTTAAGGGTCCAGATTTCTGCTCTGTGGAGAGCCAGAACTGAAGAAAGTACTTGCATCCAAAATGTTCTACTTCATCAGTTTGGGTAAAGGATAGTTTTAATATTTGGGGATTTTTCGCTTGAATCTTGGCTATTTTACAGGAAACATCAGGAGGAAGAAACAACAATAGCTGTGTGTTTGGGGCAGATACATTTTCTGTTGTCCCGCCTGTCTCATATGTATGCATTAAACCGGAGGTCCATTTTGCTGTTAATACTTTGGGGGAAGCCTGAGTGCCAAAAAGCCTCCGCTGAAGAATGTTGTGCATTAGAAGCTTAGCTCCTTCTTTCTCGAACTCCCATCAGTGCCTTTTTCAGACTTTGCTTCGTACTGAGCGCTGAATGGGAGGAAGCAAAAGGACGTTGAAGAAACTCGGTGAACAAAAAAAAAAAGGTTTGTTCTCTTTCATCCACCTTTTATTAGTAGGGTTGTAACATTTCACACAGCCTGGTCTTGCACCTTGAGACTCGCCGGCAGTGGTAAGTTATAACTTCGTACTTAATTTTTGAAGTGTTTTAATGCTAATGGATGGACGCTGAGCTCAGCTCACATCATAAAGTAGCCTAATGTGACTGAAGTGAGCGGTTCAATGTAAAAACACCTCATTTAGAAGGAACATATGTCCCTAATTTATATTAGACCTTAATGCAAACTGATAAAAGACCCAGTGAGATCAAAATCTCCATCACAAAGGTGACCTGGAGCAACACAGGCAGCAGCACATGTCAGTAGACAGGATATAAATAACAGAAATAAACCACAACTGAATAACTGCTAAATATTAGACTACAATTCACACGACCGACTCAAAACGACCCTAGTGGGATTTCCACATTATGTGGTTTGTTTGTGATTTGGCCGTATAAACTTGATGGGCGTCATGAGACTGAGAAGTGAACCGCAACGCACGGAGATGAGTTCTAGGGTCCACGGTGTTTAACATCTACTGTTATAATAGTTGTGGTTTCTGAGAGATCATAAAACAGTAGCTCTGTAGTCAACTGTCCATTAGCAATCCCCACATCGGGCGTGACTCCACTGATTTATGGGTCACGACTCCCCAAACGGTCCAATCTCGACTTTGCAGATCAGAAAATACAACCAGAAACAAAACATTTAGAGGATGAAGGACTATGTAAATGAGACGTATTGGTTACCAAGAGTAACAAGAACATATTTTTCATTTTTTGTGTGAAGAAGCATCAGTGTTAATTGGTTGAAATGTATCTCTGACAAAGACGCATTATATACAAAGTCTGAAACATCTATTTTCATCATCTCTTCTCTGGTTTAGGTCACTTTTTTGTTGTAGATTTGTTTTATGCATTACCATACAAGTAGAAACAAAGCAGGCAAATATGGAAAACAAAAGAGCAACAGAGAGAAAGTTTTAGACCTAAAGTTGATTAATGCGCAGCAGAACAGATGCTGGAGACAAACAGCAGAAATGCGTCCGCCCTTTGAGTGTTTAATCAAAAGGAACACTTTTGTCATGCCACTAAATGACACATCTGTTCACAATAATCTTGTTTATCCACTTCATCTCTACGGTTACGATGTCCAGGATCAAGATTTAAATATGAGCTCATGAGAAACATGAGAAGTGAAATCTCTCAGTATCGTCACAAAGTTCGCTGTCTCCGGTTTTATGATGACAGGTAACATGTTCTTTAGACTGTTCTGAAGATAGATCAGTTGATATGAATTCATGAGAAAGTCTCATGAAAAAGTACTGAATTTTTAAAAACCCAAAATATTTACACTGCATTTTCTAAGAAGGTCCTTCAAGCATCATGATGTCACCTGAAGTAGCTCCACCTGCAGGATCAGGGCTCCACCAGAGCAAAAGCGGACAGACTAGTGAAAGTGCATCTGAAACCTTTCATGTGTGCTAGTGATGTGTGGGTTAGGGTTTTTGTCAGCCTGCACATTTGAAAACTTCTGACCTGCACCAAACCACCCAGCATCACTGCATCTATTTTTACAACCCGCCCCGCCTCATTAAAAACACGTTATATTGACTGAATGCACTTCTATTTAACCTGACCGTCTCCAAAATGTGCTTATGCATGGTTCAAAGTTTGCATAAAGTTACCACATTTTTCTGTCACATTTTCTTTTATAAATCCCAAAGTTTGGGGCTTTCAAACCCGTATTTTGCATGAGTAAGTTTTATAAATGCAGCCCCTGGTGTCTGTCTACAGCGGTCACGGAGCGAGGCATCTCTCAGCCTGTCAGTAGCTGCAGCGGCTCACACAGGTGTGTGATTGTAATTTGTCAAAATGACCAACCACCTTCAGATTTGTCCATCAAAGTAAAAAAAAAAAAAAATCTATGAATTTTTTCTATTAACCATAACCCCTGATATGATGAACCATCCCCAAACTGCCCCGCACTGGTAAAAATGTATTGACTTAACCAACCCGACTCACTGGTAATCCGCAGTACCCACGGGTTAAAAGACAACCACTAATTTGGGCGTCTTCTTAGCTAAGGGAGTGGACACACTCACAGCTTAGCCATGAATAACAAATGGTACCAAAATATCATCCAGGGGGAACTCCTCCTGAGCATACAGGATCAGTTTGGTGAACAATGCATTTTCCAGCATGATGAAGCACCCTGATAAAAGGCAAGTGGATCTGAGGACTAGTGGACAATCCACAAACGGCCCTCAACATCTGACGAGCTCCAAGCATCGACTATGAGGAATGGGCTGCCATCAGTCAGGATTTGGACCAAGAGTTGATTAAAAGCACGCCATGACAAACCCAAGAACTCAAATATTGACTCTTTACATCAACTTAATGTAATTATCAAGATGAAATCTGTGTAATTATATTTGTGTAACCACAGAAATATCTGACAAAAAGAACTAAAAACATTTATGCAATAAAATCTGTACAAACCAACGTGTCATTCTCAAACTTTTTGACCACAACTGCACAGTGTTTGTATGATTTTTTTTTGTTTTTATCTATACACCATCAGTGAGCCTTTTACAATCAAATAAACGGTACCGTCCCCATCACCAGCAGCGCCCTTTGAATCACCAACGCCCTTCACTAAAACCCCATCACATTACCATCTCTACAGCGCCCGTCGCTCGCTGTAACTCTTCTTTATATCGGACCTAATTTGTTGCTCTACTTAAGTTGGATTTTACAGAGCTCATTAGTTAACTGTACATCTGCAGCACAGTAGTCGTTCATTAAGTTTGCAGCATTAGACGACCACAGTGAAATAAAACAGATCAAATAAACTCCATCTAGAGAGCTGAAGGTCGATGCTGGAAAGAGAAACAGAAACGGCTGCATCCTGAGACTGTCGGGTTTCTGCACTGATGTGGAAAACATTTAAAGACTTATGTTATGGCAACACGACGGAAATATGTTATAAAGCAGTGCAATGACAGAAATTCACCACCAGATCTGCAGATTGAGCAAAGATGAAATATTGACTGTTGAAAGGAGACGTTTTTCCTGAAGTTTTGTGCATTTTATAATGCTAAAAATGATCTCCATAAAATATATAACCTGAAAATCTCAAAGAAGAAAGTTGAACTTTTTTCTTCTTTTTTTATATCTCTTCTTCAAAATCCCAATTTCTCCAAAACGTTCATTTAGCAGCTTTATTCTAAGCTTCCTATGCGTTCAACTCTAGCTGGAGCCAATTGCCTCTTTGTTCCAGTTCTAATTCCAGTTAGGATCGTTTGGTAATCGCTTGCGCTAGGGCAACTCTTTTTCATAAATAAAGATGAGTAAACATGCACATATGGTAACACATATGTTAACTAGGAGGAGTATCGGCTAATTTCCCCTGTCAGCTTGTTTGCTTCACTGGACTCTGTCAGTTTGCAGCTGTAAAACACAACTCAAGGCCACAGCTTTCAGTTTTTATTAACCGCTACAGATAAAGGCCCAACAACACAATGATGGCATGAAAATATTACGAAAGACTGGCTCTTATTTTAAGGAGAGAATGGTTTAGAACTCTTCAACACCCCAGGAGTGAACCTAATTAAAAGACTAATCAGGCTGAAATAAAAAGTAGGTTTTGAAACTGAACTTTGCTGCTAAATGACTCATTTTAGAGCACAGACATAACATTTTTTAAGCTTTATTGACTTCCATCCCCAATTTGAATGCACTGTAGACATACAGCATATATTAGCACCTGTATCACGACTCACATTAACACAGACGTACACTAGAGACAAGGACAAGGGGGCTGATGGGCGGGGGGGTGGCGTCATGGCCCGCCTCTCTCTCTGTATTGCACCTGGGCTGGCGCGGCAGGGCGTGTCTTGTTGGGGCTACCTTGGGGTAGCATAGGGGTGGGTCAATAGATAATTGACACCCCTTCAGTGTGGCGGTGACTGTGTGGGAGCTATGGCTCGTTTTTGGGGTGGTAGGCTCCTGGTTGGTGGCTCATGGCTACTGGGGGCATTCTGGACCAGCTGAGTGGACTGGGTTGGGTCCTGTCCCCTCAGACTAACAGGGTGAGACACACAGCGCCTCTTTCATCATTGGTCTTTCTGGTTCCCGGTTGATGTGAATCACCATTTCCTGGAGACATTTTTGTTGTTTCTCCTTCTTGGGGGCTTGTGCAGGCTCCGAGCTGCTGGGGTAGCCGGATTCTGGGCTCGACCTGCGCTGAGGGATGTGACCCATCTATGATGGACATGGATTTATGCTTTTATTGTTTTATGCTTTAATTTTTTTTGCTGCAGCTCTATTTTTGCTTTTAATTGCAGAACGTTGGGGTTCTTAATGTAAATTATGTGCATCATTATTAATATTATAGGTTTAATGAACTTATGCACAATCATCTTGACATTCTAGTAAATCGATATTTTATTTAAATAAACAAGCATTCTTTTCTGGAGATAACAGAAAACTAGCATGGATGAAGTCTAGAAATAATCATATAAAAATATTTGAGGCTGTTTTAGTTTGTATGCATTAAAAATGTAATTTAAATATCATTATTAATTATTATTAAATACTAATTGTTTTTATTTACTCGTTTTATGAGAATTTGTTTTAAACAAAAGCCAAATAAATAAATCCAAATGTATAAATATGTTTTTAATAACTGCTAATACGATTTGCTCATATTATATAAATGAGCTTTTTAAAACTATTTTAAGAGTTATGCTGTAAAGTAGAAGAGGAAATATCATGAGATTCATGCATTTAAAAATCAGATAATTCAAATGTTTTAACTGATTTTTAGCTGATCGTGTTTTTATGATGATTTTTCCATCATTTGGGTCGATGCTGGTTGTTTTATATGTGAATAATCTCACGAGTGCTTTAAAACAGACTTTAAAACACTTTTTGTCAGAGATACTGAATACCACACAACATACATGGCCTCTCTGCTGCATTACCCTTTTTTTTTTGAGAAAACTACATTTTCTGCAGATTTTAGCATTTTTTCATTAGGATATTTTTTTATTTCATGTCTTAAAATAAAAGGGAACTCACTTAATGTTATGTTAATTTTGCTCAACTGAGCAGAAACTGATAACTTAATGTTTGTACTAAAAAAGGGAATGACTTTAACCCCTGGTTTCAACTCAACTACAATTAAAACACAAATTCACACATAAATCCTCCTTATTCATCAGTTTTCTTTCAAAAGGAAATTCTACTTAGCGCTTTGATAAAGGTTACAGACTATTATTCATATTATCAGGTAAAACAGTCAGCTGGTGTTTGATTTTTCAGCTGAAGAGATGAGTTTTGTCAGACTGTTGTGTTGTCTCCATGAGGATGTGAAGGATTTCTTTAAATAGAAGAAAAAATCATCTGTACTGGGAGAAAAACTAATGCAAAAAAACTGTACCCTCAGTATATGGATGTTGGCTTCTTGCATGATAATATAAGTATCGTATAAGTATTATAATATTATTACCAGTATTATTCAAGAAAACTTGATTTTTATTGTAAATGGAAAAAAATATATACATATTTGCATTTGTAATTATTTTAATAAATATATTTATATAGATTTTTGAAGAAATAATTGTTCTAAAAGGTGTTTGTTGTTTGTTTTATTATTGACAATTTATTAGGCTAATCCCAAATAGCTAAAAATGTAAAAGATGTAAGCTCTGCTGTCATTGGGCCAATTCTGCATTATTCAGATGTAAAAAGTAACATTTTACCGATATTATCCATCATCAAGTCTGTGCATAATATAATATTTTTTAAGTATAATGTTTTTCTAATTATTAATAAAAAAATGGCCATCATGTATTAGCAAAATTACTTTTTTCCTTGTAGGAAAACGCAAATGTGACCTCACATTTTCTTTAATCATCAAAACTGTTAAGTAAAATCATAAAAATCAAGCAGAATAAATAACAGATTAATAAAACAACACAAAACAAAGGATTTCTCGTTGTGAATCTGATACTCCGGGGCTGTTTTATTTAATACATCATGTGTGGATGATGGTTGGGTTTCTCCCTGGACTTAAAACCCATCAGAGAAGTCCTGGCAGCACTCAAACAGAACCTTGGTGCCTTCACTGAACCATCTGCTGGGAGGTTCTTTAAACCAGCTCATCCTCTTTGTCTTTCCTTTTTGTGCGTTCGCATGCGATTGGATGCACGAGATAACTGATATTAAAGGCACTAGAAAACAGTTTCATTTGGAGCAAAGACAAACCCACTAATGCACAACAGTGAGAGAAGATAACAGTCTGCTCAAAGTAAAAATTCATTTTTTAAATCAGACACAAGCTGTGCCAAGGCCTTTATATAAAAGCTGCCTTCCCAGATCTTTTTTCTTTGCTTCGAATCCTTGATTTGATTAGGCTTTAAATGCTTCTTTAAAAAAAGCCTCTACAGCAGAGAGCACAATTAGTTTTCAGATGGAGAACCAGAGCTTCAGTCCACAGCTTGATATCTGCAGGCTGATCTCTTAGTTTGTGTCTTTAGAAGGAGGAAAGATGATTATATTATACTATGCAGAGATCATAATTGGTGGGAGGTCCATCTACAGTGTGAAAACTGGAATCAGTGTTTAAAAAACTGAATCAGACTGAAGGTGAGCAACTTCACCAGCACAAACCTGGAGCCATAAAGAGAAGACAGCTCCAAGGAGAAACATCTTAAAGGAAATGCACAAAAAGATCTTCAAATCTCCAGACAGACGATATAAAAGTATTAAACTTCCAACTGAACTTCATTACGTTTACAAGAAGAAGATGTGAAGGCGCCGGGCACCTTGATGTGGAGAAAAGCTCTTCTGTCTCAAAGAAAAACTACAAGAGATGGTTTTGAAGATCAGGAAGAAATAAAACACTCTGAGTTTCAAATGTTGTTTATGGTTCAGATTTAGAAGATGTGAAAAAAGTTGGATCAAACTGAAACGAAAGAGAAGAAACAGACACAGAACTAAGCTATGTGACTAGAAGAAGGAGAAGCCAACAAGGCTACGTTTGTTAGAAAGGAGTTTTTCTCAAGTTTTTTTTTCCTCGAAATTACTTTTTTCAACAACAGAAAACAGAGAGTGCCTGTGAAAGGATGAATAAACGTCTTTATTCTTCACTACATGAAAGCAAAGCCTCTAAGTGTCAAGTCCACCCACAGGTGTAGGAATATGTTAGTAATAATTCATTTCACAATAAAAACAATAAAGTCTGTGCCTTCAAGAGAAAAATAAGAAGTTATGTTCAGTAAATAACGATTTATTAGATCCACTTTAGAGAAATAGTTTAGTTCTGACTGGACTGATCGTTTGCTGCTGTCTTAAAACAAAATCAGTGTCAAACACATCATCAGGCCAACGGTGTTTAATAAACCATGATGTTTCACGTTGCTCAGTTAATCTGAAAAATATTTCAGATATTCCTGCAGACTCTATTCTGTAGATTTCTATGTTAAAAACGGTGCAATGCAAACGTCTAGAACTTTTAGAAACATATCCATCCTTACCGTCAGCAATGCCTTTAAGTCAGGGCTACAATGAAAATGACTGAACCCATTGCCTTTGTGTTTCTGGTTTCAGTGAAAAAAAATATTTTAATGTTTTTAACTTTTAACCCTCAAGTATCGTTATAGTCGTTTTTTTCTTTGGAGGTGTTAGTAAAAACCAGGTAATGTCAAACTCAGGGGATTAACAAACATAAAAACCATCAAGTATGAGCTCCTTAAAGTTAGTGGCACAAACTCAGAAATGCAGATTAGCAGCTGAAGGGTGAAAGAAGTATTTTAGGTAGCTGTTTTCTCAGTTAACAATGAAATTCATGAAATAAAAAGACCTCTTGTTATCTGAATTATTAAAAGTAGAATGTTTTGTGAGCTTTGTTTGGAGGTAAAAGAGGACAAATCTCATGGTTAGCATAAAAGTGGGATGATACTGTTTTTGGTTTGTTGCTTTTGGTTACAAATAGTAAAAAAATCCCCTTTTAATCTTCAATGGATTTCTACATTTTGGCCATTATCCAAAGGTTCACAACATTCACGACTTTGACAGAGTTAGAATGTATTTTCTGGGGGTAAAAAATGAGACCAGAATTCACCAAATGATGACTGTAAGTCTTTCAGAAATAATTTAAACGGTGAGTTACTTGTGAAAGAGCATTGTTAAAATTCATTCTCAAAGGTCAAATGTTTTCCCACACCAAAGTCCACCTTTTTACAAAAAATATGCACACAATTAAATCAGAAAAAATACAAATGTCTTCATTTCCAACTGCGATTTCACTCAACTCCCATCTGCAAAATATATGTTCTTACTTGATGCTTGGCTACCCTTATATTAACATCTGTCATCTTTGCTTTGCAAATCTATATGCCATCTAAAAGTTTGTCTTCTCTCCTCTAATGAAATATAAAACATGAGAAGGGCTGCTGTTTTCCGGTGGTTTGAATAAAACCGGAGTTGTTCCACCCTCCCTCTTATTGCATCTGTAAATGAAAGCAGCTTTTGTCATATCTTTCTGCAGCAGCTACCTAAAAACAAATTATTAACTTTCTGCACCGACTGTTACAGCTGAGCTGCAGAAATACTGTCCTATAAAAGGCATATTACCTTTTTACCTACACCATAAAATTGAAATCTTCCTGTTATTTCTCCCCCCAGCACTCCATCTCTGGCTCGTAGAGACAGGCAGATTTATTCCCCACCAGAGATAACAAAGTTAGCAGTAAGTACTCGTCTTCTGTCATGTCAGCCTCCTCCCTGTTGTCCTTTCCCCAACCATCATTAGCTTACTGTCCTCGCTAAGCAACACTTGTAAACACAGCAGCCAAATGTCCCCCGTTAGTACTTGAACTCAATGATTTGTTTGTTTCATTTGAAAAGGTTAGTGCTCGACACGACGTGGATGAGTAAAACACGCTAGGCTACCGTAATCTGTGTTTTCCTTGGGGAGTTTTAATGATCGTGGGTAGAGGAGGTGCTGCCACCGCTCCCCTACCTGACACCTCCATCACGTCTGATGATTTTTAAAACCAGGTCAGAATCAGGCCGGTTAGAGGTGGAGGTCTGGGTAATAAGGAGGTAAGAAATATGAAAAACAGAATCCAAACAGCATGGTCCCCTTCAATCACATCAACTCCATCTGATAAGGAGAGGAGAATCTGATTTTTGAAATATGAAACTTTATTTAAAGCCTATTTCTGGTGTTGAAATAACTTTAGGCTTTATAAAAAGTAGACCTACAGTCTCAGGAGAAGTTCTAAAGGAAAGCTCCTAAAAAGAGTAGGAATTAGTTTTAAATTGATGAGAAATTAATGGATCAATCCATCCATCTTCTGCCAAATATCAAAGGTCAGGTCGTAGATGTAACAGATCCAAGAAGGACCAATCCATGGTGACATTCTCCAGCCTCTTCTGGGGGGTCCTAAGGTGTTCCCAGACAATCCCTCCATCAACCTCTAGGTCTCTTGGAACGTGCATGGAAAACCTTCTAAAGAAGGTGATCTGGCATCCTAATCAGATGATTTGTGATGAGTAGGATCAGCACTGGATGACAGAGCTTCTCACCTTAACTCTAAGGCTGAGCCTGGTCATATTCTGGAGGAAGTCCAGAATCCATTTTAGCAAGCTGTGCTGCTTTTTGTCTCGCCCTCTCGGCTCACTTTCCTCCACTTATCCGTGCCGCCCCAGGGTGGCGTTCAGGAGGCATCCTCAACCTCCACTGGCTCCTTTTGATTTGGAGGTTCTTTTCTGATGCTCTCCCAGCTGTCCGAGCTCCTCACCCTGTCTGAGCCCGGCCACCCTGCAGAGGAAACTCATTTTGGCCGCTTGTATTCGCGCTCTCGTTCTTTCAGTCATTACCCATTGCATCATGATTACAAAGCTGTAGTGATGCAGCTGCTGATCTGGTCTGTTGAGCCAGAAAGCATTACTCCCGATTTACCGGTCGATCTACGTTCTAATCCTCACCTTTGGTCATGAGCTGTTGTTTGTGTGTTTTCTAATATTTGACCCTATGGTTTGGGTCACAATCGTTTTATTCATTTCAGTGGTATCATGATCTCCTCGTCAAGGTCAAGTACAGACGCTAAAGTAAAAACATTTTACGCCCTGAACGTGACACAAACAACAGCTAATAACACTCCGATAACACTATAATTAAAGGCTTATCTCAGCAGTGAGACAACCTTGATTATACAATTAAGGCTTTACTAGATGACACTATGATATATCCAAGCAACAAGAAACTAATTGATGATTTTGAGATAGCATTTTGATTTAAACCGCCGAACACTAACTTCTTGACAAAGTGACCAAGAGCACAGCGGTTGGATCCCTACAGCTTTACGGTTAAAGTCACAGAGAGGGCTAACGCTGAGAATCAGCAGCCAAATCATTCCCCCTTTCGGGTCCACAGCTGCCAAACTCACCTAGTAAAGTACTTTCAATTGGACTCAAGCATGAACAGGACAATGTTGCTGGTCTCCATCTCTTTCAGTGTGGCTCTGTCGATGGCCGAACTGTGAAGTAAGGCTCTCTGTCCCCACGGACAGCTGGGAGCACATTTTCCAGTTAAGTCTCCTTGGTAACAAAGCTGCTGAGCCTCGAGCTCTTACAGCACATTTCCATTTGCACTTTGTAGGGGTGACGGTACAGGATTTGGCTTGACAGTGGGGAATCGTGGGGGGGTTGAGAACGCTATTTGGACAGATCATCAATTGAACTGAGGGCTTGTGCCACTGAGATGCATTGCTCGAAGAACGACTATTATTACTGGAAAATCTCTATATTCTTAGCCATTAAACGTACCATCTGGGAGCCATCTGATTGGTCTCAGATTCATTCTGCATCCTAAATAACTGAACAAACAACCAGAGCATTAACAGATTATTAACTTTCTGAGCTAAAACAGATGAATTTCTTTTACGGATGAACAAATTAGACCAAAACTCCTACGATCTTAAGTGGCTCTAAGTTTTTGTAAAGTTTAATGAAGCAGTGCAATATTTGCTTGGTTGATTGTGAGATAGTAAAGGCCAAAAAGAAAACTAGAAAACCAAAGTTTGGGTGTCTATAGAGCTTCAATATCTAATAATGAACAATGCTGAATTATTGCTTCTTCTACAAGAGCTTTAAAAACACCAAACAGATTGATCAAATGTGACTTAGAGACTTATCTGATTGTCCTAGGATGCATTCATTTGATAAATCAAGTGAATTTTCTCACAGCAATGACAAAACAACAGTTTAGTGAAAAAAACCAGGTCAGACCATCAGTAGTTTTCTGTTAAGGCTTGTGCTCATGTGTATTTTTTGATATGCAGCTTTACAGTCATACATAGTTTGTTAGTGTGTTGCTAATGGTGCATTCCCACTATGTGTGACCAAGACCCTTATTTACCCTGGACCATCTACATTTCTTTTATCCTGTTTTTTAGGTGTGTTTCTAGTTGTTTTCACTAAAGTACATACAAAATAAGCTCATTAAGTGTTGCAGTTTGCCGATTGTTAATAAACTGGCATAGGGAATCCTACAGGTATTCAACCAATCAGATGCTCTCCGATCTTTGCAAAAGTTTCTGGTAGTTTCAAAAGTTCTACCTCTCCACTCGGATGGTTTTCTGGGCTTCGTTTTGACTGGGTCGACACAGGAAGAGCTGGAGGAAGTACGTCTGCAACCTGGCCGGGGAACGCCTGGGGGTCCCACCGGAGGAGATGGTGGAGGTGGCCGGGGAGAAGACACCCTTCTTAGCATGCTGCCCCCGTGACCCGGGCACGGATAAGTGGAGGAGAGCAAGGCAAAATTTCTACCCTTTACTGGAAACAATGGGGTAAAGAATGAACCCTAGAACACAACCCTTGTTCTTGGAAAAGGTTCAAGAAGTACAAATACACCTTAAGGTGTAATAGATCAGATGAGATGAACCTTAAACTCCTACTTCAGAATACTGACACATTTTATGGACTGATCTTGACTCTGAGCCTTAAAACCTGCAGTTCACATTAGATGAGTTTTTCACGTTGCAGGTAAGACATGTACCACACATGATTAAAGTTCACATGGTCCAGAATTGGGGTCTTCGTGTCGGAGCAGAAAGAACCCCCCAGCCTAAAGCCTTGGTTACAGCGTTTTGTGTTTCTGTTTGACCTCTCTTCCTCCGGGCCACGATCCGGCTCTGATTAGCATATCGCTCACAACACTGACCGTTTGGCTGACCAAAACTTTAGCTTTAAGGGGAACTGACCAAGGTCTTTGCTACCCCCTATAGCACACACAAAGAGAATTTATCTGCATGAGGCTGATAAGCTGATGATAGCCATCAGTACCAGCAACTTGTTGGAGGAGATAAGGTTAGATGATTTGGCACTTTTAATGGACTCTAGTGGTCAGACATCAATAACCACTCCCCATAAATGTATTTTATTCTCTTTTTTTCAATCTTAGCTTTATGTGGTTCCCAATTCTAAAGATAAAAACATAGTTTAGAGGGGACAGAGATAAGAGTTCCTTATTGCATTGCTCTTTGATCCGTAAACGAACCAAAGGAAACAGAAGAACCAACATGCCTTTGTTCCGATGCTTCGCGGTCCCATGAGAAAGCTGACGTTGTCTTTACTAATCAAAGTGTTTAAGGAGGAGCAGGCAGAGGGAACACATTGAAAATGGAGCCGTCAGAGTTGTTCCCCTGGGCTGAGCTGTGCAAGCCAACCGTGGAGGAAAACACAAGACCCAGACAAACAGCAGGAATCACGTAGCCTCTCTGACTGAGGAGGTCTAACAACCAAAACGGCGTGTTTCTGCTTTAACAAAGAAATCAAAGTGCAGGGGCCGAGGCTACACAACTTCAGACATTAACAGAGAGAGTCGGTGCAGCAGCAGGCTGCTGATTCTGACCATTTCCTGTATTTTCAGTCTTTTTTTTTCAAGAAATTTAAATGACAAACGATGCCCCTCCCCCACCTGTTGATGCAAGTTGTCAAACTTTTATTTTTCTGCATATCTTAAAAATGTGGTGAACTTCACTTGAAAATTACCTAAAAAAAAAATAAAAAATATATAGGGGTGTTTGAATAAGAATTTGACCATTATTACCTTATATGACTATTTTTGCATTATTATTCATTTAGAATATATTATAACCTGTATTTTCCCAAATTAATACAAAATGCAAAGAAGAAAAACATTTCTAGGTGTGAATGCTAAAAGATTAAAATAATACTTTCTGGGGAAAAATGCTAAGTGTTAGCGTGTGCATGTATAATAAATGCAGGCCCAATAGAGACTAACAAACTAGTTTATTTGCAGACATTACCCTGTCGGCTTCAAAAGTCTTCTTTAAAAAACATACAACATTTAAATATGCTGCCCTTTAATTTTAAAAATCTATAAAAAATATTTCCGATATACTGTATTTCTTGTTCCGTCTTTATGTACTTCTTTTTTTTCCTAAATCACAAAATTCTTAAAATCATCCTGCAGGATATCAGATAATTTAGCTGACAAATTCTAAAATTTAAATAAAAAATAAACAACAAAAATCAATAATAACAATAAAACAACCTCTAACTTAAGATTAATACAAATAAAAATGTAATAGTTTAGGAAAAATTAATTTAAAATGTTAAAATGATAAACAGACAAAGATTTTAAAACGTGACCTGATTCTCTTTTAATGTATCTGTGATTCAAAATTTAAATATTGTATTCAATATTTTCATTCCTATAAATTAATCATTATATAAATAATATTTAGGCACCAGTATTACATTTTATTTCATTATTGATTTATGCAAATAAACTGATGCATAATAAAAAAATACATGAATTTTGCATGTGGAAAACATGAAAATAACATGTGACATTTGTGAAAAACAAACATGTTTTCCACCTGAATAAAAAATAAAAAATAAATGTGAAGTTCATATATGTGAAAAAAAAACATGTTAAATGTTTTAATTATATAATGTGTAATTATTCCAGTGTCGTCACTTGTTTTTCCACATGATGGAAATATTAACATTTTTGTATTTCTTTCAAACTCGGGTCAAGTCTAGTCCAAACGTTTTTAAAAACATTAAAATAAACCAACAACTTAAAAGAAATTCATAAATTAAAAGATTGTATTCATGCAGCAGCTGCTTTATGTCAAGGTGCTTTTTAATACAGCAGCTCTTGTTGGCTGATTGAACCTATAAATATTTGAATCATGCACAGAGCGTAACGTGGTGAATCTGGGTCAGGGACTTAACCACGACCCCTGATTCTCCTGAATCAAACTGAATCCTGTGAGCCGTGGAAGTTGGAGGAGAAACATTTAAAGTTAGAACTAATCTGAGGTAGCGATCTGAATCCTATCCTTTACATTATAACGATGATGCTGCTTTAGAGTATTATAAGTTTTCTTTCTTAAGCTTTTGAAAAGAAGAACAACAACTTGCTCCACATGCAAGGGCTAATTATACGTAGGAGGTAAGTTCAGACTTTGGAAAGCAGAGTCATTAAATGTGTTTTCCGTTAGTGCGTGGAATCATCTCACTGTAAATAAAACAGCTGGGGTCAGGGCCAGAGGTCCATCTGTTTGTTAGAGGAAAGACTTGAGCTTTAGCTGGAGTCAATCGAGCATCTTTTCAGGTCCTTTCAGACGTGTCTCTTATCCATTAAGCTCCTTCTGTTTTAATTAAATGGGATTTCACCTGTTCTGGGGTCAGTAGCACCTTGAGTCATTCAGCCTCATCCAGTCATGATGGTCGAGTGGGTAAACAGTCCACAAGGGGGTCGGTAAAGGAAGCAAAATGAGTCACTTTGTACTTCAGGTTACCCTGACCTGACATGCTTCAAATGTGCCAAATCTCAAAATCACAGTTAAAACGAAAGCTAAATAAATCCTCAGAATTATCTTCAGGCTCAAACTCCCTGGATAATTAACAAAGCAGCACTGTTTTAACAACACCTTTTTCCAAATGCTGCAAGAAAGACACACAACTCAAATGTTTACATCAAAAAGAGCCTGAACTCAAACAGCTCCCATACAGTCGGCTGAGCTGCGCTGGGTGCAGCCGTCTGCAGAGATTCAGCCTTTATGCAGGGTCTGATGTTAGATTAAGTGGAATATACTGAGGTTTATTTAAAGTTTGCTTTCATTTGAAGAAAGAACAAATTTAAAAAGAAAAAAAAAGGCTTTGTGCAGCAACCTGTAGTGCTTTGTTGTGAGTTAGAACAGAGTAAAAGCAGTAACCCGAGGCAGTTCAGAGATATTTGATAGGAAACATTTTATTAGGAGCAGAATGTTGAATTTTACACCAAAAAGAACTTAGTAATGTTTGTGTTTTGTTGTCAATCAAGTTCTTAGAAAGAAAAAAAAAATAGAATCAACACTAAAACGGAAAAAAGGTAACGTGTTTGGTATCAATTTATTGATCATTTTATGGATGTTTTTAAGTTTTCTCATGGACACAACACTGGTATATTATACCATACAGGGTTTTTACTTCTTTGTCTAAATCTAAATCAGAAACATTTACACACTTTCAAGGAGATTTTCCAGAACCATCTATTGGTAATGTCTGACAAGGTTTTCAAATATAAACTCTAAAATGAATTTACTCAAACGTATAATGTTTTAAAAACCAAACCAAATAGTTTTATATCAATCAGCGCTCCAGTTTCTAGAGATGACCTCAAATATAACTGGTATCGACAAAAAGTCATCTCAACTAGTGACTGGAAATTTTAAAATTAAAATAAAAAGATTTGAGTTATTCATTATATTTATTTTTTTCTTGAGGTTTTTGGTACCATCATTAAATACTAATTTACTTTAGCAAGAAATTAATATCCATGTGGAAGTTTTTATATCAAGAATCACATTTTTTAAGAATAATTTAAAATTTAAGAAAAACAAAGTATTTTGTTAACAATCCTATAGAAGTCATAGAATCAGAATCCAGTATGGATGAATAAATAACTCTACTGCCAAAAGATTCAAATAGATCAATAATATCAGCCCTCAAAGCCAGATTGGGTGGATTTCTAAGTCACTGGTGTCGACTCTCAGAAAGAGAGTTTGGACTTTTTCTTTTGCTTTATGTTTTTTTTTTTTCATTTGAGGAAATCTCTCAAACCACTCTCACCAAAACCTGCTGCCTGGCTGAAGACACCTTGTGGCCTTTATGCTCTGTGTGAAGGAGTAACTGTATTGTAATGTTTTAAAAACTAAAGAAAAATTTACAAATATAATTTCCAAGAACTCAATATTCCAATAAATTGCACATAGAGCCAAAACGAGGTTCATTTTTCTGTTTTTTTTTTTATGTTGTGGGAGAAATCTCCACTCCATGTCAGTAGCAAAAGGTTCCATTCCCTTTATGTCCATTATACAGGCTTGATTAATACAAGCTTGCATTCTTACAGGGCTAGGCTGGATTGAATGGTGATTCATGAACATTGTCGAAGGCTAAAAGCGGCTCGGCTTTGCAGACACATTACAAAACTATTTCTGTGAAAGAAGCGTCAAATAATTAAGAAAGATCCAGAGGAGTAAAATAATCTTTAAAAAACATTATTTAAACAGAAATAACCTCAGAATCAAAGCAACAGTTTTTTTTATTTTAAAAAAGTTTAAAATAAGACTGTAGTCAGTAATAACTTTTTTTTAAAAGTAGATGTTGAAAAATCAGAGGTGAATTTAGAGTTTGAGCTTGTTTGGATGTGTGTGAGGACGAGTGCAGCCACATAAATTACACAGCGTTAATGATCTGAGGTGGTTCAAGCAGGTTTTAATGCAACAGTAATTTGCCAAAATTAGCACCAAAATTGCACTGGGCCAACTCATTTTCCTAAATACAGGCTTGGGCGCATCACCTCTCCAGGAAATTAAAAAACAGGTGCAGACGCACAAAATAGAGACGCACAAAATAGACCAAGAAGCACAAGAAATACACTTCAGTACGACTGTGGCTTCCAATCATAATGTCCAATGTGCTTCATGCAGGGAAATAAATACAGCAGATTTACTGAAGTGAACACAAGCACCTCCTGTTATTAGTAACTGTGTCTGAACAGAGGCTAAATACATGTTTATGAAAACTACTGTATATACTCAGGTTACAGCCATCGGGATCACATTTTGGTGGCTTATTTTTGAAAGAGAAACTCATATATTGTATAGATTTATTACACAAAGTAAAATAGCTCAAGCATTTTTTTTTTTGTAATTTTGATGAGAGCTAAGGACCTGGATTTCCATTAAACCCCAGCAGTGCCACAGGCTGATCGCACCCATGCCTTTGATGCAGGAATTCACTCAAAAGGAGGCTCAACCAAGTTGTTCCAGAAACCTGAGATTTCTCTTTAAAATATCATTTTTAATTGATCTCAAATTGTCCTGAAACACTGAATATTGGGTTTTTATTATCTGTAGCCATAACCATCAAAATACGAGAAATAACGGCTTGAAATATTTGTCTTTAATGAGTCAATATAATAGATGAGTTTCACTTTCTGAATGAACTTTTTCACAACATTCACATTTTACAGCACATTCACATATTTCTAAAGGTTTTAAAAGATGAACGATGGCAAATGAAAATATTAAAACACATGAAACACAAAAATATAAAAATATATAAAACTAAAGCTAAATCAAAATATTGTCACCCCACTGAGCTGATGACTAAACAACAGGACATTAAAGAGTTAACCCTTTGATGTGCATTATTGTGTTTTCAAGTTTATGTTTTTTTTTTGCTAATTTTATAAATGTTTCCTGCACATTGTTGATAATTTATGAATGTGTTTGCTTTTTTTCTCTCTCTATTTTTAGCTTCTTGTAAACATTGCAATCTGAAATACGTAATACTCAAAACTGTACCCATAGAAACCCATTCAAATCACATATTTGAGATTTTGTAGAAAACCTGCATCTTTATATTTCTCTATTTCATTTGAGGCCTGTGGCTTTCTGTTTGCGCTCTGAGGGATTTTCTGCCTGATGATGTCATTTTTTAACCATATATGGTAAATGGAGGAACAAAACAGCTTTTTTTCAATGCAGTCAATTTAAATAAGAAGTGTTTTCCACAACCTCCAATTCATGTGTGATTTTTACATGAATACTCAAAGCACCAAGACTTTATTTATGATAAAATGTGCAAAACAACATTTTTTTGTTAAGTATATTTTAAAAAATGTGTTTTTTTTTAGACCACAAAGTTGATTATTTAGGGATTAAAAACACTTTTAACTTTTATTTAAGGATAAAAAAAAATCTAATTAGAAAAATTTATCAAATTGATTTTTTTATGAGTTAAGGGACCTTAACTTTAGTATTTTAAAGGTTCAAAGAATTAACATATTTAAAAATATGAATAGTACATTCACTGTTTTTTAATTATTTCAGCCAGAAATTAAACTGAACAAACTTTGCGTTCTTTTAGTTTAATTATAAATAAAAAGTACAAATATAAAAAAGCAAAAACGCTGGCAAAAAACCCCTCATATAAATAAAATAAAAAAAGAAAAGTACCAAAAAATAATCCATATTTTAAACTAATACATTCTAATAAATTCAGGCAGGAGAAAACTAAAATTCTCTTTTATATATATAAAGCTTATAAAGTTTAATTAATTACAACCTGGGAGCACGTCTCTCAAATTAGATGGTAAAAAAGTCTAGAGAATAAAGGCGCTGGTGCACTGCTAGTTAACCTCAGAGATACATATAGAGCAGCTTCCTGGGGATAATAGGCTCAGTGAGCGTGCCAGTTTCCCTACAAGCCCTCAAACCTTCCAGTGCTTTCAGAGCATGTCAGAGACCCTGAGAGGTTAATTATTTGGTGCATGATCTGTTTATTTATTTAACTCAGACCACGTTCCCACAACTCTTATCTATTCCTACACAGCATGTCAGGAAGTGGGCTGAATCCTAATAAACGAGAATCCCGTGCAGCTCTGAGCTTCTTGCTATTAAAAGTAAGGCAGATAATTTGGCAAATGAGATTTCATCTGAACAGATTTTTTTTTTCTTCTCTCAGTCGCCCGTCTTCTGCCGTCACAGAGCGTGAGCCTTCAGAGGAAATCTGAGATTGTTTCTTCGCCAGCACAAACGCAGCTATTAGTGACTTTCTAAAACGTTGTTTGGGAAATGTAAAATGAGGAAAAGCTTCACAAGCTGGAAGGTGACGGCTGACAAAAGGCTCCAGATCTCAGATCCTGAACTTTTTTCTCTTTTTTTCCCTCACCTGAAACACTGAGCGTCAAGTCAAAGCTGAAGGAGAACTCGATACACGAGAACCTCTTCCTCATATCAGTCCTCACAAGGTCTGCTGAACATCAGCCCTCGAGGGGAAACTGATACTTTGATCAACGAATCCTGAATGATGTGTTGCTCTAAAGCCACGGCTGCAGAAACGTTAGTGTTTGGGAAAAAAAAAACGTTAAATCATTAGCAGGAAAGTGATGCATTACAACACCATGAAGACAACAATCCAACACTTAGCTCCATGCAGAACCTGATTCGTAATGTTTCTGGAGCAGAACTGTGTCATGCCTCTAGAGCCTTCATCCACTTTAAATAGAAAACTACTCAAACTGAAAGTGACCTGAGCTAACCTAAACAGAGAAAAACTAACTATTTATGGTAAATAAGATTCTCAGACTTTACAGAAGTTTGTTTATTTTTTGTTGTTGTTCGTTTAACTTGATGCAGTCAGCAAAAAAATACAAATTGTGGGTCGGGTTTTGAGGTAAAATTGCTCTAAAGTCCTTTTATTTATTCTTGTGAAAATTGCCTTTCTTCAACATACACAAAGACTGCATCAGAATTTTACTCCCATATCTCTACTCGTCGTTTTGCAGGTCAAATTTACAGATTTGGTCCGATTCACATGGCAGGATTTCTGAAGATTTTCAAAACATGAGACCTCACACATGGTGATAATAAATCACTTGGTCCTACAGTGTGTTTTGTAAGGCCACATGGCAAAAAACAACACCACACAACCCATTTCACCCACAAACATCTCCAGGTCAGACGGGAAACCTCACAAGACCTTCCGAGACAAAACATGACGTGAAAAAGTGGTTTTGATTTTGGATTCCCTTTGCTCTGTGCAGCTTGCAACTCTCACCTTGCATTCTCATTGGCTACACATTTTCAGTCTTGCATTCCCACAAAAATGTCCCAAAAGGACACTCGGGTTGCATGGTTTGAAAGGGATATGCTGAAGAGTAAATCTGCTTCTCCCGATTCATTGAGATCAAGAGCTTTTGTGTCTTTAAATAACTGAATCCACTTAACTTTGTTTTATTTTAAGTAAAGAAATAGAGTGACTTGTTAAAACAAATGCAAGTAGATTAAATCATAACCCCCAACTCTCCTCCTAATATTGCAGATTTGGGCTTTACAGAAACTCAATTTAAACACACAAACACACACACACACACAATGATAAATGAGAATGTCATCCTCGGGTTCTGTAAAATGAAAGTAAAAATCTATTTTTGAGACAAATTGAGATGGAAAGTCAACAGGGACCTTCGTACTTAGAACACCGCCCGGTTGAACTCGACACATTTAATGGGAGGCACAAACCACAGGAATATGTATTATATTTGATCCACCGAGTGCCCCGGCGTTAAGAGAGTTGTAGTTAACATAACCATTTATAAAGACAAGCTTCGGGAGCCATTAGGCTTGTCTTGTATTTGACTTTGTGAGTAGCGGGACGTTTAACAACGCATGGGAGCCTGAGCAGGTGCCAGAGTGATTATCCTGCTGCCCTTTTAACCACAAGCCACATTTCTCATGTTACACACACACACACACACACACACACACACACACACACACACACACACACACACACACTGCTACAGGCGGGCATTCTTGCAGGGAGACGACAAACCAACCCACGCACATTTCTACTGATGTGATAAGATATTCTGCATGACAGCTGTGGGTACAGCGAAGAAAAAAAAGAAGATTTGTCTAGGGATTGGCAAAATCCAGTCTGTTATAAGCAAAGAACACATGATAAATCCTATTGGCTTTACAAAGGCGCTTTTCTTGCCTTCATCTCCCATAACCTTCTCAAAGCGACCTACAGTAAAAGAATTCCTAAACCTTTAGCCTGCAGCTACTTCAGGTCCAATCTCGACTCCGAACCTGTGGCAGAAACTTAAAGCTCGCTGGCTCAAATATTGTCTCTGGAGGTTAAGCTGAAGCGTTGCCTGTTGCAGCCGTGTTACGCTTCATGCTATCTCACAAGCTCTTTAAGACATAAATCCTACCTCTGGTGTACTTACGCTGCTGGAAGTAAATGTGTACTAGGCAAGGTATTGAGATCCCGCTGAGCTGCTTTACCTATGGTACTTCAATCTATACAGAATACAGGGAATACGGAGTTTCTCCAGAACCTGATCCATGTCTTACCACTGCTTTCACATTCATGGCATGGGTGTCCTGTTTGTGATGGGGGGGGGGGGGGG
>SSNR01000100.1:1367132-1395305 GCA_006937965.1 Callopanchax toddi | reverse complement strand
GGGGGGGGGGGGGGGGGGGGGCTATTACACTTGCAAAACAACAACAACAAAAAACTAAGTACTTTCTCTAGTTGAAAATACCTTATATCTATTTTGTTGTTCCAAGCAAGCAAGCATGAAAAACTGCTTTTTTACCTTGTGGCTCGTTTCAGAGAAAACCAGCAGACCTGAGGGTTTAATTTAGGAATTTATCATCCAACAACTCCATCTCACATCAGCGTTTTATTTATACCTGACTAACCTTAGCTTTTCTATTCCCAAAACTACGTTTGCTAACACAACCCTACAAGGCATGTGCTGTCTGCACTGGGTGAAACATTATTTAGACATCCTAAAGCAACCCCCTTAAGGGATTCTTTCACTTCTGGGTGACTTACAAGATCCTCTAGTTCTGCTTCTAAAGATAAACTGTTGCTAAACTGAAAGCTCACAGCTGTTGACTTTCTTTAAACAGAAGCCCATGACTGAGAAAACGGACTCTCTAGGATCTTTTAGAGTTCTGAGATACACATTCTTAAAATTATGATTTCCACAGTAAAACCACAAACAATGCCAGTCATTGCCCTAATTGTTAAAGTATTGTTTTAATTATTCTGAACAAAAAAGCATGAAAAAGGTTAATTGTTAAAGACATGTCCCATGATGCTTGTGTGCAGCAGCTCTGGCCCGAACAGCCCCAGCCCAATTTAATCACTTTGTATAGGTTTAATGAAGGAATTTGTCAATTTGTAGGGAAATAATGCAACCGTTTTCTTTACGAAGTCAAATAAAAGGCAGGGAAATGTAGAAGTAAGGGGTAACACTAAATAAGATTCTCTCTACAACCTGTAAATTTTACAAACTCTAAACACGATGAGCTGAAATCCAAGAAAACAAAAAGTTTGAACAGAAGAGCTGATTTAGAGGTCCAAGACCGATGTTGTCTGGAGGAAATACATCACGGTGTTCTGAGAGGAAGCAGGTTCATGGTGGTAATCTGCTGAAGGACCTGCATCACAGTCAGAAATGCCAACAGGAGCAATAATCCATTCATAAAACTGGAAAATCACTGGAGCGAACCTTGAGATGTTTGAGTGAGTGTGGGACCAGAGGTCGCTGAGCAAATGGATCTCAGTTATGGACAATCCATCCCCTCCTCACTGTGACACGCTACAGGGACAGCGGTGATCTTTCTGCAGCATTCAGGTCCAGGAAATCACTTCAACTTTTACCATTTCACAGCTCACCTCTAACAGGTCACCACTGCACATCTTCACAGATTACAGGCCGCTGGAGGAACTTCTTGTCCGTGTTCCGTGTTGTAACAATGTTATTTGACTGTTTTAACTGTTTTACTCTGAGTTATTTCTGCAAACTAGGGTTTTTTGACAGTTGCATTGCTAGTTTTTTACTTTTTTAATGCAAAAATTTGAAAAAGGCATAAAAAAAGCAAATTGTTTGAACACATTTTTCATTTATGAGTGTTTTTTTAAGCTTTTACAACTATCATATAGAAAATACACTGTTGAGAAATGTTTTTAAGTTTGATCTGATATCTGGCGATCAGCTCAACACCTCCAACTTGGAGTTTCGTGAACCAAAGGCGGGTCAAGACCACAACTTTGGAAACATGTTCAACAAAACAATTTCCTTCAATAAATGATTCAAATATTCACCCTTATCCAGTGACATCATATGCAGATGAGTTTTTTTTTTTTTTTTTGCACAAATTGAGGATTAGGTTTTGAACTCTCTTTCTTTTTGAAGAAACAATAGACAAACCGTCTTCAAAAGAAAAAAAACCAAAGCCTATTCTCTCAATCAGAAGCTATTTTTGTAACGATATTAATAAATTGTTAGAATGATTAAATTTGCAAGCTAATCCTAAAAATTGAAGTTGGTTTAAAAACAAATAGGAACGTTCTAAATCTAAATGTGGACATGCATGTCGTTTGTGCATTTATCAGATGCAAATTGCAGAGTCGGTGAATAAAACATCCTAAATCGCTGCTGGTCTCAGCACAGATGATGCAACTGGCTTTGGATCAGCAGCAGTGAACTGAAGACTTTGCAGTCAGACCCTTTATTTTATTTTTTGAGTCAGTCTAGTCCCACTCATCATGCTGAGATTATTCACATGCAAAACATGAAGCATGAAGAGAGATCAGAAAGGAAGCAGGATGTAGGAGGATGAAGCCGCGCTGCATGCTTTTTATGTCTCTGTTGAAGGAATTCACAACAATTCAAAGGCTTTAGTTGTCAGTCTGTTTAGATGCTTCGTGTTCGAGGCTCTTAAAAAGTCCGGTGACCTGTTGCTATTAATCGCCCTACGATTTGGACAGAACCCATATCAAATAGAAGGAATGAAAAGTCTAAAAGCAAGAGGAGGAATCCTTTGACTCCCTTTAACACGGCGGAGTTTGCACTACTTTTTATCTCCGGTGGGTTTTTGTCTTGTTGATTGTTGGTTCAGAACACAAAGGAAAAAAAGTCAAATCTTTTTGATTCAAACAGGAAACAAAGACAAACATTTATTATTTATTCTCTGCAACTGCTTTTCAGCAAATCCAGCTACCCCCCCCCCCCCTTTTCTGCTCTTTTGTGCAATGCAGTTTTCTTCCAGAAAACTCTGTCATCTATTCTTAGTTCGGTGCCAGCCGAGTAAAATGAAATACAGTACACCATCAGAGCCTAGAACGGCTTTGAAATGCAAGAGCTGTTTATCGTTTTAGTACGTTTGAACCATACAGCAGGTTTCTTCCTTAAGTCGCTCTCATTATACAGACTGGAACCATTAAGCAATCTAATGAATTTCCCCAGGGACGAACCCATTTTAGCTCCTACTAAAAAAAAAAACTGATGTACAGTTTGGCTCCCTGGAGAGATGCACGGTTGCTTTTCATCCGCCTGCTCGACCCGACTTATTGGTTAAACATCATCTCTGAGCACTGGGAGGGAGGACTTTCTCTAATACTCAGGAACTTTTCTAAATGGGCTTGTTTTGACTGATTAAAATCATTTAAGCAGACAGATGGGAGCAGACACATGAAAGCTGCGATTGTTTTGTAATCTGTCGGTGAGGTCACCGGTGATGATCAGGGTCTAGGTGGCCCATCACAGCTACACAGGTGCTTGGGGTTTTTCTGTTTGCACCTTGATGATTTGAAGTGCTGGGACCATGAAGAATGGATCGCCACGTCGCACCTTAAACCGTGATTTACTGCCTTTGGCGCTCATTGATTAAAAAGAGGGGCACGTCGCAGCTGATCTGCCTAACAAGGGCTGGGTAAAGGGGAGATTAAAGGGTGGGTGTTTGCGTGTGAAGTCAGTGAAGTGAGCCGCCACCTACACTCCCAAGTCATCTAAGTCAGCCGAGTTGTGAAGCAGACGGCGTGCCGATGGGAGGAATGAGGAAACTGGAGCCGGGGCTGAGAAGAAGAGGCTGAATAAACATGCCAACGGTTGGTGCGTTGCAGCTCGTTCCCCGCTGAGCTCCTGTTTACACATATAATGACTGCGCTACGGACATGCACACTTTCAAAGAGGCTCGCCCACATGCAAAGAAGGCGCACACACTTCAACACACACATCCAATTAAGCAGGCAGGCTTGAGATAGGCATGCTTTAAAAGCTCACAATCAGAGAAGACTGACTTGATTAAGACTCCTACATACTGTATCTCTGACGGCGCTTCATTTCCTCGAAGATCCCGCCGGCGTTTGTGCTCGCCAGAGACTCGGCAACAACAACTTTCACCGCAACTTTACATTCCTCGGTGGAGTCACAAGCTGCAGCGAAGGCGCCCCATCAAACATGCTAAATGTTTGGGGTTTTGTTTCCTCTGACATTTTTAGAATAAAGAGGAAATAAATTATGAGACCCATGTGACTTCTTTGGTTCCTTGAAAACATTTTGCTTTTCAAACTCCTTGGATGAAAAGCAAATTGTTTTCACGGAACCAGAGAAGTCCAGTTACGCGTGACCTGGAAGTCTGAGAACCGTCACCAGCAAAACTCGTTTTTATTCATATAAAAACAAAAATAATCCAATGCAGTTGAGCGTGTGGCACCAAGCAGAACCTGAAAAGTTTTAAAAAAAAGCATTAAAACGTTAATATTGGGAAAGGATGAGTGACGCTGCATCATTATTTGTGTATATTCTGAACTTTAAAACTCCTGAGTGCTCTTTGGTTTACCACAACGGTTCCTCAAGAGAGTGAAACAAATTCTCAAATAGTCAGACTGAATTACAGTAAAATGAGAACATAAAAACAAAGCCTTGAAAATAAGCTTTAAAATAAAAGGAAAAATCCTCTGAAATAGTAAAATGAAACGAGAAACATAACCACTTTTCTCAACAACAAAAAAAGAATTACACTAGTGTTTTACAGAAGAGTCCTGAAAGATTTTCTTATGAGATTCTAAAACAATCCCTTTGATCAAAAATCTTCCATGTCAAATGAAAAGTCTGGTGGTAAAGTCTAAAATATCAAAAGATGAGACACCACCAACCTCAAAGAAAGATTCAGGTTAGCACAAGATGAGAGAGCTGTTTATAAAGTGAGCTCAACTTAGATTTATGGAATAAAAGTTTTTACAAATGTCAAAATTTAGTTTAAAAACTACCTGAGGATGACTATGGCCTCCACTTAAATGTTTTTGATATGCAGTTAATCCAAAAAGTCATTTCCTAAATCAGATTTCTGGGATCAGTTGATGCTTTTTAAGAGGTGACGGAAGATGCCAGCGCTCGTCTGGTGGAGCGTGTTGGAACTGGGACAAACACGTGCTGCAATTTACTTCCTTTGCTGTCTCATGAAAGTAGAGTCATCAAATCTCAGGATGCAAATGAGGAAGGAAGAGCTGCCGAATGACAATCAAGTCAAGGGAAGAAAAATGCAGCGTTCTCGAGGGATTAGAGTCACATCGCCAGAGGCTTCCTAGAGCTGAAATCACACTGGAGCTGCAGCACAGCAGGTTAAATAACACATCTCCTGTGTTGTATTGACTCTACTATAATACTGCATCAAAGCTTTTTAAAACAACTTCAGGCGTTAACTGTAAACCTAATGACAACAACATAGCAGGATGAACTTTATCTGCACAGTGTTTTTGTTATGAAGGGGTTAAAGGTCAAATAGTTTTATCAGTTCCAAAATGAAAAGTGTAAAGTACTGAGCTTTTAGAGCTGTAGCGAGTCATTTGTTGTGGGTTAGCCTAACCCTTGTGAGATACGTGACTTTGTGACACTTCAGGGCACTGGACCAGAGACTTGGAAGTTGCAAACGTGGTATTCTGGACACAAGCAGCAGATGGGGCTGAGTGACTTTCATTAACACTGCAAAGGGTCATATTTGCACATACTGGCTCAAGGAAAAGATTTTAAAATATGAAAAAGTTGCATAGTGTACCTTTAAAATTAGTAAAGCTCCTCAAATGAGATGCAAAACATCTTAAGCCAGGGACAAACTGCGCAATATTTTCAGTCGTGGGTTTCAGGTCCTGCTCAAGCTGTACGACTCCACCGCAGGGTTCAATCATTCACAGCTCACGAATCATGTTCTCACACTGTATGACCCGATGCTCAGATGAGACCTAACTGCTCACACTGTACGTGCAAACGCAACACGTCGGGCTCTGGAACGCAGAGCTGCAAAAAAAAGTAGATGAAGCAAACCCCGGAAGCGAGGAGACACTCGCTTGAGAAAAGAATGCTCAACCATAAATGCACATCCTTGGTAATCCTTGCCGATCTGTGCGAAGAAAAGTGTAAAAATAAAAGAAAACAGTGAGTGTGGACAAGGAAATTCCATCATGAGCGACGAGAATATCAAACACGTTTGATTTAAAGACAAAAAGTTTAAACCTAATGAGATAAACCTATTCCATCCATTGCTCCATAAACATCAGACACAGCAGCAATAAAAGGTGGATCCAGCTTTGTGATGAGGTCTGGGATTTACATTTAGGCAGAGTGCTTCATGGGAGGTGCTAATGTACCAACAGAGTCTATTGGGGAACGCGTTTACGACATTTTTTCAAGTTTTCAGTCTTCGACGCCACTGGAGAAAGTCTTAATTGCTCTTATGTTAGCTTCCCATCATCCAAATGACCCATGTATCTCATGTTGACATCTGGGGTGGACAGATGGACGAGGCCAGCTGTTGGTTGACAGGCCTCCAATGGTGGGCAGCCGATGGGATGCCATATACTCCGCCTGGCAAACTCCATGTGGAAAATAGCTCAGAATGGCAACGCAGAAGCAGGGAAAAGGGACAAACAGCTTACTGGCAGCTTCACAATATGAGCAGTGAGTCCATCACATCATGCTGTTATTCACCCAAAAAGCAGCAGCCAGTAAAATATCTTAAGGCTAAGACATGAGACTTCAGTGGGTTCAAACAAAACAATCAGGAGGATAAAGCTACAGAAATGGCTGTTAAACCAAAAGCTAGTTCACTATTCTTCCATCGAACCAACAGCTTGTGTTTAACTGTGAAATGTCTGCAGAGAAAAGGCTCCGACATGCACGTGTAATGATATGTTAATTACCCATGTGCTCAGGCAGGTGTTGCTTTTACTAATAATTCATGTGGAGCTAATGTTGAGTTGCAGCTGAATAAAAAGAAAATATTTATATTTTAAAAGCAGCAACATAATAAATCTATATCATATGTATTCATCTGGAACCTTCTGTATAGCCGCCAACGATCTATGTGTCATGTTTAATCACAGGAACCAATAAAAGCTCTTAACCAGTTGGATCTACAAACTGAACTAGTTCTGCAGGTTGTGGTAAAACCTCTATGCCGATGATGATGAAGTGTTTCCATATTATTTAAGGTAGACTTCAGAGTTCTTTGTGTCTCAGAGTTTGGTTTGCATGTTGGATTAAGTGCATCTTTTTAAAGTTATTTTTGTAAATTCAACAGATTTATTTGTCAGATTAATGTGTGTATTGGTACTAAATGCTGGCTGAATGTTTCTTCTTTAACTAGTAAAGCAGCCTTTGCTTTGCTTTATGCTCCAACTCTTCAGACTATATGTGACCATTTGAACAAATACTGAAAGCTGACACTCATGTTTGCCACAGGGCAGTTTGTATTAACTTGTAATCCCTGACTTTGCATCTCAAAGCACAACTATGCTTTCATCAAACGCAGCTTCAAAGAGCAAACAGCATGAGTGCAAACTTAAATCTTCTGTTAATTCAATTCATGCTGATTTATTCAGTCGCTAACTTGTGCTTTCTTGAGGGAAACGAGCTTTCCTGATGAAAATCTGTCTATATCTTTACTTTTTAATTCAGTATACTTTCTGTTTTTCACCCAAAAAAAAGCAAAATGCTTTCTAGAAAAGTTGAGTTTAACTCAATTAAAGTAGCAATCTCCATACCTGGGCCGTGAATCCAACTATGTATTTATCAGTGGAAAGTTTCTATTTAAATCCACTGTGATGAGGCGAAAGAGAAAATACATTCATTTAAAATAAGCACCAGTGAGACCTTAAGAGCATTTTGAATAAACATGTAAATCTAAACGTTGGGTCTGGAGATAAGACAGAGCTTACAAATGCAGAGGTGAAGCTACAGTGGAGATTTCTAGATAAGAAACTGCATTTAGAGACAGAACTGCCTAATCTGACTCCACAATCAGAGGTCAGATCTGATCAGCTACCGCGAGCTGCTCCCTCCCCCGCCCCTGTTTAGGAACTAAAAATGGCTTCAGCTCAGTCTGTGTTTGGTAGAGGTTAAAGTCCTGACATGGAGTTTGGATCAAAGATGCAGCAGAGGTCATTGGGTTATAAACCGCTGTGCAATTTTCTTTTCTCCCAACGTGAGGATGTTCAGCCTCGAATCACACCAGCAACCGGATGAATTATCAAAAACAGGAAAAGGAGTGATACTACTACTCATAGTTTATTAGTTTTGGGTGAGTTTTAAGTTTCAATGCTTCATTTTTTTCTGAGTGATCAAATTCTTGTGCATGTTTTAAGCCCCGCCCCCTCCATGTGGACAATTTGGAAGATAAAAATAAACGTGTGGATTCCTGTTGACTCTTTTCATTCTTACCCTGCTGCTTTACAAATCATTTCTCAACACATTCATTGTAATTTGTTATTTGAATTTAAGCATTTGAGTGGGCGGGATGTTCTCAGTCAAATAGTTATTGCTAGCAGGTTCAAAATGGCAAAGAGAAAACTTTCTTTTCCAGAAAACATTTTCTTTCTCATCTAGCTTTCTCAGTTTGAACTGAAAAGTGCAAAGTACCTAGCCTTTAAACCATAGAACTGACTTATTGAGGACTTTTACTTCTGTAATTTTTGGCATAATGTGTAACCATAGCAATGACAGACTTGCTTACAAGACAAAGCAGCTAAATGACATCTGATACCCAAACTGAGACTTCAAATCCCAGCTGAGCTAAAAAGGAGGAACCATGGATAGAGCAGGAGCAAAGTAGGGAGCGAGAAAGTTCAAACCATTGTTTCCACTGATCATAACGGGGAGTATGAGATCTCTTCCAAACAGAATGGACGAGCTTGATGCTGATGAGGACCCAGCCTGAATATCAGGAAATGCAGCATTCTGTGTTTCACTGAAACATGGCTGCAGCAATCCAGCGGCCATTTTTCTGAACCTCCCAGGATTCCTTTAACCAACTCAAACTGTTTACTGTCCTAAATACAAACATGTGATCTCAGTTTATGTCACAAACTAAATACTTGGGTTAGTTTATGAAACTCATAATTACTTTATGTCCCACGAGCGCCGTTTGAATAACTGCTGGGGTCAGTCTGCTGACGAGCTGCATGAAAAGTATTTACAGCTGGCATAAAAAATAAAGAGCAGGATATTAATATTAAATGATGATGTAGTTCCAGATTTACAGCCTGACTGCATTAATCACTATAAGATGATAATAAAACTATCTGACTGGGATCAGGAGGAAAGGAGCTCTGTGGTACTTTTTGTTTTACTTTTCATGATTTGTTTGCATCTAAATTAGATAATTTTACATTAAAGGACAACATTTTATGTAAAGTAGGAAAGAAGGGAAACACTTCCTAGTAAAAGATGAATTTATTGCTTAAATTTCTTAAAAATGTTAAACATTTCTGAATAAAATATCACTGGTACAGTCTCTAACAGATGTGTTGAGTATAAATATTTAACGTTCCACTTTTTACCCTAAATGTAAGAAAATATTAAAAACTAAAAGCGACACGGGGCTGGTGTTTATTAGAGAAGCCGTGCAAAGCGTGGGGCTTGAAATGAAAAGATGTTCTTTCTGCTGCACGAAGATGCCGTTCACTTATCGGCTCAGGCTCTTTGGAACGTCTCACCCATATACATGAAACGTGACTGTGCATACAACATTTCTATACTGAGGCGACATGTAAGGGAGAGGCTTTAATGTATGAATGAAGCATCGGGCACATGCAGCTCACACTCTGTTCCTTTTGTTGAGTCTTAGAGGGTGAGGGGGGTTGGAATAATATGTATTTTTATGTAACAAATCCATAAATGAAGAAGTGATTTGATGATAAAATGCTACTTACTCCTGGATCTCCACTAACAGCACATTATTTGTCTCCCTTGTCATATACTTATAGTCTAGTCTAGGTAAACTGAATGAAGGGTCTGAGTACCAATCCATGTCGGGATGCCTGTAAATTCCAGAGTTCACTTTAAGATCCTGGTTCTGGTTTATTGGACTCTACACCCCCAGCAGGTCCCTGAGCTTCAGTGATCAAAGCCTGCTGGTTGTGCAGCGTACCAGGCTTTAAACTAAAGGAGGCAGACCCTGTGTACTCGTAAGGCACCTTGTGCTTTATATCTAGAAAGGCACTATAGAAATAAAATGTCTTCTTCAAGGCAGATTGCAGTCTACGACAAGAGAAAAGTTGCATACTTGTCTTGTTGTGTAAATAGGATTATTAAATCTGCAGCATGGCAGACGCCATCCTCTTAGGCAACAGAGTGGACAGGCAGGGAGCAAAGCAATGACCAACGAGCAAATAAACATAAATAGGTAATAATAATGATGATATAATAATAAAACAGTTATATATATTAAAACACCAAGAGTACATATACACAATATTTGCTTTACAGTAGGCTGTGTGTAATTCTAGCTAGTAAGGTTGTGATTCATGTGTGTTCTTAGAGCTAAATGTGTTTGTATAGGTTACATTTCTTTGGGTGTTATACTTGACTGAACTGCTAAAATGTAAAATAGACAAACTGCCAGGTGTTCTCCAGTCTGAAGTGTTGGCTTTAATCTCTAGATAGCTTTAGCTACAGTCGAGATACTCCTAAAAAAAACAAGCTTAATGCTGGGTGCATCAGGTTTTCATCCTGCAGAATGAATAATTAGCTTGGTGCATGTGCTTATTCACTCTTCAGCAGGTTTATTAAAGCAAAATATTAGATGTGGAGACTTGTTATTTAGCCTGTACGTAGAAAAACCACTTATAGAAAGAACAGCGTTGACTTTGATGGCGTTTGTTGACCTCAAGGAAAATATACAAATTGAAAAATAACACCGGACTCATCTGTATACATTACTATACTACACAGTGAGTATTTACACACACACACACACTACCCAATTACAGTCAACCGTGGGATTGTGAACGAGTCACTCTGCGAGCGGCTCATTACTTTGCGTCTTGGCAACCTGTCAGCTCAGGAGATTAGAGATTTTGGCAGAGCAGAATGTCAAAACACATCAAATTATAGACTCTGTAACTTGAGTTAAACGTAATGAATGTGTCAGCGCTGTTTGCCATAATTTGCTTTTTTTTTTCCTTTTCAATGTTTTGTGCCAGTTTGGAACACAAGAGAGAAAAAAAACAAGAGCCATCAGTCTGCACCGCTGTTTGGTTCTTCGTTAAAAGCGCGCTCGCCTTTCACAACATGAGATAACGACGTTTGGAAGCTGCTACTGAAGTTTCTGTTAAAATTATAATGACTTGTATTTTGTAGGTGTTCTGGTGGGCTGTGTGTGTTTCACTGTACTGTCCAGCCGGCATAAACTGAGGCAATAACGGAGCTGGAAATGTGCTCCAAGCTTCAAATCTGTCATGGAGCGTGGAGAATTGTGGGAGCTTTTGTGTCAGTCAAGTGGTATTTTATTTATTTGCTCCTTTTTTCCCCTTTGGCTCACCCGAGCTGCTCTAGCTATTTTAGATGCATGTTGAGGATTTGACTGTGCCAGGCTAAAGACAGAGAAATGTCGTTCAGGGGAAAAATACATTTTAAAAAACAGCCTATTGTGCAACTCGACGCTTAAAACGAGACCCCCATATCTACCAGGAACCTGCACAAGGTCTACAGCTCTAAATCTGAATTAAGTCTGTTTGGCAGAGAAGACTCACACTGATGCTACAGAACTAAAAACCTGGAACTGGTGGTGAAATAGAAAAGTATCTGAAGTTATGTTTAACTCATCAGACTGGATAAATGTAAAGGAGCAAATCAATGTTTCATGTCTGCTGCTTTATTTCTGTTTCAAATAAAAATAAGCTGTACAATATATTTTTAAAACTCATCATTTTTATTAGTAACATACGAGTTTTATTTACCTTCATTAGGAAAATCATGTTTTCTTATTATAACTAAACATAACAAGTAGCGTAGTTATGATGGCAACTGATTTTGGCTAAAAATGTCACAAAACAGCCATCACTGAGCAACTTGTTACTTAAACATCAAGTTAAAGTATTAAAAAAGTGATAACAAATTAAACTACACCATCATTTTCTAGAACGTTTTGATTCCAGCAGATTGATTGGAGATATTTTAGGAGATTTAGAAAGCTCCGATGTTAGAGTGTGTGACATCATCACACTATACTGACAGTTTCATTCTGAAATCTACAAAAATCACAACTTTTAATAGTGATTATGTAAAAACAATCACAAAAGACACCAAAAACAGCAGCGTGGTAAACTCTCTGTGACCTGTTTTAAGGTCCAAAGAAGGCAGACAGTTTTTACTCATTTTACCAAAATCCACTCGCTGTGTTTGTGCAGTTTTTTGTAATATTTCAACATTATACAACCTCCTGCTGAGGAATGCTATAACACACTAATCTCAATCAGATCACATGTTTTGGGTTCATCCTGAGAGAGAAGTAATGAAATGAAGATTGGAGCATTTTTAAAAGATAACTGATTGAACAGGAAGTTCATTTTTAAGAACTGTTTGTGGCATCTGCATCCAAGTGAAGTTATCTGGCCAACTCAGGGGACTCTCATGATGTCCATGCCTGGTTTAGGTTTTAGCAGCTGTGATGCTAAAGCAGCAAAAAGTGTTGTGAGCATCACAAAGCATTACTTCTTCACATAGATTGGATAGCTTTTTGTCCCTTAAACAATCAAATCATCATTCTAAAACAGCATTTTGTGTTTAATCAAGTTAGGGTTCCCTTATTGGCTGATCTGACACAGTTTATTCCCTTACAGAAAAAACATGAACTTACCACATGGGGTCACATGAACAAATGTTCCTAATAAACATGAAAATGTGTGTGTTTCATATATGGTAATTTCACATGTAAGTTCATGAGGTTTTTCTGTAGGAGGTGTGAAGGGGGACATACTTTTTCACAGCTCTGTAGAAAGGATTTTTTTCTATGCAGCCCTGTAGGAAACCCTAACCATCAGATCTCAGTTAGTTGTACATTACAGCCTTTTACAGCCCAGATGAAAGAATGTATAAGCCTCTCTATTGTTCTTTACTCTTAACTAAAACAACCCTCAGCCATTACGTCCTAACTTTCCACGCTTTGCTTTGTTTAAGCTCCTCGGCGTGAGCACACCCTCCCCTTTAAACCTTCCTCCAAATCTTTGTCCACTGATGGCCTCCCTGGACAGAGCGTTTAGTTTGTGATGGAGGGGGGGTTCACTCCATTGTGTTGGGACTGCTGACTTTGCCAGAACCAGACCTGGGAGCATCTCTGTTATGGACACACTGGCTCAATGCATCACCTTAATCGCTGTTGCCTCACATTTCAGCAGCACGAAACCTTCCTCGGGGCTGACAGCAACAGGATGCACGCTTAGCCGGTCCCCCCTCCCTCCATTACCACAACCAACAGGGATCAAAGAAAGTGCTTACCTAGGAGAAACGAGAAAGAGAGAAGGACAGAGGTAATCAGGGTTAGTCAAATAGCATTACAGCATGTTACACTCAGCAGACCCGGGCGTTTGCTTTTTGTGTGAGAGGGTATTTTTTAAGTGCAACAGTTAAAGTAAATGTTGCATAATGTAACAGCCCAACAAGCTCTCTGAAGAGGAAACGACTCCTCGCGATTCAGATCGATCTACACAAACATGCGTCTGTCTGAAAGCGCCAGGATTAAAAAAAAAGGCTCGAAAGACAACAAAAACACACAAATAGCACACACAATTAACCACAAAGTCATCTAAACGCTCACAGAAATGACTAAATATGCATAAGCAGTCCCTCAGCAGGGCGTTTGTGGGCATAAAATTTCAATAATCTTTAAAACAAAAATGAGAAAAGGAAAAAACAGCTTTAGTTGCTTTGCTCTACAAGAATGGAAACCTCATTAATTTAGACTCTTTGCACTCTGCAGCATCTGTAATAAAAGCTCCTATTTTATTTTTTTTATTTTTTAATTATACAAGGTTGAATAAACCATGTGGCAAACACGTTTTAGACAAAGTTCTCTTTGTAGGTCCTCAGTGCCCATTAAGAAAAAGCATAATGGGAGTAAAAAATGTCAGCTCCTAAAAGACAGGGATTTGATTCATTATTAGTGCTTACATGAATTAAAAATAACAAAGAATGAAAGAAAAGGAAGAAACAAAGAGGAAACCTATGACACCAGTAAGAATCAGGTTTTAGAAAGAAAACATTAGAAAGAGCTTTTATAAAATAAAGAAATAAATGTCCCACCTGTTTGATTATTCTGTTTTTAATAAATGAATAAAAAGGAAGGAATGAAAATACATGAGAAAAAGATTTGAACAGTGAGTTTCTGAAAGCAAGAGACTGAAATAATCAGTTTAAATTATATCTAACAGAAATAGCAGTTTGTTTAGTTCAGATTAGAATGAAATTAAATGTAGTTTATGACATGAATGTATTTTATTAAGTTTTAATTAATTTTTAATCATGATTTGGTATTATTATATAGTTATTACTCATAGGGTATCTCCTTACCAAATCAGCATTATTATTACACATTATTAAAATATGTAGATTACTTTATTTTGTTTGGTAACAAAACTTAAAAACATCCATTATGTTGTATACATTTTTTAAATTAAAATAACAAAATATTTTTTATAGTGTATTGTAAGAATTGTCACCATAAAACAGAAATGAAATAAAAACTAGACATAAGAGAATAACAAGAAAAACCAAAACACCCCCTAGTGGTTGGCTGCAGTACAAAGTTTTAGCCCCTCCCCCTCTAATGTAAGCAAATAGGACATCTTTATGACTAACAAATAAAAATACACCTCAGATCATAGTTTTCTCTATCTACTGACTATTTTTGTCAAACATTTTTTGCTGTAATTAGTTATTTGATGCTTAAAGACACCATGATTCTGTGTGGGCCTACACATGTTCTTAACCTGTCCATAAAAACCCTCTTCAGAACATCTGAGCTCTGACTGAACTGATGGAAACTGTTTAATAAAGTCTTCCATGCACCTTCCATTGAGGAACGTCAGGTCATTTGGGAATGCTGCACGTGTAATCTGCCCTTTCTGTGAGGCTCCTCCTCCTGTAGCCTATTGGTCACCTCTCTGACCAACGCAGGAGGCAGGTTTAGGAATGTTGCAGGAGGCTGTGAATATTTTACATTTTTAGAATGCTGGAGGTTACACCGTGCTGTTTTGGGGGACCTTAAAATGAAGCGCAAAATTCCTCACATGGTTCCGCAGATTTGCACTGTGAAACACAACGCTGTCCCAAGCAATTCTCTCAGTCTCACGGCTTGGTTTTCACTCTGACATGCACCATTAGCTGGGAGACCTCACACGCAGGTGCATGTCTTTCCTGATATTCCCAGTGAATTCGGTAAGGCTCGGGCGAACCGGAGTCAAAATGCTTGATTTGTTTTGAAGTCTATAACTAAATCAGCGGTTTAATGCGCGGTCAGAAAGATAAAGTAGCAGGACGGATGGTGGTCCAACGCTATGCAGATTTGAGGTCTTTAACTAAGGGAGGCCAGTTTTACCTAACAATGAACACACTTTAAACTATATGAAAGCGGTCAGAGAAATAAAAAATGTATGTATGCTAAAAACGTGTCATGAGAATATTAAATTCCTCCAGCTAACATGGGAGTAATAAAGAGAGGCAGCTCAAATTGCCCAAGTGGGCCACTAATGTAGAAAGTGATAGGAACGGGGTTAAGATATTTTAATCAATCAGTGGATGCATTGCCTTTATTACTCGACTTCATTTATTCTAAAGGCTCCAGACATTCCTCCTGAATCAAGATTGATGGAAGGCGTTCAGCACTCGGAGAAAGAAGGAAATCTGAGAGAGACTAAAGACCACTTTGAAGGCCTTTTGGGAGAAACTCATAAAAAGGTAACTGCATCGCTCCAACAGTCCCAAATGTCTTTTTTTTTCATTTTCTTCAAGGAAAAAAAAAAGGTCAAATATGCTGTTCTTTCAAGCTTTTAAATGAGTCATGGGTCACCGCTCCGGGGAGGTTTTATTTCAGTCATGGTCAAATCTATTCCCAAGAATCAATGAGAAACATGGAGGAACATTCGAATGAACAAGCTTGTTTAAAGGGTGGAGGTAGCTCCACAAGAGGACTATAACAATGTTTATAATGTTCCTCCAGTAGAAACTCAGACCAAGGAGGAGCAGTGATGAAAATGTAAGAAGAATCACGTTGAATCAAATGGTGGACACTGGTTTTTACATATTTGAAGGATTTTAATAAGAAACTAATCACTGGATGTACAATATATTTACGACAGAATAACTTTTAAACTCAATCTAACTGAAGATGGACACAGACAGACAAGTTTAAACTGACATGTTAAGCAACAATCATCCTTTTAAGGAATGTTAGGCTTTTATTTTGAAAATATAACTGAAGTGAAAACGGTAGCTGTGGATGTGCTACATCCTCACTTCCAGAGAGATCACTATCCCTGCTACAATGATCCATCAAACAGGTGAAAATTAAGAAACACAAATATCCACAACCAGCAAAACAGGCAAGAGTCCGAAATCATGTAAAAGTTGCTAAAATGATCCCTCATGAACACCATGAACTAAATCAGACTGGTGTAATATTAGCAATGTTCAGATGTATTAGCAATGTTCAGATGAGCACTTCATTTTTGCAAAGAAAGAAATATTTGGTTTTCATGCCAACAATTCTGTGTTTTATTAATTAGCACATTATGACTAAATGGTGAAATACAGTAAACACACATTGTGAAGCATAAATGGCTTTTTGGTATTTATAAGAAAAGTAAAACAACTCCAAATTCAAAAATAATTTTTGCTTAAAATGCCAATTTCTAGTTAAGCTTAAACTATCATAACATTCAATTCCTCCTCAACTGTGCCATTTGATGTGTTTCTTTTCTGTACAGAGGCAGATGAATCTCCCATGTAGCCACAAACATAATCAGCAGAACCCCGTGTTTGTTGAGATGTGATCATTTGCAACCAATTTTTATTTATTTGTTTGCTTCCTTATTAATTTATTAGTCAAACAGACAGGCATGACCCATTTCCACAGTATCAATAATGCAGATAACCCCTGCAAGTAAAGCAGATCACAGGCGGAGCTCCAGCAGTTTATGTCAAAAAATATACCAGGCTGTATGGAAAGCCCTGAATGTTATCGCTTTCAGAGGAGGGGAAAAAACCCGAACACGTCAGAGTGAAGGCTTGTCTTTCAAAGAAACAACCTGCAAAGGATCCAGATGACAGAACACAGGTTCTGATTAGAGCTGACAGGAAGCTAGCCAATTAAAGATCACTTCTGTCTGCCCTTTCCACTGCCCACGCCTTACAGTCTGCTCCTGGAAAAGTGGGGCTACTTCAGTCAGAGATAATTTCAAAGAGAGGGAACCTGTTAGGGGGAATGACTGGGAGATTTATTTCTGAACTGTAAGCAAGCCATTAAATTAGACCCAAACCCCTCCTAAATCCAGCAAATGGTTGTCCAAATGTTAATTTGCCGAACAGGCTGCAGATGATGCAGAACATGGCTTTCACCTTCTCCTGCCATACATAATTCATGCTATTGACTGGTGAGGCAATGCCATTTTCATGGACCGGGCTCGTAAAGTGGTGCCACTTTCACACACTGACACAAGCCAGTGAATACACACCAACTGTGCCGCAACACTCGCAGCACAATTGACGTTGGCATGAAGCGTCCCGACGAGACACGAGCGAGCGAGCTCACATTTTGGATCCTGGCCAGGACGTCTTAATAATACTTAACAAAAGACACGCACAAAAACTGCCACAACATGATGTGAACTTCACAGCAAAGACAGAGGAGATAAAAGTAAAGGAGAACAGCAATCACCAGCCCTGTGTACACCAGGACGGACTCACCAACTGCCACAGATTTTGGCAATTTCTTAAATCTGATTACTGCCAAACGATAACTACCATAAGCTGCCCTCTACTAACACGATCACCACCAACAACGCAGCGTGAACGTCGCTAGTCACCAAGGAGTACAAAGTTGTGGCAGCAGCGATGGTTGCAACGTGGATTTATCGCATCGAACACATTCCTGAGTCTGAGCCCGACCAGATGGCCGTCATCACAGGAGTGAGATCCTGCTCTGGATCATGAGGAGGAGTGATGGGTCTTGGAAACGACTCCCACTGTAAACATTCCCAGTAACGTCGTCGGAAGCCAGAGCACAAATGAACGAAATTAATATTTAATCAGACAATATGACACCTGTGAGGTAACATGAAGGAAGCAGGGACAAGTCGGATTAAACCTTGATGAAAACTTCAGTTACAGGTTAGGCTGAGCATGATAGAGAAACTGAGATTTTAGGCAGGTTGAGAAACAGACTCATTTTTGCTTGTGTGTGGGGGAGATCTAAATTATACCTCCTCTCATCTCGTGATCTGCCAAAACATGTTCCACGATGGAGATTTAGATTAGTGGCACCTTCCTTTGTCTACTGATACCTATCTGCATGACAAATATGAATACTTACAATATCCATCCATCGCCTCATACTCACATATACTGTAGAGATAGTTGAGAATCAACAAATAAAACATTTTTTAAATGTAAACTCAACACATTAAGGCCCATCCAGGAGTTTAATCTGTGGAGTTCTTGCTGCGAAGCAACAGTGTAACTACACCCTCAATCCTATCTTACGCTATTACATGTTGAATTATCCTCAGCAACGCCACTGAACCCACTGATCTATTAATTAAGGTGTGAACGAGTGAATCAAGATTCATTTAAAGCAAACAACTGTCTTGAATCTGGTCTAGTATAAATTATTTTAAAGGCATACTATGTAGTTTTGGCTTCTTTTAAGTCACTGTCATAAAAAATTTGCATTGTTTCTGCTCAGAAACCCCTAAATCTAACAGTTGAAATGTCTCCTCAGCCTTCATCGCTTTCTACTGGAGTGGTTCATCACTCATTCAAAGAAATCAGCTGTGTTCAAGCAGGGAGAGATGGAAAAAAAATCAGGAATAATGAGCTAAAAACACGCCGGTGCTAGCATAACAGCTAGCCACTTTGGGTTAGCCTAACCCTCACAAAATACATGACTGTTTGAGACTTCAGGGCACCGAACCGGAGACTCAGAAGTTGCAAACGTGGTATTCTGGACACAGAGTCACTTTTCATTAACCCTGTAAAGGGTCTATTAGCACATACTGGCTCAAGAAAAAGATTTAAAATTTATGACAAAGTTACATAGTGTGCCTTTAACTTGTTTATTTTTGTAAACTGGCCCTACATGAATAAACTGAGTGAATGTGACTGATTTGTATCAATTAGTTGAAATATAAAAGCGTTTAGAGACAGGTTTGAGTTCTGGAGACCCGTTATTTAGTGTTTCATGGACCTCAGTCTGGTTCTGTCCCCAGCTTTGAATAAAAACTGGTCATTTCCTCCAATTTTATATGCTCCAGTCATTTGCTGTCTAACGACAGGGAAAAACACGTATTTTAGAATCAACGTTTTGAAACAAAGAAACTACAAAGAGTTTTTGGCTCCACCTCGTAGACGCTGCTACACCTCAGTCCTCTAAGTCAGATGGTTTTTATCTGCAGAGGGATGTCACGCCTTCTTTAGATTCACAGATATGATTGATAATCAGCTGCAGACTGAACCTTTCATCTTGATTTTATAATTAAGTCTATGTGTAATCCACAGCTTTGCATTACTCACGCCATAAACGCTGTAAACAGAATGAAAGGTTTTCCTAATTCAACTATATTTTGGGTGCAAAGTTAATTATGCCGTTCAGTTTGATTGAAGATGAGCCCTGCACTCTGATATGGCAAAAGGGCAGGCGCAGAGGGAACAGGACTAAGTGATAAGACCATAAACTATATTTCTGAGGGGCGACTTGTTAACTCAAAGGCTCATTAAAGCAGAATATAAATCATTCTTTCAGCATGTCAGAAACGTCCTTTTCTGAGTCAAATTTAATTTCTTTTCCAAGCTGTCATGACATTTGGAATTTGTCCTTATCTGCGCTAGCAGTGCAGCCCTTCAGGAGAACTTTAAAATCACTCACCTGACACCTTGCCTGGTACTCCTCATGTCAGTATCTCTCTCCCTCTCTCTCTCTCTCTCTTGCTCTCCCACCCTCCTTTCCCTCCACTCTCTGCTCTTCACTTCTCTCTCTGAGAGCAAATCTTAAGACAAGCGGTTTGATGTTCAAAGAAAAGGGGCTTGAAAGCTTTTCACCAACCACCCAGACTTCCCCTTCAAAGGAAAACATAAATTGGCTCAAGAAAATTATTCGCAATGGACACAAACATGGGAAGACTTTCCCCAAAAGATGCAGCAAACTCCTTGCATATAATAAGGTACAACTGGAAGAAGACAACTCTACTTCATAAAAAGATTAATTATCATGCATAGCATCCATTTCTCCCAGTGCACCATTAGGGGTTTGCTAATTGTTGCTTTGCACCTGTATACGTACACTCAGACTCAAAGTGTCCTACAAATGGATTTATACTTTCAGCAGCACTAATATCAAAACAAACGCTGAATGCTAAACAGTTCAGGTTTAAATGGTTTAAATGGAGCCTAATTGCTCAGTCAAACTTCCTTTACTTGAGTCAACTGGAGTTGATTTTCCTCCTGGATGCAAACATCGGAAATCTTTGCAACAAATCAACCTTCGGTGGTCCTGATGAATGTTATTAAGTCAGGCTTTAATTTGAAACAGTAAATAGTAGGGATATGCTTTGTTTTGTTTATTTGTTTTAGATCATAATGTGGTAAAATTGTGATTAAAGTGTGAAAAAATACTTTTGCTAAACAAACTTATTGCAGAAACCATAGAGGTGGAAGATCACTGGGTTCTCCAGTCTTCAAAATGCATTATGTATTCATTTATGTTCTACTTTTATCGATTTATTCAAACATTTAATCCCTCAGTGTGTCGACAGATAGGGAACTTTAACAAGGAGTTTAGCAGCAGCTGTTAATAAACAAACAACAGTCTGCATGACGAAAACATGACGCAATCAGACTTAGGAGCAGAGATATGAGCTAGGCTTGATACAGTCAAACTTCCTCCACATTTTACCACAGTACACGGCATTACCGTGACCAGGGTTGGACTGGGACCATAATTCGGCTTTTTCAGTCACCATGGCTTTAATAAATATGGGAACAAAATACTGACTTTCCAAGTTTGTGGTGACCGTGTTGTGACCTGGTGCTGCATAAATAAACTGAACTGAATTTAATTAATAAAGGTAGACAAATAAAAGGGGTTTCGACCTAATGGAGGTAACAGAGAAGCACTGGGGAGACGATCCAGCCATGGAGCGACTGGTGAGCTGAATCAGGTCACCCTGCAGCCTGGCGCTTTAACAGTGGACTGATGTTTACATTAGAATTAGCTAGTCATCCAGAAACAGAGATAAACACCACAAACCCTCGCTTGGTTTATCTTCCTGAGGCAGAGCCACATCATCATTTCTCTAACTGCCACATCATCCAGGAATGATAACTAAAAAAAAAAGAAACATTATTATTATAACATCTAGGTTTTCCTTACTTCAAATCTGATATTTTCTAAAGATTTACACTGTTTCTGACCAATGCAGAGCCTGTTATCTGCAGCACAGCAGCTATCGTTTATCAGTAACTCACAACAGCTCAATAGATACTCATATCTTGCAACAACTGGCACATTCATCATGATGCCGCAACGGTACGAGTGAAGGAGGGTAGCGGGGCTCGCCGCTCCTAAAAACTCCTGCTGTCTTTGATCCTTTCACAAATTGCTTTGCATCAAACCTCATTGATTGACAGCTTACTTTGTGTCAACAAGCCTTCGGACTACACAGATTGTATTTATTCAACCCGCACGGGAAATCGGCAAATCTTCAGCGCCGTGAGGTATTTGTCTTCCGCCTGCTCCGTCTCCATTACCCCAGTTTGTTTTGTGTCCGCTCCATGATTGTGTGTGTGTGATCAGGCCTTGACAGCAGGAGGTCAAGAGTGACAAGAATTGAGCTAATCTCCCCTCAGTGAACTGTGGACCTGGACCTCCATCAGCTCACTGTGGTATTTGACATAATGGATAGGTGGAGAGATAAAGAGAGACAAAATGACTTTTGAAAAATGGTCGAATTTCCTCGAGTGGGGCGTTAAGAGTTGATGGTAATGGTTTGGAGATAAAGAATGGTGGGAGCTGGAAGCACGTAGAGAAAAATGGTTTTCTAATCCAAATGACAGCGATGACCCCATTGTCACATGAGGGAATAGTCTGCTTCACTTTGACTTTGCTCAGTCCGAACACTTGAAGAAGTCTTGAAACGGTTCTTTTTGATTCACCTTGGGGGGCTCTTTGTTGTCAAAGGAGGTCAAGGAACATAAACCACAGACCACGGAGGAATCATTTAAATTTCAGAAGTATGAATGTGGCAGTGGTTTGAACTCTCTATTAGACCTCGATCAAGGGCATACACAAACAGGTCCAAATATGAAATATGGGTGAAATATTCCTCTCCAAAACGATCCATTAAACCCATCTTGTGTTTTCTTTAAATTCTTGGGGACAAACTATGTTCTTGCGTCAGTTTGCTCGGAGCATTCTCCTGAACTTACAAACAACCTCTCACTTCATGCATCCTTATCTAGACTTGATGTTTTAGGTCTTCCCCTCCCAGCTTCACCTTGGAGCTCCGCAACAAATCAAAGGCAGGATGGTAACGTTTTTTTTTGTTGTTTTCCTTTGCCCCTTCAGCCACATCTCGTCAGGTGCAGGATCGCTGAAAGTTCACTGGAGGACAATTTAAATTGAGATTTCATCACTTTACTGATGAAATCCAATTGCAATAAAAACAAGACACAAAGTCTTGCTTTGAAAGACACACTCCTCATCAGTACACTGACTTTAAATCTTAGGTAATATTCCTTTTCTTGTGTCTCTTAACGACTTCATTTTTGAGATTCTTGTTCACAGTACAAAGAGGCTTTGAAATGTTCACAGCTTTAGAGTTTACCATTTGACAGAAACCGGTCTTTACTTAAGTTTCTTCAGCCCACTAATTGGGAAAAACAGAGATTGAGGGAGTCTTAACTTTAGAAGTGAACACTCCCAGTGGAGAAGGTGCACTGAACTCGTCACTAAGAAACAGCCGTGTCTCAAAGGCAGGTTTTTATCCCTGAAGCACGACCAACCATCAGAACGCCAACATAAAGCACTCACTAACATGCTGTATGAGCTTTGAGTTCTAATCCAGGGTGAAGAAGAAAACAGATTTAAAGATCACAACCTTGATTTGAAAAATTTCCTCAAATATCCCTAAGTTAACTTGAAAACTGTAAGTTTGGAGGAAGAAAGTTAACAAACAGAAAGAGACAAAAACCAACGATAAGTGGAGATAAGGACCAATATGTATAGAGGAGTTGTAGTGGTGAGCTGGTAAACTGATAGATGACAGTATTTTGTTTTACCACAGAGAAACTTTGGTTTATACATATTTTTTTCCTTTCAACCACAAGACGCCTAAAAAAAACGGCTCAGCTTGAAATGATCAATCAGCTGACTGATGGTAAACAAACACAATTAGGGTTGATTATCATTAAGCTTTGAGTTTTTTCTGTTTTAGTTTGTATATATTTGTTTTATGATTATTTTGGTAAAATGCAGATAAAAATGCTGCCATTTTGATTCTGTGTGTGTAAAAAGTGAAGCTTTAACTTTGACCTACATGTTCCTGTCCCTGATCTAGATTTATGATTTAAGATTATTTAAAAAAATAAAAAGTCTATTGATCTATATGTAAGGTTATAGGTCAGCTGGATCTCTGGTTCTTTCATTTTAGGTATATTTCTGCTGAGTTCACAAACATTTTACAAACTGAATGACTTAGATCTGACCCGAAGCACGCTGCGAGATCAGACCAAGACAATCCTACATGTTGGATTTCCCTGATTTGTAATCAAAGTGTCTCAACGTCCATACGCACAGATCAGAGGTCTATTAACACACCACACACGACAGGAATATCTGATAAGGTTATCTTTAGAGCGTTACGGTAATCAGGGCATCCTTATGATGGAAGTAGTCGTTTTAGTGTATTCAAAGGTCAGTTAGCTGTGATGGCCACCTTCAACGGGATTAGCCTTGGTTGTATGAATATATCCAAAGGATTTCTAAAAGTTTACTTCAATTCGATCTATTGGTACACAGGATATTGTCCTAACAGGCAGACAGGGCTGACTTCAAGGCAAGTTTGAAACCCAGATTTCATTCAGTATAGTTGGGGTTTGTGTTGGGGATGACTATAAGCTACTAGCATGTCGGATTTGAGCTCAACATGAGCAAAACTGAGTGAGTTTAAGCAATTTTAGCGTTTTTTGCGGTCAGTTGGCTGTGGCAGCCATCTTGAATGACTTCTAAAATTACACAATAAATTGTAAGTACCATAAAACAAATCATGACATAAAACCTTCTTCCTCTGTAAAAGATCTATGTAAAACAAACCTGTAATGTTCATCCTCATAGCGCCCTTAATGTCCTGGTGATACCCTAAGCAAGCGTTTTACTAGCTCTTTGATTTTAGGTCGTTTCCATGCGAATCTCCCTGCTGAAGTGATGTCTTTTCATTGGGTTCTGTGTATTTTACGGTGAAGGACTGCATTCATCCACCTAATTCAAGGCTCTGCTTAATAAGAGCAGTTTGTAAAAGATCCTTAAATGGTTGGTCTGCGTTAAGCGATATCGTTCAGTCCTCATTTTATCTCTTCACAATCCAGCAACCAGGAGCAACTTTGAAAAGCAGTAAATACCCCATTTAATATGGCTGCTACAAACCTGTTAGGTGTCTTAATTAAAATCCTGATTTGTTTAGCAATGATGACAATTTAAAGACCAATCTAAAGACTCAGTTAAGGAGCTCGGCAGCGAGCTGCTAATTTGATGTGGTTTGATTTTGTTCCCTTTGAGTGTTTGGCATCCAAAAAGTGATACTTCAGCTTCAGGGCAGCCAAAAAAAAAACAAAAAAACACACAATTAAAAAAACTGAGATCTCCTGCGTCATCCAATCAATGTATCATTCAGTATCAGCCAATCAAACACAAGGCTATTTTGGACCCGTTGAAGGGCGTGTGTGTGTGTGTGTGTGTGTGTGTGTGTGTGTGTGTGTGTGTGTGTGTGTGTGTGTGTGTGTGTGTGGGAGGGAAAATAGGTCAGGAATCATTAGAAAAAGTTGACACACAGATTACACATTCCTCCAAAATAAAAGCAGCAATATGACAACAGGGCTGCGTTTGATGGACACGCGTTGACAGGCGGCGTCACCGGTGATGAGGAAGACGACGCTCTGAGTCTCCTGCTCTTCGGCCAGAAGACACCAGAGCAGCCTGACCTGTCAGTCTGCTGAGCCGATCCAGAAAACCAGAATCAGGAGTCAAAAGACAAACATTCAGCAGGTAGACGAATTCACTCAGCAGGTAGCGAAATATCCCTACCTTCCTGTGATCGGTGTAAGCATGTGTTTTCTGTATGGGGAGTCAATAAATGGAAAGATGATGAGATCAGTTCAGCATTTATTTAGAAATGTTTGATTCTTGGCATGACTTTTCACCTCTAAGACAACAGGAGGAGGTCTGTGTGAAATAATTCTCCTCTCTTGTTTAAAGCATTCTTTAACATTTAGACAGAATCTGCCTGAATGCACTCGGCTTACTTAAAGCGGCACTCCGGAGGATTTCATCAGGAGAGCAGTTTTTGAATCTAGCGTCCAAAGGCTCCTCCTCAAAACATCTCGACACGCGCGTCCGGTCGCGTGTGCGCGCGTGCACGCGGCGCATATACTTCGGACATGAACTGTACAGCTCAATGTGTAGGGTTTAATCACTCACAGTTCACAATCTTATTCCAACAATACTACGAGGGTCTGATGAGCCCTCTCTGTCCCTGCTGCTTCTGATATTAGCTCTGTTAGCAGAGAGCTGCTGCTGGACTCTGAAGCTGAACTTGACTCGGCCCTGGATGAACTTTCTGACCAAAATAAACGCATAATCCTGTCAAGCCTTGCCATTCTGTGAGGTGAAAGGTTTAAAAATAAAAATAAATCCATCTTTAGCTGGAGAATGGGTAGGTTTTTAGTAGAAATGAGCCGTGAGTCCTCAGTGAACGGCTGAGACGGCAGAGAAACACACGGAGCGTCCTGTAAGACAGCGCCCCCTACTGGTACAGGTTTGGTTGATGCGCGTGCATGTTCAGACAATGCAGAAATGTGAATTTCATTGGCTGAAAAATGTCGGCGGCAAGAAATAATGGAAAGGGGTCTCTAGGAGGAAGGAGGGTCTTCATCAGAATGACAGATGTTGTGGAACTCAACCCATAGATCATAGTTTAGACCTGAAATACCATTTAAAACATTTAGAAAACTTTGATACAGAGAAAAATGCTCCAGAGAGCCGCTTTAAGTAGTGCTTCCTAATGTGTCGTTAGCATGATGGGATGCGTGCCAGTCCCAATGCTTCAGAGTGTTTGAGTCAGATGAAGAGACGCAGCGAGGGTCCTGAAGAAGCTTCATTTGCTCTCAGCAGGCCAACAGAAGGGATCCGAGTCACGCCAGATCCAGACGCTGCACCCGTGCAGGAAGACAGCGAGCTCCTCAACCAAAGGTCAGATCCCCGAAATGCCTTTCCCCTTCTTTTTACCCATTTTCACTCCTTGCATTAGCATCAGCCGGCATAATAAAAAGCAGGCCCATTCCGTCGTCATTATCTGTATTATGCACATCCCAGATAGACGTATTGTTTCTTCGGGATGCCTCATTTGTGGGAAATGAAGTCAGGGAATAAAATCCAGTCCTTTCATCTTTTTTTTTGTTGCTTCTTATCTTTTTTCATTATGATCAGTGTGCTAATGAATCCAACCAGAGAGCATGGTAATAGCACCTCATTTTAGTGAATGAAACATTCACCATAAAAAGCTTTAAATTTGGCCTCAGGGGAATGTGGGACAGTCTCAGGCTCCAACCAGGGACTCATCCAAAGACTAATCTCAGTGGGGCCTCTGCAGTTCAAGAGCTATGGTAGTTTAAATAATTTAAAGTGTTTTACAACACATAAAGCATACATTCATATACTTAAAGGGCATATTTTCATTGTAGCATTAACAGCTAATATTTTAAGAGGATATTTTGGCAATTTTGAAGCATGTTTTTTTTCTTTTTTGTAAAATGTATAATAAATTAGATAGAATGCTTCCTGGACAGCCTTCGTTTAGAGAGATAGTTCACATCCTTCAGGGCTGATGAGTTAACGACTAGTTAATGCAACATTATTTTAGAAACCTTGACAATTTCACGCCATTTACATGGAATTATGTCATTGTTAACATGCAAAATGTAGCACTTCCAACACATTCAGGTGTTACGTCCAAAAGGAATTAACATTTCTGCAGGAAGAGTGAAAATGTGAGCTTGACAGTAGTGTCAATTTGTAAATTTCCTTCATATAAACAAAACAGCAGGAATCATATCTAGGCTGCAAAAAACTAGACAAGAGAAAAGGCATGACAAAGGAAAAAGTAGGCAAATTCCTAGGTTAAAAAAGACATGATCGGACTCAGCCTATCGTGATCGGTCGATAAATTCATCCTGTCACCCGACCTAAATGTGCATATTTTACAGTTTGCCTAGTTGTATTTATGTATAGATGGTCAGGCAGTGGAAATCTCATCTTCCAATAATCCAATAATCTTCATTCCTGACGGTCTGTAAAGGCTAAAATCGTCTCTTTTTCGGTAGTGTTTGTGAATTATCAGTGGGAGATTCTGAGCACCAACAGTCCTTGATTTCACTCTCAAAAAGCACAGCTGAACACCACAAGAGCAGCTGTTCAGGGGAGGTTTTTATGACAAAGTACACAAAAATTAAAATACTTAAAAATGATGTCAAAAGCATCCAATACACTAAAAAAACGACTTGATGTGAAAGCTGGTGTGGAAGTACTTTGAACATTTGCTGAAAAGATTTATTAAAACTGTATTAGTCCTACTTTTCTGTCTTCCCTGCGCTTTCACTCGCCCAGCTTGTGCTTTTTAAGAGAAGTCAGCTTGATGTTTTACAATCAGCAATAACAACAGGAAACCACTTTAACAATCCTCTAGGAGCTGTTTGTTTTGCTCGACTGTAAGACTAACACAAACCTGAGATTAGACCGATCTACATCGACTAAAAGCAACTCAAAAATCAAAAGAATGTTTTTGTGTTTCCTCTCAGATCTTAGTTTTCGCATTACTGTGTTTGGGACAAATTTGATTTAAAGCATCTCAACAGAAAATCCTTATCTCCCTCTGATGTAGCCTGTAAAAATGCTCTAGCTGTGCAGAAGCATTGGCAGGTTATTGATTGGATTAGCAGATTGGCTGCAGGTAGGCGAGCCGGCCCATCTGAATTGGCTGGACGAGTCCTTGAAACGAGCCATGCTGCTAATCCGGAAACCCTGGGATC
>SSNR01000100.1:1325841-1366985 GCA_006937965.1 Callopanchax toddi | reverse complement strand
GAACCAGTCTGTAATTATGGACCTCCTTTAGTGAGTGACTTTGATTTGATGTCTGTGAAACAAAAAGCTGGACGGAATGGATGCAGCAGGTTCACGAGAATAACTAATGTAAAACTCAATGATTTATCATATTGGATTATTGTGTGTGTGTGTGTGTGTGTGTGTGTGTGTGTGTGTGTGTGTGTGTGTGTGTGTGTGTGTGTGTGTGTGTGTGTGTGTGTGGAGGTGTAACACAGTCCAAACATGGAGCGGATCAAAAAGAATAAATCAGCTGTAAGAGTGAGGCGTGAAGACGAGGAGGGTGTTTTTTTGTTGCTTTGGCTGGAGGTGTTTGGATAATGTGATCAGTTTTTACTTGATGTGAAACAAATGTCCTCCCCTCTACAGAGTTCTTCTGTTTTTGCTGACTCGTCACATTTAACCATTCAAGTTGAGGAAACTCATTTCAGCCTCAGACAAAGAGAACCGGAGTAAATAGGTGCTTCTTCTTTTCATCTAATCTACAGTGAAGGACAGAGATTACAAAGTGTATCTGATTCTCACACTAACCGTCATCACTTTAATTGCAACAACAAATTTACTGGACACTTATGACCAGGTGCACAGGTGTGCCAACATAATGCATGTGCACCAGTTCCTTAGCCACTATGCTACTGGTGTTATGCCATCATTATGTATTTCCTCTACTGCTCTGCACCAGGCAGCAAAACGTGTTCTCGTTACGAGTTCGTACCACAGAGCTAGCCTTTAGCGTAACTCCCCGTTGTCAGCTCTTTACAATATCTTGTAAAAAAAATGCAATTTTACATTCGATTCATCCCTTGACTCCTCTTGAGAAACATTCTTTGCTATCCCACCTGTTTAACACCAGTATAATGCCACACTGCTAAAGTTACTGTTCAGTTTTTCTTCTTTTACTAAAAATGGCATTCAGAGCAGACTAGCAGCATCTCAGTGCTGCCCCCATCAGGTCGGTCAGACACTGTGCGCTCTGCAAAATTAACCCTCCACTTCATAAACTTACCCACATTTGACCAGTGGGTCCTGAGTTCCACGCCTGGTTGTGACAAATACAGGTGTCTGTGATACCGAGTCTCTCACGTCACTGTGGAGGGATTTCGTCAAATACTGTAGGTGCTTTTTACCATCACTGATGGCTGCTGAGTCACATGTCCTGTCAGAAATTTCACAAATCAAACAAAACAGATCTAATTTTTATTTAGTATGAAAATCAAGCAAATCTAATTCTGTATTAAGACAAAACAAAAACCTCCAGGTGACGCTCGTTTAGGTCTTAATCTTGGCACGCTTCAGGTAGACACAACGAGCCAATCAAATCCAACGTATTAGAGAAACTGGATTCTGAAAGTGAAAGGTATTTAAAAATGATATGAGAGCTTCTGAAATTAAAATAAAAACGTGACCAGAAACCCCTCAAACTATGTAAACATTAAAGTAAAACAGCACGTCTGTCTTCAACATATCTCCGTAAATAAGAAGTCCCTTTGGGATTAAGCCATATGTATTCCTGCCCTGTAGCTTGACCTTTAGGAAGCTTCTCCAAATGAGCTCCTTCATGGTTCCTCAACACAGACATTAAAGAGTAATGCCCCGACTCGAGCCATGAAGAATCCCTGCTGGGGAAACTGCAGGCACAGAAAAGTCTCTGGAGACGTCTTTTATTAGCCGTCATTGACACGTTCACAATCTGGAGAGGAGACGCACAAAGTTATTAGACTTAATTAAGATTCTAAAGAAGCTTAAACACATAAAGATGTGGAAAAATATAGGTTTAACCACTATTATCTGTATTGTATATTCACATATAAGTGAAGTGTTTATATTTGTTAATTGCTGTGATACAGACTGAAACACCTAGTACTAAGTACTACAAGAAAAGAACCTCTACAATCAGGAAGTTGTTTCTATAAACTGAATTAAACTTCAGTATAAAAATAGAAGATGGCTGCTGAGAAAATGATTTCTAGTCACTTGTTTTTATTTTCTTTTAGTTCATTTTTAGTCACGTCCAAAACTTTCGCTAAAACAAATAGTTTGAACCCTTTTTGCTGAAAAAACGTTGCAAAGTTTAATAAAGAAAATGTTATGAAAATATCTGAATAATGTAAAGATGCAAATTTTGTAAACAATATATTTTTTTAACTTTTAAATAGGAAGCCTGTCTTCTAAATAGTCCCCACTGCCACTTTGATTTTCCAAGAACTTCTGTAAGTATCCTTTTAAAGAGTTAAAAGAATCAAAAAGTTTTTAAAAAGCATAAAAGTTATGAAATAATCTTTAAAAACCTCCAAAATCAAACATTTTGTTCATGCCATAGTACTTCATAAAACTTATACTACCCAAAATATTCACAATGCATATTAATTTGGTCAGAAAAACAAAAACCTGACTAGGTTACGCGCTAAACTGGAAGTGCTCCAGATAGAAAGGCCGATCATTTAGTGTAAAAGTTTATAAAACAGCATCTGCATCAACTGGTTTTATTTTATTGTTTTGAGAAAAAAAATTAAAATGCTCCACTTCCCCACCCTGCCTAGCCGTTAGCTTATCAATCGAGCCAGACTGAATCTGTATTTCCACAACATGAGGTTGTTCATAAAACTTTCAGCAACAGGTGAGATATTATTTTGTTCTAAATGTTTCCAAGAAAGCCACTTTGAAAGATCTGAGCTCTCTTTAAATTTGTAAACGTTTCCCTACAAAGTTCTATAAAGTTCTCAGTAACTCAAGCTGGAGTCAAACTACAGCGAGAGCATCAGAGCTGCCTCGTGTGAAAAGTTCTGCCTCTGTGTAGGTGGCGGCGCAAAGTTCTGCTACTTGAAACCAAGCTGCAGGCAAAGCGGACGCCATCTGCTTGACTTTCTGGGCTAATTTGTCAAAATCTGCTGGGAGAAAATGAAGAAGGAACCTAAAGTGTCCGAAGCCTTGTGTGTCACTGTCACAGCCTGGTTCTGAGCGGCGTCGGAGCGAGGGATAATAAATGAATCCGTGTGAATTTAAAGTAAACATTCACTTCATCAGAGACCCCCCGCCGTCCTCACACCGAGACTTCCCTCCTTTGCTGTAATTAGCTCATTTCAAATAAAATATGAAACGAAAACTGATAAGTGAAGTCAAATAACGTTCCGCGGAGATCGGCAGCAAATCAGTATTTATGGGGAGATGAGGCTCACTTAAATCTCACCAGATTCAAATATCTCACAGCGTGTAAATGTTTTGAAAGTCAGATTGGAAATTCAATTTGCTCATCGCAACTCTGCTTATGTTGAACAAGGAAATGTGAACAGATGAATTATGCAGCATTACATAAGATTAGAAAAAACGTTCTGCGCTAAAGATCAAATGTCCCCGTTTGTCTAATCACTTAAAACCAATTAGAATTCATTTGATCTGAATGTACTCTACAATTTGAACTCCTTTTTTTTTTTTTTACATCCTGACATGTGAAGCCTACCTTTAGGAGCCCCGGGTATCAAACCCCCACTAATCAGATGCTTGCATCACCTCATATCTTGTGTGAAAATGTAGACGTTTTTAACATTATAGATCCCAGTATGAATTTAACAGGAGTTCAGAGGTCTAGTGATTGCAAGCACGTTTTTAAATATCCAGAGGCTCAGAGCGGTGAAAGAAAAGGGAAGAGTTCCCCTTCAACACGGGCTGAGGAGTCACATGTGGCTCTGGAGCTGCAGGTTTATGATCAAAAAGGATCCGGATATTCCTCTCTAGGGTGATATGACCAAAGCATGATACACTCAGTCATTTGTATAAATAGCTGTTGCTTTATTATTCAGTTAAAGCGTCTGCTCATTTAACTAGAAATTCTTTATTAAACTCTGTTCTGATGAGGTGTTTTGATGTGGAAGACTGAACATTTTCTCCTTCAAATCATAAACAACGTTTGGGTGTTCTGTTCTATTATCTGTGTTTAGTGTTAAATGCGTGATTTGCCTGCAGCGGACCTCTTTGCCTCAGCTCTCTGTGACTGGAGAGGAGCCACAGTGGCCAAAATACTGTACAGTGGAAAGGTAGGAGCTAGTTTAGAAGATCTTCTCTGGAGAGCTGGGTCTTCAGGAGCTTCTTGAAGATTGACAGGACGTCCCTGTTCTGATCTTCCATCGTGGAACGACACAAGAACAGAGTCCGATTGTCATGGGAGTGGTGCAGGCACTGCTAGCTGATGATCCATTGATGACCAGAGTGACCGATTCGTGACATCTGTCTTCACAAGAGGATCCAAGTAGATGGGAGCCATTTTATTTAGGACAATGTATGCTAGCATCAGCAGCTTAAATTTGATGAAGGTTGAGGAGGGACATGTGCTCCTTCAGGCTGTAAAGATGCCTCCGTGTTCCGAGGTTTCACAGTGCTTAGAAGGGCGTGGCAGTAGTCGAGGTAGGAGATGACCAGAGACCGTACCAGGAGCTGGGGGGGGGGGGCATATTGTGTTAGGTATGGTCTGATTTTCTGAATGTTAAGCAACGCAAAGTGTCTTGAATGAGCAACAGAGGCGCCATGATCTTTAAAGGTCAGATGGTCATCAATCACAACACCCAAATTTCAAGCTACCTTCAGAGTAAAAGATAGGAAATCAGTTAGGATTGAAATATTGTTGGGAAGACAAGCGGTTCTGTTTGGAACTACCATGTTCTGTTTCACCTTCACAGGCCACGCTGCTGCTAGCCTCCCTACATCAGAGGTGCCCAACACGGCAATCGCGAGAAGTATCGCTTAGATCGCCAGAAAGCTGTCCCCCAGGAACGAGTTACACTATGGCGCTTGCAACACCTGCAGTGCCAGCGACCACTCCCTAAAACAGTTGTTAATTCCCTGCTGTAGACAGAGTTGTGTTGCTTTCTGGGATGTGGGAGAGCACACAAATGTCAGAAGCTACAGAGTAGCTCCTAGCTAGCTGAGGGCTCATCAACAAACTCTGATACTTCACTGATATTTGAGTAGATGACTATTTCTCCGCTCCAATTAATAAAAACACTGAAGAGTTCAATGAGTTTTTAAACAGCTCAGAGATACAGCCTTGTGTTTCTGCATTTCCTTCGGGTAGACCCCGCCCCCAGACAATCTGACGAATCAGCACTTCCTGTTTGCAGGTTTCCCTGCACAAAAAGACACCGAACGACAGACAAAAGCTAGGAATTCATAAAATTATGCACCGAATCAGACGAGGGGAACCAAACTACAGGTGTGAAAACGTCCTGAGACTCTAACATGAAGTTACACATAATAATGATTTCTTATAAATTCATGAGGAGGATAATTTTCTTTTTAATGGATCAATGTGTATTTTTTTTAATCGCCACGCGCTGCAACTGACATGTCCTGTTCTGTTCCACCGACTAGCACGGCTCACTGCAGAACGCCTCTAAGACGAGGAACGTCTAGACAGGTAATACTGTACACGGGGAAGGAGCGCGGTGATTTTAAAAGGATACTCCTCGTGTCATGAGGAGATGGAGGAACGCATGCAGTGGCCTCAAATGAGCTCTCTGACAGCTAAGTTTCATAGAATAAGAGAAGAGCGCTGTGGTGAGACATGGCTCGAGGCAACGCTTAAAAAAAAAAAATCTGGCAATATTTCATTCTGAAACATGGAAGGCTCAATGTGTCCAACAAAGCTCTCCTTTTAAATCCTCTCTCAGTGTGAGAGATAAGCATGCAGCAGCTTTTAGAGATGACAGTGAAATGTATTGTGCTCTAACAAGGGAGAGGAGAAGTTGGCCGAGGGCTGATGTGCTGTTTCACCCCCCTTCAGAAACAGATTTCCTTTTCTGCTCTACATGCTTGAGACCCATCACAATTTCATGGTCAGGTCTGAAGCGAGAGGCCACTGTGGGAAGAAGCCACATGCGCAGAAAATAAAAACGCACCTCTGCAGACACACACAGGTTTCCTGAATGAAACAGCCTGCAAAAGAGTGCTACGCCGTCTCACAACTCCTTTTCATCCCAACGCTCAGGTTGATTCTTTCGGCGCCGTGTAGGCAGAAGGTTTTTCAATAAGAAAAGGAACTGCTGATAGAAATAAAAGTAGCTGCGATGCGTCAGGAAGCAAAACACTCTCTGCAGTGTAATTCAAAGTGTTTGCGTGGTCCGTTTTGTACGCTGGAGCCAACGATCGGGTCTTAGATCTCACCCACACTTCCATCTATTCAGCCACCTGCTTCAGAATACCATCTTTATTCTATTTTATAGCATAAACAAACTGAATAAAACAATTTAACATGTATTTAAATCAGACGGTAAATTAGAATCAAATGAGTGTCATGCAGTATGATTCAGGTTTACAGCTTTAATCCAACCGTAAGGGTAACTTTTACACAATGAGAGCTAGAACGGTAGTTCATGTCTTCTGAAGTGGGGTTCTGTGGAGAGGTTATGAGCAATAAACATCTTACCTGTTGAAGGAAAGACTTTGAACAACCTGAGTCTGTAGAAAAAAGGAGCTTATTTCTAATGGGATTGATGAGCTACAGCAAGACCAGGTATAGAAAAATAAATAAAGAAGGTCAAAAATGTCTTAGCAGTTCATTCAAATGCTATTTTATCATTTTCACAATTAATGTGAGGTGGTTTAGGATTGGAGCTAAACGGCTTTAGCGCTTCCTGTTCAGTGTGACGCATTTTAAATAGAATTTTATTAATATTTATGCAGGAATACTCTAGAATTCTGACCCAAAGTGATGCAGAGAAACCCGTCCATTCATTCATTACTTCCAGGCTTGATTATATTTTCTATTATCAGGATGTTGCTTTATTCTGCTTCTTTTCAGATCGTTTTCTTATTCTGTGGAACTTTTTTATTTATTTTGACTAAATATTCCACTAAGTTTCAAGATTCACGTTCCTCCTGAAAACCTGGATATACAGTCTGCTGATGCTGCTGTTGTTCATATCTGTTTCCTGCAACCGGTGTGTTTGCACCTCCTACAATATGGCATTGCCGTGGTTGTCATGGTTACGCAGGACTTTCTGCAGAGTTTTCAAGGGAGTGTGTTTCTTCAGGAATCCACCTCAAAAGTTCAGAACCATAATTGTAATTTTTTTTATTTATCCTGTATTTTAATTTTTTTTTTTTTTTACTTTATGCATATTTTGCAAGGTTTATTTTGTAAAGCAACGTAAACTAGTAAGATCTATTTGTGGATGTGGATCTAGATTTGCCAGCCCACTATGTTTAGTAACAAAGCTCTCCAAATATGCAACCGACTAACAGTATCATAGACGTTTGTTTCACTTCAACACTAAAAAGAACTACTGCCAAACTTCTCCGCCACCCGCAACCCTCCTAAGACTGTTCACACAAATAAGAGGCAGCCTGCCATCTGCTCTCATGTTTTCTAGGGAAAATAACACAACACTCCTGGTAATGAGGTCCAGAATAAAAACGTTTTTGATTCAAAATATTTAAGACCCTTTTACCTGCAACATGCAGGTTTTTTTACCTTTCAGGGTACTTGCTGCGGAGCGGATGATTCTCTCGAGGCGTATCATATTTGCTTCATGTCCTCTCATTTCCCTCATAAGAGAAAATTGAAGGCAAACTGTTTGCTAATCACACAATTTAGAAATATAATAGTTTCCTGTGAACTTCATAACAGGCAGTAATTTTAGCCCCCTCCTTTTGACATTAGCAAGAAAGACAACCTCTGCTTGGCCTGAGATCATATGAAGTCCAACCCCTCCCCAAAAGAATGTTTCGGCTTGATCTTGTGTAATTTACAAACTGAACTTGTCCTTGAACGCAGCATCAAAAGGATCCAAAGAAAGAGGTGAAAAGACGGAATTGCTGTGGTGATTTTCCATCATTCAGCTTCAGCTACATTTCCCAAAAATGGAAACCATCTCCAGGGGCAAGTAAGGGAGAAATAGGCCTCAGATCTATTTACTGGGCCATAATCCTATCAATAATGAAGTAGCCTGAACATCTCAGAGAAAACATCCCCCACATTCTGCGTCTGGATGAGAGCTTTTTGATGTTTAGTGTTCACCTCTGACCTTCTGCTTTTTATAAACCCTTCCTCAAAAGTGATGGAAGATCCTGTTTTTCTTCTGCTGCTTTAAAAGAAGTAACCATCATTAGGACTAGAATTCTGTCAAAGCCTCAGTTACAGCACCTGACTTCATTGATTAGAGGCTTTCAATCACAGAGACGTCTCTAACCAGTGAAATCAGCTTCTAGCAGAGAAATGTCATACTTCTAGTGTGGACTGTTACCAAAATTAGCCAGGGTGGTCTCGTTTATTGTAAATTTAAGCTACAAAAATACAGAAGTCAAATTAAGGGAAAAAAGAAAGAAGTGAGTGAAGATTCAACAGGATTACCAAGAATGTTTGAGCATTTTACACCTGAAAAAAGAACATTTGTATCACCTTTGTTCAAGTTTTACGTCTACGTGGATCGCCTTTTCTTTCTAAACTGCCACTGTGAAGTAATCATCATCAAAAGGTTCAGTCAAACACACACACATGCACGCACGCACGCACACACACACACACGCACACACACTCCTGGTGACTAAGTTCATTCTCCACAGTGTTTCTTTGAAATCTGCCACTGTGCACCCGAACAAAGGTAATAATGTCTCTGCTGCTGGTATCTGGGTCGAACCAGATCAATGGGTCTTTTGGCGAAGAATCAGCATGTGCATCGCTCTTTTGTCACCGCTGTCGGGACGTAGGTGGAGGCAGGGATGAGCCTGATGTAAATCAAAAGATTTTCAGCTCACCCGAGGAGACGAGGTTCAGACGCTATCAGCCCTGGCCATAAGTGACCTTCGGTCTCTGAACAATGAGTCATTATGAGGCTCCGAGAGGCCTTAATAGACCGACTGACAGATGAACTTGGAAAATATGAGCTTTTTTGGTGCAAAATCAAAGTCAAGTGTGGGATTTTTTTTCCTTTTCCTTATAAATGACGATCTGGGCACCACCTTCCCTGCATACGACAATAACGATGGCTATTTCACCTGTAGTGGTTCAAAATGATGTACAGATTAGTTTGGCAATCCCACTTTTTAGTATCTGGAATTTATAAGAAAATGCAAACTTAGAGTGAACTGTAGTGACCTTGTATTTTAAGGGTCACCACTAAGGCCATAAAAGACAATCAGTGCGTTTACATGCACATCTAAGTCGAGCTAGATCGGTCTAGGTCGATCTTATGTTAATAAACTGGGAGCCTTTATCCTAGTTTACACGTCTGTTAGAAAACCGAACTCTTAAATGAAGTTCGTTCCACTCCGCTACGATAGGGGGCGACATGCGCCCTTTCCTGTCGGTCTTCTGCCGGTTGTTTTCTTAGCGTTTAAAAACTCTTGTTTCGAACGCTTCTATCGGTCACAAATTTGATCGGGCGTCTTCGTGTACCCAGCGCTGGCAAGCTGTCCGTTTGTGTTTGCTGCTATCGTCTTTTACCGCTACTGATTTGTTTGTATTCCCACTTCCGCGGTGTCGTCACTCTCGGAGGAGTAGCGCCCAGACAGCATTAGCTCGACTAAGCTGTTTACATGGAGGAGGAAGTCGAGCTACAACCGCATTATCTGGGTGATTTAGCTCGATTAGATCCAGTTCGACTTCAGCCGGACTAACGTGTTTACATGCAGTTGAAAAAACTGACTTAAGTCGATTTAAGGCAATAATTCGGTTTTCTAGACTGCATGTAAACGCACTGACTGACTTCATCTAAAATCATCATCTAAGGCAAAACTAAACCTTATTATTAATAAATAAATAAAAAAAAGTGGGGAAAAAAACAATTTGCTGTTTTCTGTTAGATCTCAGCTTTCCACAAGTGTCATTATTTTACTCAAACTCTACACCTCCCTCATTTCCCCAAACTAATCTGAGGAGTCAGTTCATCAAATCCAGCACATTTAATTCAGTTTCATCTCTTCGCTCAGGTAGTTCAGGGTTTATTAGCTAAGGTTTAGTCAAATTTGTCTGTAGGATTTAGGTTCCGTCCAAACAAAGTGACAAAACGTGGAATTTGGTTTGTGAGACTCGATGGAAGCAGAATAAATGTGCACATTTCAACAGGAAAGACAAAGCAGTGAACAGACATGGGCAATATTTGGAAAATGTCATCATTATTTTTATATATTGAACAGTGTTGATAATTATCATGGTATAGTTTCATATTATTGTTCTATTTTCTATTCATTTGGGGTCAAATTGACAGTGCGAGGGTTCAATATATAAATAAATATTCATCCTATGGTAGAAGGTAAAAGGTAAACAATTCAAATGAAAAATATTTTTAAAACGCCATGAAAGTTGATACATTTAAGCAAAAACAGAGTTTTAGTTCAACAGAACATTTAATGCTTCTTTAAGGTTATTTTAGAAACCCGTCTGTAAAACATGGAATCTGCATTAATCCAGCGATTTTAGTAAAGAATCTCACAAACCCTAACCTCCAACAATCCGCTCTGGATGGAAGTGCAGCTTCAAGCACGGGAGGGTGCATGAAGAGGACGGAGCTGGACGGGAACGGCAGTGCATCTGGACCTGAACCGCTGCAGCGCCGACACCTGAGTCGTCTCAAAGAGTTCAGCGTGCAATTTGTGAAAAAAGCAGGGAGGGGGATTCTGCGTTTGTCTCGTTTGTCTGTCAGACGAGGTCATGCAGCGGTTCGGGTCCTGCTGAATCCAATTCTGGGTGCAACGTAAAATTTCTGGAAAACCGTAAACAAGATATTTGTTAAGAATAATTGAGAAATTGGAGGTGTACAATTCTGATGGAATAGGTCTGTTGGACCCTGCTCTAAGTGTCATTTCCCAGCTGTAATTTATCAAGACGCTCTACCGCGTTGGGACGGTCGACTCAAAATCTCTACCGTCTGCCCAATTTATATCATTTCTACCGTATACACCATCCCCCCTACTGTGGATGTGTTTAAATCTTAAAGAGGCTCATCCTGGTTAAATAAAGGTTTTAATTGATTGAATTTTTTATAAAAACATTTTTTTTACATTATTTAAGTTTTATTCTACAAATCCAGCAGCAAAGTCTTTAATAAGCTCATGACTTTTCTCCACTGATGTGCTTTCATGTGGAAGTTAGCTGAAATGAGGCTAACGCTAGCTCACATCCTCTGATTCTGACCCAGCTGTTTGGTCGATGTAGTTTCTTATGGTTACTACCTACTGAAAATGCTCTAGAAGTAGCTTTGACATTGTTCTGCTGTCAACTTTGTGTTAAATGCTTTGGGCGCAGGAAGCCTGAAGCTTTAGGTCTTCTCTTCCTGCCGCCTTTCCCCTCTCCACATATAGAAACTCATCAAATTCTGAAGCCTTCTTTCATCATTGTTTTTGCCATTTTTCCCTTGATAAACTACCATGATTGTTTTACTGCTCTGCACTGGTGCAAGGACGAAAAAAAGGGCCAATAGACAGTCAAACTTTCTAAACACGACTATTAGTACTAAATATTAAAGTTGCTCATTTAACTTTGTGTAATTAGCTTGGAAGCAGAAATCTGACACAGATGTCCAGAAATCTGTGTCGAACCAAAAACTTACATTTTAGTTGCAACCTTTTATTTTGGAGACGCCACCTGAGCGAAGCCTCCATCTGTCTGAGAAACTGTCATTTGCATTTTAATTTATGATGAGCTGCAGCCAAAATCCTGCTGAATGCACCACCAAAAGATAGAATGCTCATTTCTGTTTTAGCAAAATGACTAATAACTGTAAAAACATCAGTTTAAAATTCTGCAAAAAGATGACATCAACTTGTCAACAAGGTTTAACGTGTGAGAGCAGATGAAAGCTTCCAAATTCTGGCCCATATGGTTCAGTTTCACACAGGAGCAAATGTTGCACAGGTCTTATGATAAATAACGCTATCCATGCTGGGGACGAGGCTTCATATCAGGCGCAGTGCCCACGCTGACCCCTGTCCAACACGGACAGCTTCAACAATCAGAAAAAAGGGCTTGGTGTGATGAGTGACATTTTCTTTTACTACGCTGTGGATGTCCAGGTGTGTGTGTCATATACATGGAGAAGAGGCAGGAAGGAAGAATCCAGGCTGACAGAACCAATAAGATGCTCCGGTTAGTGTTCTGCTGGGTGAGTTACGACTTATTTTGACAAGCAACACCTACGCGTTGCTTCCAACATACATGGTAAAGAAACACATCCTGGCAGGATAATACCCTCTGGTCCGGACTGACCAACCGAACCTGGACAGATCCTAAAGAGATCAAGATGTTGTCTTGGTCTGAAATAAGAAAGTCCAATATGGCATGACAATTAAAGAGTCTGCAGCAACAAATGGTGAATGCTACCACGAGACACCCTCAGAGGTCTAAGGGAACATCTTTAAGCATATTTTGACCTAAAATGTTCACATAAGCGTTGTAGACCTAAGTCAAGGCAAAGGTTCTCACCAGTTTGGTTCAGAGGGTAGTTGAGATCCGAAAAATGAGCTCCATCTAAAACAACCTTCCACATTTAAGGTGGAAAAAGGCCCTTAAGTAGGAACTTTGTCACCATCACAAACTGACGTTCGCCCCAGCCATTTAGCTCCCATCATGCACTCTGTCATTGCTAATGGCTTTGACAGATTATCAATGCAACAAGACGTGCATTAATAGCAGAAGAAAGGCTACTGGTTTTTTTTAAAAACACCGGAGTAAAACCAAGTCTGGAGGTGCTCTCGTTTTAGGTTTTTTCTTCCACTTCTCTCTAGAAAATCAATAGCTGTAATACGAATTCTAAAACCGCTGTGGGAAAAGTTAAATTAGGCTTCAATGACACTTTGCAATTTGCCCCTGACTCAGTGTAAACTTAAGCATGCAGATAATTTAGCAACGCTCGAGCTATCGGGAACGTCAAACACAACTCAGAGGTGAAAACGATAAAAGGATGTCTCCGTAAAGGCGAGCATTACAAACTCTGAAAGGCTGTCACCATGTAACAGCTAAGGCTTCACCCAGAGCCCAGTTTAGAAAGAATGAGCAAACACTGTGCTGCTTACCCAAGCCCAACCATTGTGTAGTTGTATGTGATGCAGAGTCCACTAAAGAAATCTGCTCTTTCCTTCAGCGGTTTCATTTGATGCACATCAGATATCCTCTCCTCTTTCACTTGGGTAAACAATGGCAGGGAGACGGAGACGGTGACTCACTCCCTGCTGGATGTTGCAGTTCACTGCCATATGAAAGTTTAATCAAAGGAGCAGGAGGCATTCATAAGTCTCTCAGGAGAGCGGCACGGAGCCACCAACCAGGCAGCTTTGGCGAGAGGTCTCATATCAAATTTAGTAGTCATTAGGGTTGCTAATAACAAGCGCCGGCCAGCGCTTGGAGCCTCGCTCGTGAGAACACAGCAAATGAAATGCTCCTCCTCATCTACGATCCCACAGGAGAGGCCAAAGAGAGGCCAGACCTCACAGAGATTTCCATAAGCATTTTTAATAAAATCCAATATAATGAAAGATAAACAACCGGGAGGCAGGATGGAACGATATTTATTAACGGTGTACTTCCAGCCTCCCCAGGTATCTCTGCTCCCTCAACGGACCCCTGTGTCAATACAGACTGCAAAGTGTTTAATCTAAAGTCCAAGCACAAAGATTAAACCCAATAAACAACAACACGGTTTGTGAAACGGGATCTTTGTTAGGAATTAAAAATCAATGCCTCGGCGAAGCTTTGTGAAACAGTAGGCCCTTAGAATCCCGGACAGTTTGTTATAAAGGATGGACAAACGGCTTAGTGGAAGGTCAGTGGTGATCTTGGGGAATTTTGAGTCGTTTCCCCGCGTCCCTCGTATGAATCCTGCCGCCGTGGGGGGGTTGAAACGTATGCTGCGGTTTGCTGCATTTGCCACAAGAGTGCTATAAATGAGAATATGGCGAGACAAACGTCCAATCTGGTGGCGCTGACATATCCTACCTATCTTTAAGAGTGGGAGGAGAACTCCCACGAAGCACTTTGAGAGGACTTTTGATGAAATGCACTGACTGGAAGGGAGAAATGAGGTGAGAGCAGTAAAATAAAATAAAAAAAATCAGGTAATTATTTGTGTTTATCAGATAGAAAAGCTTTCAGAAGAAATCAGACCTCTTGGAAAGTGATCCAACTATAGAAGGCTAAGGATCTGATGGACAGACTCGTTCCATATGTTCAGACATAATTCAATATAATTAAAACATAATTCTGCAATCAGCATTTGATGAAAAAAGTGACAGTTTAAATTTAGTTATGGTAATCACCTGCTAGTCTACAGTGTGAAGATTGCAGAGAAGCAAGTTATTAACTGTATGTCAAGACTTCTTAGAGAAAAACAGCCTGCATGCCACTGCTTTCCACATTTCATAATCAGACTGAAGAGATTCAATTCAAATTGGAAGTGGCAGAGAACAGATGGTTCGTTAGACAAAAATCAGGTGGGAGACCTTTAGTTCAAAAGGAAAAAGAGCCAGTTGGTTGGTTGGAGTGTCACTGTTGACCATCGTCGAACTAAAGCTCTCAATCCAAAGCTCGGACCAAACGAAACTTTTATTTTGGGGCATTAAATGGATTTCTTGGAGATTTGTATGATAGATTTTATTAATTCAACAATCTCTTAAATTTTGTGAGAAATCAGCGCCCTCCACTCTAGTAAACTGGGAGTTAGTGTTTCGCTGAGCCTAAATTGTGACTTTTACACAAAACGTTTGAGCAATAAGGACAAAACCTTCTTTAAGGTACATCTGGATGTTCACAAATTCACCAATAAAATGTCAGACACCTCACATTAACCCCCCGGCTCACTGAGTGACCACACAGACCGTACGTCATACCTAAATCACATCAACGAGCTGAGACGCTTACACACCGACGATTTCAGCTCTGTGACTACCTTGTGTCGTTACACAGCAATGAACTGACTTAAACCCCTCATGCTGCCTGAGCCATTATATAAATCACAACAAAAATGTCTTGTGAAAGGAGCCACTAACGGCTAATTAGACCATGTTTGTACTGAGCAAAAACTATAGGGAAATATGGTTGATAAATCTTTTATTTCCATTAGTGAAGCCACACTATCCTGTTTATAGGTGTTGCCATGTTTTATTTTTGAAACCTGAGAATTTTGGACATCAATGGCTGGTAAAAAAAAAAAAAAAAACAGATCTGAGATGTAGTCTTTATATTTTAGTCAGGAAAATGTCCCATCAGTTTACATGGAGGAGTGGGACTTAAAATGTTTACTGGGACCAGTCACCAAAGGGTTGGTGTTTCTGCTTCCATGTATATATTGCAGAAATGTTTTATATGTATTCCAGTTGTAAGGACTATTTTTGTTTCTCCAAATAAATGCAACAATTTAAATTCTGACTTTTTCAATTCTAAGCTGAATTTTTTTAAAACTTAACTTTTCAAAAAAAACACACCTTGAATTACTGGTGTCGGGAAATCTGTCATTAATTTTAAATCTTTAAAGATTTGCATATGTCAGTATGCACACAAAGCTTAATATTTATTTGACCTCAGTTAATAAGATTAAACTGAACAAATGAGGCACTTAAAACTATTTCCTTAAAAACGTGTTAAAAATGTAACTTCATATGTGTCATGTTCTGCCCCCTGGTGTCCAGTTTGTGCCTGTGTTCCTCCTCCTGTGTCCTGCACTAATCCCCTCCAGGTGTGTCTCGTCTCCTTGATTAGCTCCCTCTCTATATATGCTGTTTAGTTCAGTCACTGGTTCCTTGTGTCGTATCCCCAGCCTCGTGTGTCCTGTGTCTCCCGAGTCCTGCCAGTAATAAAGCTTCTTTGTGTTTAACCCCACCTGTTCCTGCCTCCGTCCTCCTGCGTTTGGGTCCTGCACTCCCCAGTCAGGACAATATGTTTCACTTCACAAAGACTATGTGATGCCAAATGTCTAGAAACAGCAGCAGACTACTGAGCATTTGAAAAAAATATGCAACACAATCAAAGATTCTACCATCTTTTTTCCCATCTGGAACACTTTGCACTTTTGCGATTAACTGAATTGAGTGTCACTCCCTGAGAAGCATCATAAAGATAATTTCACTGGTTGCAACAAACTTCTAATACAGACTCACTTTCACATTTTTAAAAAGTCAGTAAACTAAAATGAACAGTTATGTGACTATGGTCTTAATAAATGACTGTCTTGTCTTCACCGACACGCGGTGCTAACACATTTCTACCACGTCCAAAGGGTGGGAGTAATGGAACAAAATGTTTGCCAACTGCCATGATGCTTTTCATGGCGAGGATGGCGTTTTTCCTTTAGCCAAAAAAAACCTCAGAGTGGTCCAGTGTCCACCTCTGTCATCACTGTTCTGTTTGGCGAGGACATCAAATGAAGCCAATTAATTAAGTTCCAATATAATTTTTGCTTTAATTGCTCATATCCAGCCTCTATATGGCTGCAAAATACTTAAAACAAATCCTAATTCAGGTATGCATAAAAATATTTACTTGAGCTTGTTTTTTTAAATAAAATCTAGACATGCTTTCTGAGGATTTACCAACAATTATTAGTGCTGTTTACAACCTGCATATGCTTCTTGCTGCGTTGCATGCAATGGCTTGTGAGCTGGTGACCAGAGAGTTAATGTTAACAGAGTAAACATTTAATGAAAACAGACAGAGGTATCCTTTAAGCTCTAATAACGTCCAACCACATATTATGTTGTGACATAATCAATTACCTGAATCAATCCCACACAGATGTAACCGGGATCCCGCTGAGACCCCCGAGCCGTACGCTCACGTACAAAGTATAGATTTCCAATTTCTTTGGAGCAGCACATCATGGGGCGACAACGTTGAAAAGAGGAAGTCCTGCGGTATAAACGGCAGTGCTTCATGTAGCGGGGTGTCGGTCGACTCAGGGAAAAAAAAAAAAAAAACAGATCACCTGCAGACTGAATCTGAGGGGATGTGGCTTTGTAAATTAGTAAAATATTTCCTGCGCTTGTCGTTTTGACTCTCCGAAACAATAACACTATTTTCAACCTTTCTTTTGCAAAAATTCAACCACGCATATTTAATGATGGAACCCACTTAACAGATGTACCAGCCAAGGATTTCCTAAAAAATAGCCTTAAAGGTTGCATCCTGCATGGTCATGCTGGGGTGAGTGATTGTAGAAGAACATCTGAGCGATGTGCTTTCACAATTCCTATTTGAAGTCACTTTTATTTAAAAAGTCCTGCTTTTTAAAAATCCATTAAGATTCATCAAGCGCAGGTGTGAGGATAGAATAGAAACATGGTAATTCCTCCACCTACAAAGAAATTACCCTCCAAAGAATTAGAATTTCAAAAGCCTAAAGACACAATGGATTAAGAGTCAAACGCAACACTGCTGGAATTCACGTTCTGAGGGACATGATCATTTAAAGATTCTTAAACACCAAGATGGGTCAACATCAGAAGTTATGATGGTATAAGGTAATAAATGATGAGTCAATAATTCTGATGGGCCTAAAAACGACTGACATTTTGATATAAAACGCACAAGAACTGAAATGTTATGGAACCCCTCAGCGTCTTGGAAATCAGAAACATTCGATTTGATTGAACACATTCTTCTGAAGTTGAAATGTTTCTGCTTTTTTGCTGCTAGTTATTCAATCAAGGACAAGACAGCTCATCAAGCCATCAGATAAATGTGAATGAAAGGAAAATATATTAAAAAACGTATAAAGTTCTTTGTGAAATAGACAAAAACAGAGCACAGAAGAGAAATGAATCAGCCGTGCAGCATGGACTCGGTGACAAGGCTTTTAAATCTAAATAACGTCATGCAAACAATATCATAAATTATCAGATTACAAACAGAAACATTCATAATCTTGAGCTCTTTGCATCAGTGTCAAATAAAAAGTCAATAATGTGATTATAGTCTGACACTTCTCATTACATCTGAAGGACAAGAAACAATTAGAATATATGATAACAACATATAGTCATTAAACTATTATTTTAATTATAAGAAGATGGGATATGTGTTTATCTAATGTTCCCCATTTACCTAAGACCTACTCCGCCTTAAATCCAGAAAATTTAATTCCAGAAAAAAAGTTAGGGAGTCGATGTTTGAGACTCACTGTTTTCAGCCATTATGTTGAATAATAAACATTAGTTCAGTGGCTTTAATTTGTTTTCTCAGAATTATTCTTTAAGCATTTATACAGTTTAATTTATTATTTGAATCTAGGGGTTCAACCCACTTAGCTGTTGATGTTAATTTTAATTTTTCATCCCCATAGCGAGGACTAAAAGTCCCACCTTGCCTGTTAGAGCTCAGCGATAATATCACAGGTGGCTCCAGCAGCAGGGGAGCCCCAAATCTCTATTATCAGCCTGAGGGGGAGAGGCAGTGGAAGGAAGAGGCAGAGGAGACTGCAATATGGTGAGTTTAGTTTCACCTGGCCTCACAGTTTGACCCCTGGACTATGTGTCAGTTCCTCCAGAAGAGCTTGAAAATAATTAAGGAGCAAAAGTATTCCAAATGTGACGTCGTCTGAAACGGTGGCACGCCAAGCGTCAGTAGTGTTTACATTTACTGCACATAGATGCTTTAGGAAGCATGTTTTAAATCATATTAAATTATTTCCACACAGAGAGTAAAAAGTGACCGTTTTGCTGTGAAAGCACAAGCTGTTCCAGGTAGGTCCTGTCGTGGAGGTGGGGGGGAGTTTTGGGTGGCTCAACAGCGCAATCTTTCAATCTTATCAGCACTTTTCCTATTTCAGACAGAAGTGGCGGGGATTTCCAAGGTAATTTTTGCCTCATTATTGTGTATAATGGACTACAAAGGTAAAGCTTCGCTCTGTGTTCAAGGCTAATCTTGATTCTTTCCTCCCTCATCTCATCTGGAGGAGGGAGGAGAATTAGGGACCTGAAGGTGTGTGGCGAACAACCAGAGGGGCCTGCTGCATCGGACTCAAGTCCTACAGCGTGGGATGGAACCCAGAATCACTGGATGAGAACCTCACATCATCATCCAGGCCTCCTCAATGTCAAGTACAGCCATGTTCAGAGCAGACTGTTTTAAGGACTGTCTGATGGTTACTCTGGAGGACCTACTTGTTTCTTTTTGCAACACTCAGCACGGCTCCTCTCATTCACAAACAATGAAGTAGTTGAAGCTATGCATTGTGGGTCTTCGGTTGAATTTTTAAAGCTGAGTTTGGAAAAGCGTTACAAACTTTCAGAAGGAGTTCATGAGCCAAGACCACAATGAGATCCGTCTAATTTATGCTGCAAAAAAACCATTACACAAGGTCACGATCCAGAACACAAACCACATGAAGTTTAGAGAGAATTTCTTTTTTTAAATAAAAGAAATACACATCCACACCGGTGTCTCAAACTGAGATATAAAAAACATCATATAAGCTACAACAAATATATTGCACCAAACCAGTTCAAGGGTCAGACGATGAAACTCTCGCTGCCTCTTGCTCTACTCACGATTGCTGCTTTTGCCTTTAATGTTTGCATCAGACTGTAGTTCTGAGTCACGACCTGAAAACGGAGAAAATCCTGTGTGCAGTCTCTCCTAATGGTTCAGACTGGAGCGTCTCTCAGAACAAAACAAAACTAGTAGAACAGCACGTCAAAATGTAAAGGCGCCGCTTTCGTAATCTTGCTTTTTAGTCCAAATAACTACAGATTTAACGCTCCAATTTCTCTGTTTTGTTTTTGCTTCCCTTTAGACTTTTCCTGCTTCCATTACGAGAGCGAGCCTGTGTTCAATCTCCCCGAACTTCTCACTACAGAATCCAGCCTTCAAGTCATCAAGTTGAGGATAAAAGATGTCGAAAGAGGCCCCGATTTCTTTTCTCATTATGGAGAGTATTGAGAGTCGATAGCGGCGAGAGGTGCACCTGGGAGAGTCCATTTCCCACGGCGCTGCCTTTTCCTGGTTGTGTTGTATTATCTCCAAAAGATTCCTTTAATGACTTTACACTCAAACTGTTTTCCCCCTCAATAGTGTTTGATTTAATCACTGGATACAATGATCTAAAAACATCTAAAACTGAGCCATGTCGTCTTCCTGCTAGCAAGGTTTAATAATGATGGTGGGGGTTTTTTGTAGTTTTTATTCTAACACAAGTAGATGCAACCTGTGACTCTGGAGCCTCTTCAGGCCCTCTATAGTGGCTTCCTGTAACTTTAACCAAGGCTGAGAAAAGTTTATACTTAAATTAGCAAATGAAAATGGCAGTTTTAGCCATTTATGAAGCAAAATTAGGCTAATTATACAAGTACCGATGGGCTGCCTGAGTGGACCTGGCTTTGTTTTCTTCTTTTTCTTTTCTTCAAAATAAAGCTACAGCGTTTCAGTAGCAGAATTATCTAAAAATGACTAAAGTTTTCACTGAAATGAGTTTAAAATGCAGTGTTTGGTTCATTAGCTCGCTCCGTACCTTGGAGTGAAATATCAGTATCCCAAAAAAAAAAGTTGCTTTCTTATTTATAACTATTCAGTTTGTTCTGTTCTATCTGTCCAACTCTCAAATAAAAAAGTAAAAAGTAGTATGTGTATATAGAGTACTGCAACTTCATAAAACATTTGATCTTTTACAGGTCAAGTGGGTTTTGTGTCTCTATACAAGTTAGATTTTTCAGAAGAAGTCTAGGTTCTAGCAGAATTGTTTCCCTTCAAAGACAAAAGTTGAGTTTTATTCCTAATTCAAATTTTGGGGATTTTTTATGGTTTTAACCTCACATTGTGTATTTGGTGAAAAATTTGGGTTTTTACTTTAAGAATGTTTTTTTACTTATCCATGACTGTGGTGTCCTACTGTACCTGAATGCTCTCAGTCATAAATGAACAAGTATTTAATGCAGCATTTTTACTTACAGAGTGGGGAGACTATCATCTTTTCTATCCACTTAAACATGCAACCTATGGTTTCCACTCCCAGGACGTTCTGCTGATGAAGGTTCTCTTGAGATCAAACAGAACTGTGAGGAAAAACTATTTATTTTCATTAAACAGCTTGCAACAACCTACAGAATGATGTAAAACTTGAGGACCTGAAATAAAAATGTCAACATTGTGGATTCTATGAAACTGGACTCAGTTGTAAATGTTTTAATTTGTTGTATTTTTTCATTTTTGGCCCATGATTATTTTAATTTGTTGGTTTTAATGTGTTTTGTTAGAAACTTAAGCATTGCCACTATTTAAGCCAGATCTCTAAGAGTTCATAATAAGGAACCTGATCAAATAAAGGTTAAATAGGTAATACATGTATAAAGAAATGATGTTTTCTTCTGTGTTATATCTTGTATAATGTTATTGTTGCTAATTATCAGATGATTACAGACCAGGTGATGTCATTTTTCCACCAACTATAAAATCATAGAAGGAAAATTGGACTGATATTAGAACCAAGACACTTGGGAATTAGTGATTTCCACATTTACTAAGCTCTATGTAGAGGCTAAATGATTTAATTAGGGATTCATATTATAATGAAGTTTCTTTGAAATATGTTTTAATAGATATGTCACAAGCAGGGCTCTTAAAGATGCCAGAAGTCATAAAAAGTGCTAATATAAAAGGCACCAAGAGCTAAAAAAAGATAAAAGTGAGAGGGACGAAGTGTAAAAGCCAAGGAGTGGATGAAAGAACAGAAGGCCGGAGAGAAAACTATGGAGAAAAAGAGGAGGGGAAATGTCTCTCTTTCGCTCCGACCCCCTTCTCATCCATCGCCCTCCACGCCCCCTTCCCCTCTGGGCAGCCAGGTGGCCAGGCTGGGCACAGACGGCCCTCCTTCCCTTCTCCATGCTGGCCCTGCTGCTCCTTCCAAACACGAAGCAGCAGTAGTGGGAGGACGTCAGCCAGACGTGGCACAAAGGAAGGATGGACGAGGAGCGTTTGAAGGCCTGGCACTCGCTCACCTTCCACACCACGCACAAGCTGAACAGAGGAGAGCCTGGCGAGCACAAAGAGGCTTTTTTTCAAATCTATTGTTTAAGAAAATTCAAGTGAGCTCAGCTGAAAAAAAGATTTCTAAAAATCCCCAGAGAATCTGGCTTGAAGTAAAAACCAGATGTTGACCCAGAGGTGTTGATGTTTAAAGTTTGTTGGGAAAAGATCACACCTCTAAAACATCAAAAATACATTTAATAAAAATAATTACAACTAGGTATGGAGTATCTGTCCATGTTGGAATCAATACTGTCCTAATTAGCTAAACTTTACTGTTTCCATCAATATTTGCCTAGCTGTTAAAACTTCAGCTCCTTCAGCAACAAAACGTTAAATTGTCACAGTGTGATTTTCATGTTATTGCTGGACATTTTGACTAAATATTTGCACAAATCAAATGTATTTTCTGTTATTTTAGAGTAGATTTGGTGGATTACCCAACAGGAGCCATGTTTAGACCATTACCGGTATTTTACATGTGGCTAGGGCTGGGTGATATAATATTATAACATGAAATAACATGAAATATTAGACAATGTTGACAATCTGCTACAGCAGAGAGATCATAGGATACGTCCGATCAAGAAGACGGAGAAAAGAGCAGGTTCAAGAACTGTTTCCACCCAGACTGTTTTGAATGTGACACACGCTAAGACTGATCACTTCCTGTCTGATAAAACGTGCTCTCAGAAAGACGTAAGAGAGAGAGATATGTGTTTCTTTGATGGTTGACTGGAGCTTTGTTTGGTCAACGTAACTGAGTTGGTGATTTTATAGCTGTTGTGAAAAGTTAGCATTATTAGCGCATGCTAGCATAGAGCAGCTTAAAAAAACAAAACATTATAGTTAAATTTATGTTAAAAAATCATGATAAAACTGTGATTTTACTGTAAAAGAGATATGATTAGATTTTTTTTCCATCTTGCCAACACCTATATATGACCCTACAATGAATATAAATATACAGAAAAGTTTTTCTGTATATTTAGCTCTAAACTTTTTTAGCTTCACACCCACAAAATAGCCCCTGCAGAGACATGTGACCTTGATTATTACTGGTTGAAGTATAAAAACTTTGCTATTAAAACTCTAAAGATGATGACTGACAAATAGCCTTTACAAACAATATACTGATGCACAATTTATCGCTGCAGTTTTTAATGTCTTGTAATATTAGGTGAAAAAAAAAATATTATTAGCAAGAATGTTACATGTTGTTAGATTCCTGGAGATTATCTTGTGACCCCACAGAAATCTGACCCCAAACCATCACCCCTCCACCTCCGTGCTACACAGACAGTTTTCAGGTTTTCATAATAATTAGCCAAATCAAAGGAGCTGTACTCGTTCAGTCTCTCTTCTAATCATGCAGTCGATCTCAGGCTTGCAGAGTCTGAGATTGAAGTTTTGTATTTTTTCTGAGAGCATCTCACAGTCTGACCTCACTGGGATGTTGTGTTCTGGCAGCCTATCAGTCGTCCCGAATGGTTGTTTTACACTAGATTGGTGTTGAAGTTGTTTGCCTTAAACCCTTCTTAGATGTTTTATTGAATACATTTTTTTCCCTTCTTGGCATTGTGTTAACACACGCCTGAATGCTCCAGAGCAGCAAACGTCTGCTTATAAAGAGGCGATCACGCTTACTAATGATCAGTTATTGAATGCTTTTGATCAGCAGGTACTTAAACACTACTTCTACATTTTGGTTTATTTGTTTTTTTTGCAGAATTTTAGGACTTGAGGTTGGAAAAAAAGTTTATTAATATGTCCCTATATGTAAAACCTGACGTTTATGCTTTTTACTAAGACAAAGTACAGGAAACGCTGCAGTGTGTATTTATGAAGCTGGGATATGATGTCTCCATTACAACAATATATTGCTGCTGTATGGTAGAAATATAGGTCACTACTTTTCTTGTACTTTCTTGTCCAGTGTGCAGCAATCAATCCAGCACCAACTACCGGCACCAACAACCCGAGGTCTACTGTAGGAGTCAATACAGCTTACTTAGGTTGAAATCATATTTTTCAGCTTCAACAGGGTATAGTGTACCCAAGGCTACCATCTGTACTTCCATGGCAGATGTCTCATCCACTCCATCATCGGGGAGGTCGTCGGGCCTTTAGGGGCCGTGCTGTCACTGTATCACAGCGAACACAGCAGCTCATTGAGCCAGTGTACAGAGGACAAATGGGAGGACAGACCTAAGAGGTCATTTTTATTGATGTGAACAAAGAACCATTCACTCACACTGAGAGCAGAAGAGAGAATTTTGAAGATGAATAGGAATAATGAATGCTAGACCCTCGTTTTGCCCCCCAAAATGACTATGTTCTTCTTTATGGGATGCCATACAGCGATCACTGTTTCACAAAAAGACATGGATGAAATGTGATGTGGACGGCTGTTATTGACAGGATCAAAAAAGAGAGGAAAAAAAGGATGTGGAGGAAAGCTGCCAATGACGTGGAGGGGTCTGCCTCGTGCACAAAGTCCCCGGTAGCAGCGTTTAACCTTCACAGGCCTTAGTTAATTTGCAGCCGCTCGCCACGATCTCCCCAATAAGCTGCGTTCTGGAGCTGAGCGAAACGCCGTCGCCGCGGCGCCACTCGAGCCGAGACTCAGTCAGGCAACTCGAGTGATCTGAGAAACCCACTGTTCAAAAGCAAAGACAATTGCAGCCCTGTTGCATCAGTTGGGTGTCAGGTCCACGAGAGCATTGCTGAAAAATTCGTCATCCCTAAAGCCAAAAAGGTCCTCAAAAGTTAAAACCAAAACAATGCTCTATGAAGCGATTGATCTCTGCCGCACAAACACCGGTTGTGGAAAAGGAAGCTAATTGTAATTCTAGAGACACTAAAAGCCAGGGTTTTCCTTCTCTCCCCATTTAGTGCCAATGACTTCGCTAAAACACATTTCACTGGATTAATCTGGTCCGCCTGGAAGGTGAAGATAAAACGCACTTCAGGCCAACATCAGCGGGAAGGACGGGGGAGGGGGAGGGGCCGATCACACGGAGCTAAACTGTATCAGAGACATTGTGATGATAATTATTTATCGTCAAGGTCGGAGGGGGTCCGCGAGAGTTCTGAAAGCTTCGGAGCTCAAACACAACAACCTCATATTCCGCTCGCCCGGAACTTTAATTAGTGTCTGAACTGAAAAGGTAGCTTTTAAAAAGACAAAACAACCAGGAGAGCACAAGGTCAAAGACAAAACTTGTCAACGACCCAAATGAATAAAGGCATAGATAAAGAACAATGATTAATTGGTTCTGTGCATCAATGCAAGGCAAGGACAAACCAACAACCTACTAATCAGCCTGAAGACGCAGTGGAACCAGAAAAAAGCTTTTTAGTACAAAGACAACATGTTGGCCTCTCACTACACTCAGGCCCACACACACACACACACTATACGCTCCGTTTCCTTAACATTTAACCCTCATCGTTACACCAATAACATGTAGTTTAGTCCAACCTTGAACAGCGTTAGGAGACACTGAATGGATACGAGCTGAGCAGGTCTTGTTTAGGGGTGAGCAGGAGCTGCCTTCATTTCTTTTGACAATCAGAAGGAAACGCAGCAGAGGGAGAACGAGTAGGAGGAATATTTTTAACCATCGCGGCTACAATGAATCACCGCAGCACCCACCGTCTCCAGGGGGCATCCCCTGATGGGTGGGGGTGAGAGGGGCATGCTTCATGATGGGGGAAGTGGAAAACCTCACTTACCTAGAGAAAAGAGAAAAGAGAGAAACTAAGTACTCCAGTCATGCAACATGGAAGAGGATGTGTGCACAATGATATCCAATACAAGGCTGAGCGAGAATAAAAAAATGAAAGGCCTTGCATTCCTTGAAGGAACGCAAAGCAATCAAAAGTTTCATTTTACGTAGAAGAATGATGGAGTTTTAGTCATTTTGGCCAAAACTTGAAAATAATACATACAATGTCACTCAATATTGCAAGATCTGTTAGCATTATAACTCTCAGCTACTAACATATAAAGTAAAATATAGTTAAATATTTGTAAAATTGGATAATTTATAATCAGTATTTTGTTTTCTACAGTCAGTTGGCTGGGGTGGCCATCTTGAATCTCCCATAGATAATTAGTAGTGGATGAGCATCCACTGATTTCTTCCTGAAAGTTTCTTCTTCCAACAGTTGATGCTAAAGTTTTAAACAAAAATCTCAAGGACTTTTTTCGCACTTTTATTACATCTGTTCTTAAGAAGTCTGGACTACTACAACACCAAATCTCAGCTCAATATCTGTAAAACTCAACAAGTTAAAGCTATTTCATTGCTTCGTAAGGTCAGTTGGCTGTGGCGGCCATCTTGGATTGGGTTGACTTCAGTAGATAATCAGCTGTAGATGTACATCCAATGAAGAAATTCTGAGAGTTTCATTAAAATCCACCAAATGGTTCAAGAAATATTTTAAAAACACACACAAGCACAGGCAACAAGACATTATACCCACCTTTCACCTTGTCATGGTGAGTAATATTTACTTGTTTAAAAAAAATTATACATATTTTTTAACTTGCACTATAACTTTCTTTATTAAAACCCACTGAAGGCAAATCTCTTTCATTTGATAGACGATGATTGTGTTTTTAAAATAAACCCAACATGAATTTACAAATGAAATAAAAAGAAGTAGCAATCAACTTCTCTTCAAATCCAGGAGCACAATCAGAGGAAGAGGCTTTTCAGCCTGCTGCTTAAAAAGAAATCACGTTTGGTTAGTTAAACCAAATAATCAACTGCTGCTCGCATGAAACCAAAGCTGATGCCTGATTAAAACAACTGTAAACTCTTTGTAACTGTAGGAATCGGATGCAAAAGTTAACACTTCTACATTTTTAGCGTGCGTTGCGTTACTGCGCTGACATTCTAATAAACATTGACGGCTTAAAAAAGAACAGCAATTAACAATTTGTCTTGTTCCTGAAAGGCGCTGCTGGTTCCTGCACTACACTGTCAAAAGGACACAATCTGTTATTGTCACAGTTATATTTAGACACGTGTTCAAAGGCTTTGGTGGCAACCAGTTGCCAGGATTAGACTGCGGTTGTCATTCTACATTTGGTGAATTTATTTCTTGGGTGGTGGATCTGGAAACTGTATTTCAGATTAGTGGCATTAACGCTTCTGGCTGACATCTTTCAGATGCTAATCCTTGGAGCTGATTCATCTAAGTTATGGGGAACTACTTTTTCCCTTGGTGTGAAACCAAAATATGCCCAAAGAAGTGCTTTGATCTTTTGTTTTTGGAAGCAAACCAATCAGATTAATGTTAATAGAAACAACAGCGACAGGAAGAAAGGTTCGTTGATTTGTACCATTTTATTCAGCTGGTTTTATACAGGTATAACACAAAGTCTGTGAGATAATCGTGAACAGCTAAAATAATGTTAGATGACCTGTAATAAATGGAACCGGACTAGTCAAGGCTTTATCATGGAAAATAAAATATCTTATAAATCGCTAGATGGACTTTTTTGAAACTTTCTGAAAGTAATCAATGAAGTACATCTACAAATGGTTAACTATATGAGTCAATGCAATTCAAGATGGCCACCATGGCTAGTGATGTTTCCAAACGAGTCAACTATAAAAATATTGAGCAAAAGTTTTGGTATTAATAGATTAAAAGTAAACTAGACCCTGACTTTTTCCCTACAGACTTTGGTCTAGCCACGCTCCACTGGAACCTCCACAGCCCACTGATTGTACTGATTGACCAGTCTTGTACTGGGCCAATCACAACGCTCTAATGGTTTGGTGGGCAGGACTAGCCGATGACGTCAGAGTTCCAACTTTGAAATTAAACAACATGGCGGCAGCTCGGGAACCACGTTCATTTGAACGATTGGTCCTAGCACTATCCAATAGCATGTGAAGACAGTTTGATTGACAACCATTGATCCCACCCCTATGAATGAGTCATTTCAATGGATCGTGGCCAGACTATATATCCACATAGCTATATAGTCTGGCTTGCCAGGCTACTAGTCACCATCACATTAAGTGATACCTTTGGTCTAAAGCTGGGTAGTCAACTAAATATGCAACAAGGTCCAGATCGACATACAGGACTCGGCCCTTGGTCTAGGGAGGAGGTATGGTTGGTGTTTTGTGCCACTCATTAGGCACTCGACCACGCCCCCTCCCCCTGGACCAAGTTCTGGACAAAGCATGGTACGGTCCCACTCAGGGAGAGGGGGTGTGCCAGGTGCCTAGCGAGCAGCAAACCCGCGGTAACTCCTCAGTAGCTCTCTCCCTGGACAAGTCCTCTCCCCCTGGACCGAGGACTGGGTCCTGGATTTGCTGTGCAGTCTGGACACAACCAGCTCCGAGTCCAAATCTGGACCACAGTCTGCCTGTTAGTGACATCTGCTCTAAAGTTTGCCATTAACTGTTGGAGTCGACCATGTAATATCTCATGAACAACTGAATGGATTCTAATAAAATTCTCATAAAGTAACCATTGGATTCACATCTACAACTGATTAACTTTCGGAGGCAATACAGTTTAACATGGTCGCCACAGCTAATCAGCCTTAGCAAAGACACAAGTGGTTACCAGCCAGTCAAGTTTCAAGATGTTGGGCAACGATTTGGTCTAGTAGAAGCTGAGAGTCATCCTAACACTTAGTTTGAGTTCCAACTGATCACACATAGCGTTAGCTATAATTCATAAATCATTTTCAACATAAGATGATCTTAGTTTAAGGCATTCAAATAAAAGGGCAATGGGAAATAAACATTACTTTAGTTAAATTTTATTAATTAAAAAAAATAAATCATGACTCTTTCAGGTTTGTTTATTTTTCTCAATTTTTTTGAGATTCCAAAGGATTAAAAGCCCAAAAAGGTTAGACTCAGTTTAAAAAGGAGTAGATATAATAATGACCATCATAAAATCAGCCTATGAGGAGAAGATTGTTTAAATAAAAACAGCATTTTATGTCTAAAAAGTCTGACTGTAAGAATCCACAATAGTCAACAGAGTTTTTATTTAATGCATAAATGCCTACATTACAGCAAAGGCACATAATGTTGGTGATGCACAAAAAAAGCAATCTAAACCTGAAAGCCATTAACCTTTAACTGGGATGAAAAGCAACACCAAACAAAAGCTATACGCACGCTTTCATCCACATCCTTCTAATTTGTGGCTGCGGTTGTGTCACCGCTCTTACCTGCTGCTCCGATAAACACACAACTGCAGGACTGAGCGCATTAGGCTGCGCTGACAGATCAAACAAAGATGTTAACATCGTGTTAAAAATGAAGATTTTATTTGATGTGATGCAGCTTTTGCTGAAACACTGATGGGATTGTGTACTCAGGTGGAACTCCTGACTGTCATGGTTGGACTGGATACTTGTGGTCCTTGAAATGGAAGCAAATCTATTTCTAAAGGCAAGTTGTTGACGTTTACTGGTTTTTCAGTGGCTAATAAAGCGCTGGTTGATACATGGTTTCTCACGTTGCTGGTTTTGATGCACAGTTATTTTTAAAATGACAGGAAATGAGACAGAAAACTGCTGAACTTTAAATTATTTAACACTGCACCGTCTCCGTTTACGAGCTGTCAGCTGCGAAGTTGTTTTACATAAAAGTGACAGAGCTAAATAATGTCTAAATAACAACGAGCTTGTTTCTAAGCAGCTACACTGACGGGGCTACCTGCACTGCAGACGTGTGAGGATTCATTTCTCTGTTTACATGTGAGCTGGTGCAAATCATCAAAGGATGGTAAATAACTAATCTGAATGACCAGTCTGTCATAACGAGTCAGCTACACCACTTTAAGGATATTAACAAGGATATAAACCATCCCAAAGGCTTAGAATGAAGATGGATCCCTGCTTTGGAATAACTGCTGCAAAAGAAGTGCATCTTGGGCATTCCAGCCTATAACAAAGGTGGTTTTAGAATGTATAACGTGAGAGAATAAAACACATCTAAATGTTTTTGTTTGATTGACATTAAAGCATTTAAAAAGTTAAAGGACCCCTTTGATTTGCCACCCAGCTCCTGATCTTGTTGGACAACTAAAACTGATTAAAGGGGGTTCAGAAAAGATCTGACACCTTTGAATGATTCTTCAGGTTTGTTGATCAGCTCTTTAATCTTTTCAGCCCCCGTCCTCTATGTTGCCTTTATTTGTAATAAAGTTAATTAAAAGTGTTCCGCATTTATGCACCCTGCCTGAACTGTCCTTTTATAAACCCTTTCCTGAAACTGTAATATCATTTCTTTAGATTCAGTTTTAAACTCACATTCCTGATCCAAGACTCGACTTCCTCAAGCCAGTCAGGATTCAAGATGTTGAGCAGTGATTTGGTGTGGTAGAAGCTGAGAAACATCCCAACACTTGCCAACCAATGTTGATTTCAATAAGGGAAACTTTAACAAAATCTAGAGTTTATGCTCCTTTTTTTATGTTGATAACTAAGACGCTGACGTGGCTTTTTGATGACTAAAACAAGATGAGACGTGAGTGTGTTTTCGTTTCGGAGAGATGAGATGAAAACGTTACTGTGTGGAGTTGTGGAACAGTATTTGGGTGAACTCTTTTTGAGATCATGTGAACTCCATCTCCACTTCCAAGTAGAGCTTTTATTGTGGCGGGGTTTTATTGGGGTGATCACTCTGTCACTGTCTGTGCTAGCGTGCTCTGTCCTCATTATTCAACTTCACCGTGAGTCATTTGGTTCTTTTGTTTTACTAAAAATGAGGCGCTATGGTCGCCTATGAACTAATGCTAAGCTAATTAGCCTCAAGTCCAGATTAGTGATTTTATTCATTAAACATCGACATGTCTTTGTTATCATTATGGCTGAACGTTTGAGCAATACTTACAGTGTTGACTGAATACTTTGGTTATTGTAGTTTTGTCTGTTTCGATGTTTTTTGTTACTTTTCTGGTTTAATGCCAAAACGGTCTATGGTACTTTTGAATTGATTGATGTGAGTAAATAAAATATTTAACTTATTGACCTAATTTACTTTGTTAAAGGATTAATACTTTTTTGACTAAAACTGACTAAAACATTGAGTTTTCATCAACTTAAACTAGACATGACTAAAATGTGACTAAAACTAATCAGCACTTTTGTTCAAAAGACTAAGACTAAAACCAGAGAGGCTGCTAAAAACAGCACTGTGTGTGGCCAACCTTTTTAGACATGTTAAAAATGTGCATTAAAGGGAAAACAAAAAATCTATGTTGAAAATATAAATACTGTTTTCATCCAGACACTGATAAACTGAAGGCAAACTTTTTGAAAATCCTTTGAGATCTTATTTTTCTAGCAGTAAAAATGATTGGATGCAACGATCTGAGGTAACGTTAGAAACTAAAGAGAATTCATGCCTAAGAGATCCTAATCAAATTATACAGTGGACCTTTATTCTCGAGGGATCAGTAAGAAATATAAATGTAGAACTCATAAGAGTATGGTGTGAATATAATGTATCAATCAAAGCTACAATAGAAGACGAACTAATGCACACTTCTTTACATCTATTAGATGTTAAATTCAACTCGGATGTGCACAGTGACATATCAACCGCCCATCACGTCCCAGCAACAGGTTGCTGTTAGTCTTCAAATGAGGTAAAGATGACAGACTGCAGAGGAGACCGTCGTAATCCTCGTGTCTCGGCTCGCTTCGACACAAATACAATCTATCTGATTCAAGCGAGCGTAAAACATGGTTAATCGGTTGTGTGGCCATCCATCATGCTGCCTGCCACATGACTTGGATTTGAGACAGAGGAGAGACTTAATGGGGGAGACGGTTGGGATTCGCCAGAACAAGTTGAAGGACAACGCACCGCCTTAAAGAATTTCTGCTGTTTTGCATCTTTAAAGAAGTGATCCTGAGTGAGAGATAACAAGAGCAAGTTCTTCTGCTGGGAGCGTTAAATATTTAACAACTTGTACCACACATGAACAGTAAAACAAGGACGCATGGCCTATAAATTCTAAAGCGACGGATTCAGCAGTAATGTTAAAAGGCCCAGAACCCACCTCAGAAATCACAGCCAGCTGCTTTAAATGCACAAATTCTTATCCAAGCTCACAGCTTCTGCTAGTATCTCTCAGAAAACCAGGCTATCCTGTGAAGCAGACCAATTTATATCTCTGTGTCTCATTCTTTTAGTCATCCCAAAAGCTCTGGAACATGCATAAGGGCTGGAACACGGATTGACGGGTAAATTGGCAGGCATGGCTCTTGGGCTCATGTCCCTCCTCGCAACAGCATTACAGTACACTAGACCGGCATTATTGCGGGAGCCACACCAATCTACCTTTTCGATCTTGCTTTTCATCTTCCTTTCAGGTAATTCAGGCATTTTCTCCCTGTATAGAAATCCCAACATGCCCAGCAGGTATACAAGATTCAATCTCCCACCATCAGTGTGGGAGAGAAATACTATCTTGGCCAACAGCTACAGGAACCAAAACACACCATCCTGTTTGCAATTTGTTAACAAAAAACTATCCTCATTTCACCTTCTGAATTTACTTTGAACTCAAAGCTAAAACACAAACTCCACCCAAGCCCTGCTCAGGATTAACAACACGCTCCGAGCTCTGGTTACGAAAACGGACAAAAACTTTCAGAGGGTGCAACGTGCACGCGTGTATTTACTGCACAATTAATACCTCACATCTCTACACCCTTCCTTGAAATGTAACCCAGCTTGTTAAAACGTCTGGAAATTCAGGTTTTCCCTCTGCACAAAATAAAGTCACCATCTTCTTGCTTTACCATAATTTCCACACCAAGGCAAAGTATTGCATTTTTTTTTTTAAATACGATAAAATTGATTTTTGTAAGTGTAACACATGCATCTATAAAACATAGGGAGTAAAATTGGTCAATGCAGATTAGTGACTCACTGCTAAATTAGTTCCAGGTCCACGGTCTACACCTGCTGTTAATACTTCCTCAATACTGTACATGTTTATTTCTTCTTTTTAGCTCTTAAATCAGCGTTATTTAAAGGGAAGGGTTGAATAATAAAAAAAGAGTATTACTACTGTTCTTGGGAATGTCATTTTAACTTATACTCCACCATGTATTACATGATACATCAGAAATATGGTGATATTCCTGCAGGAAACGCCTCAACCTGCATTAATAATACTACAACTAGCTACTGCTGCTATCTGCTCTTGCATATATCCACCTTAATGTAAGAATCAGACAATGAAGACCAGTTTCTTAGGGCAATCGCCTTCCTATTCAGTCACATTGATCCAGTTTTTGTTGAAAATTCTATTTTAGGACAATATGTGTCAATTACCACCAACATTTTAAAGTTTCTGTCTGAAGTTTGCACAGGTTCTATCTTACTTTCCGAGGTTTAAAGGTGATAATCATGTAAACTTTTTTTTACTATTTTGGTGTTGTTCATTTATAAAATGTATTTTTTCACATTTTAATTCCTTTTTGGTAACACAGATTATGACGGCAAACTTATCTCTCACTTTTCTGTCAAAAACATGCTATTATTAGGAAAATCTCCTAACAATAAATCCAAATTCACTGGTCAGAAGACAAATTGTACCTAATTCATCTTATACATAGATAAAGCAAACTTGTTTTCAATAGTAATTATTTTTAAATGCTTTCTTTATAAATACATATAATGAGCTATGAAATATTTGACCTTGAAGTTGAGATGACCATAAATCAGCTTTGTTCAGTCGAGCCGTTTACACATCAATCTGATCAGAAAAAATCTCCAAATTCCAAATTGAGTTCCTTCAAAGAGCTGTAATTAACAAACAAGATAAATTCTCTATAAACGTGACAGTAGCCCACTTTAATACATCTTAACCAGAGGAAATTATTTTTTTTTATTTTTCTATTGCCGTTCACTTTCAATTTGCAAGGTACATATATCAACATTTCTACCCCAACAAGCTTCTACTTTTTCCTTTATTTATTTTGTTCATGCTTCATATTTTAGGCACATCAGACAGAGGAAAGCCCTCCACCTTTTACCACACTGCAGGTTGAATTACCTCCTAGAAGCAGGTCTGTAATTCTCTGACTCGATTCAACTGACAGATTTCTTTTTGGAACTCGTTTCCTGTCGATCAGCCCCGTAGGGTCTGCAGGCACCCGCTCTTAAAAACAGACAGATCAGCATCATGAGATTTGGTTTGAAAATGCAGATTAGAACTTAAATACAGTATGTTGTTGTTGTTTTGGGCCAGAGTAATTAAGTAAGATTTACTTGTGATTTATAAGAAACCTTGATATTTGTTATTAGGATTTCCATTTCTAAGATCATCCATCCATCCATTTTCTGTAGTCCTCCACAGAGGGTCGCGGGGCAGCTGGTGCCTATCTCCAGCGGTCAAGGGGCGAGAGGCGGGGGACACCCTGGACAGGTCGCCAGTCCATCGCAGGGCCACACAGAGACGAACGAGACAAACAACCACACACCCACTCACACCTAAGGACAATTTACCAGCCCAATAGGCTTTATGCACAGAGTACTTAGTAGAACTTCCGGTTTAAAATTACCTCGCGGGACCATTTCCGGTTCCATTTGAAACGTGAAGATTTCCAGAGTTAGAGTGCATTTCCAGCTAAAGATATTGTTTATAATCAAAACGAGTAATAGTATAGTATAGTACAGAATGATATATATATTATAGCACTAAGAAATGAAGCCATCATATAAGTATCAGCGGACGGGAAGCCTCGACAGCTGAACACTGCTGTGCTCCGTTGTGTACCGCATCAGCTGAATAGAATTCATCAGTCCGTTTCCACACATTTCCACTGAATAAATAACTACAAAAAGGAAGGATTGTGAACTTAAGAAGAGAAAACGTGATCATTTCTAACCACACCGTGTCTGCAGTCCACACTTTGCAGCACAGTAGTCAAAGAGCCGAGTGGAGGAGGCTAATGGAGGAGGCTAATGGAGGAGGCGCGGCGCCGTTCGTGTGTTATTTCACTGGAACAACTATTCTTTTGGTGAATGAAGACTTGGTGTTTGATAACGTACAGCTAGACCAGAGAAAGTTGAAAGTTGGGAAGCAGTTGGAGCCCACGATCACGGCTATATAGATCTGTCTCACTGTTTTTTGATGATGGAAGCTACGAGCTAACGCTGTTAGCTTACCTTCAATTTCATGAATAAAGCTGGTTATATACAGCTTAAAGTCCTTCACCCGCTTGCTCGCAGACGTCTCTGTGTGTTTTTCAAAAATTCGGTGGACATCGTTTACCGTGATGCGCGGCAGGTCTTGAAGAAAACGGGTAAAAAAATCAATTTTGTCCAGTTTGTGTGGGAACAGCGTTGAACCGGAAGGGAGCGGCAGCCTCTATCGCAACCAGGAAGTGACCGTGCATAAACCCCATTAGCCTGACAATCATGTCTTTGGACTGTGGGAGGAAACCGGAGTACCCGGAGGAAACCCACGCACGCACGGCAAGAACATGCAAACTCCACGCAGAGAGGCCGCAGAGCCGGGACGCGAACCCACGACCTCCTTGCTGCGAGGCAACAGTGCTAACCAACTGCGCCACCATGCAGCATTTCTAAGATCATCCAGAACAAAATATTTCAAATCTTCCAAGGTAACCAGGTCCTTTTCTGATGTGATGATTTAATATTTTGAGAAGGTTGAACAAAGACTGTGTCCATTTCATTTAGTAAATTTACAGCTGCGCCTTTCTTTTGCTGACAATCACCGCAGCATTGCCCACTATTATCCCACAAATTCAAGAGGGAATGACATCTCTCACTTTGTCTTCAGTCTCATGTAATCTCAACAGAGACTGTGCTGCTTGAAAAGCTGTTAAAATAGATGCTCTCATATAAATGCAAATATGTAATAAATACAATCTGCTGTGCTGAGAGCTTAAATAAAGCATCCAGAGTAAAGGAAGGCAGGATGAAACCAGTGATGCAGCTGTTGGCAGAGAGCTCGCCGTCCGTCTTCACCTACCGAGGCCGCCTTGTCCCCGTCACTTGGATGGCCAATCACTGGACTCTACTTATTTCTCGACAGATGGGAGGATATCCTTGCCAGTTTTTTTAGCGATGCCCTTATGACCTGGTGGAGCTCCCTATGTGGGAGCCCGTCTGCTGGCTCCTGCTGTGGCCCTCTCCCAGGGTCACAAGGGGTTAGTCTGCATGGACACGTTACAAAATACTGATTCTGTGCAAGGATATAGTGAATCTCCATGTTTGCTCTGCAGTGTATATTTTTCCTGAGAGTTGCAACTTGTGCACAATACGATGATAAAAGTGGGCGGTAGTACTTTCTCCTAATGAGGTAATATTTTGCTCTCAGACTTGTGATGATTTAGGGGCTCCATGCAGCCATTTGGTTTTTAAAGACCTGGACTAGGATTTTGCACATTATTTTACATTACAGTAGTGTGCACAGATATTTAACTTGACTTACATCAGATAATCCAAAACTTTCCACATTTCAAATGCAGCTAAGTCCGAGCATAAATAGTGCCTTTTACCTTTCGGTAGTCAGTATCTGACTGTGCTGCAACTACTGGTCACAAACTGAATGGCATTCATAAAAAAGTCTGGCTCAGGAAAGGAAAGCTGGACTCACTCCAGGCTGGCTATAGTTTGGGTGGAGAACTGCTGATGCATACTAGAGATATTGTCAGGTGGTATAAAGAGCACTTCAAGGATCTCCTTAATCTAGTCACCATGTCTTCCACTGAGGAGGCAGAGTCTGAGGACCTGGGGGGAGTTGAGTCTATCACACTGGTGGAGGTCAATGAGGTAGTTAGAAAGCTCCCTGGTGGCAGGGCGCCAGGCGTGGATGAGATTTGTCCTTAGATGCATAAGGCTCTGGGTCTTATGGGGACACCATGGCTGACACACCTCTGCAATGCCACATGGCGGACATTGGGCAGCATCTGGGGAATGGGGACCACATTTCTCAGCCTGGGAAAGTTTACTCTAGGGTTGTCAAACCTTGGAGGAGAAGTGGCTTTCACTGAGGTCGTGGAACAGTGAACCTGATCTTTACCTTGGCAGAGTTGCTGAGGGCTTCATGGGAGTTTGGTTGTCCAGTCCACATGTTTTATGGACTTGGAGAAGGCTTATGACCGTGTCCCCTGAGGCATTCAGTGTGGGTTCCTCGTCCTCGATCCGGTTTGTGGTGTTCATGGACAGGATCTCACTGTGTTCCCACTCAAAGAGATGTACCAATTTTGTTGACTTTGGAGCTTTAGAAATAGCTTACACGAGCACATTAAAGGTCAAATACTGTATTTTATAATGCAGGAGCCAAGCTACGGCTTTTATTTATGAAGTTATTTCCTGAACATGATGGTTCTGTCTCATTCACATCACTGGTTCCTGCTGAGGATGCTGCTGAGGCCCCGAGGTGCAGCTCACACCAATGAAACTCTAAAGAAACAATATTTCATTACAACACAACAACAAAGACTAACACATTTCTAATGTTGATCATTTAAATCTTATTATTTATTTGTTATGTTTATTGAAATGTTGCATATGTGGATTTGCAGCTGCTTCCCAAAGCATGAAACACTGAGCTGGTCCTGAGATGATCTCCAAACATTAAATAAAAGGAAAAATGACTCCTGGTGTTACATTTTGACTAAAATTTTTACAAAAGATGAAACATCTGTAACTATAAAGTAGTAATACCAATAACAACTGTTTGTTTTCATTACTGCTTATTAAGCGTTCTAGCATTACTGTATTTAAACATTCAACCAGCAAAATTTGAGTTCACGTCTGTTTGATGGTCCTTAGCTACAATATTTGAAAACCTGTTATCTATGCAACACTGTCTTTCAAAAATCTCACCAATTAGAGTAAAAAAGAAAACTGCTGACAAAAAGTTTGTGAACATTAAAGGAAACAACAGTTCCAAACCATGCATGTACAGCAGGGATCCCATACCACTGAGCCCAGGACCAGGACCAGGACTGGATAGTGGACCATCTGGTTCTGAGCCACAAAGAGAGACTTTGTTATTGTACATTTTTCTGCTGGGTAAAAGGAATATTTACACTTGAAGATTAGCCTCCTGTGGTATTAGTTTAAGTCAGTTATCTGAAAGGTTCTTCTAATAGCACTGATCCAAATTCGGGAGGTACATTTTAAATAACCTTGATATGAGAAGGTGTGAATTTCTTCTTTGTTTTGCTTTATTTATTAGAAGACATGAATATATGGAGGGTGTTTAAATCCCCAGTACAAGATGCAAGTGAATCTGAGGGCTGATGCAATGGATTTCAACTCCTTCGTCTTGCAAGAACTTATTTGTTTTTCGGTTTATGGACAAGGCCTCATCCTGACAGCAGTCTTGTTTCATTTTGGTCCGTTTGAGGAAAAGGAGATGCATGGGATTTAAAAAGTTCATCTCGCCTTTTATTCAAAACGTACCTAACCGTGAAAATAAACTCTATGACTCCAGAAAATCAGCACATTTAGGAGTGAATGTAAACCTTCTGGATTTTTATTGGTAGCTACAGGCTGGGAGGCCTTCGAGCAACAAACATGGCAGCCTGAGGCATGGACCGAGGGTCGAGAAGATCCCAATCCACAAGCAGAGGCTGGCCTCCCAGGACAAGAGGAGGTAGGTCACGAAAAGGTCTCCAGATTTAACAGAAAGTGCCAGCAGTGATAAACTACACTGCCAAAGAAAAAAGAGGAATTTCTCACTTGCTGGGCCCGTGCCGTATCCACGGGGAGTAAATGAAAACAAGGTTAATGCATTCAGCTCTTATTACCCACGCTGGAAGACGGGCCTTCAGCTGTGTCGAGACGCAGAAAGGCAAGAAATCAAAACAGCGAGTGATACGTTGGCTGCTATGCAATACAAGATTGTACTGCCAAGGAAATCTGTTAGGCTTGTTCTTTGGTAATGACTTCTAAAGCAAGGTGGGACAACTTTGTTTCTCCACTGTATGAACCTGGACTGAAAGGTCTGCCTCACTACACCCTTATTGGAACGTATAGTAGGTAGAATTGACTGCTATATTACCTTTTGGGCCCTAGACGACTGAACCAAAGCAGGAAAAATGTCCCAGACATCAAAAGGGGGAAAAAATGTTTTCTAACTCCCTTGGCAAGTTAACCAGGGGTGATTGTTTCCAGATTACAAGGGTGCCAAGAAGCCCTCTGTGACCTACACTGTAATGGGATGGGTCTTTAATCTCCTGTTTTGTTCCCCAGATAGTGTTGTCTTAATAAGTGGCGTGTCTGTGTTTGGATGTAATACCCTCTCTAATAAGACTTAAGCTCCTATCTCATCGAATGCCAGCCTGGAGCTCTGGAATCTCACAGTCTGAGGTCAGACCGCTCTGCCTCCCGGCTCTTACACCCAGATGGACCACTATGACCAATTGCTCCAATGTCAATCATGTTGACCAGGGTGTACACAGTGGGGCAGACAGAATGGTGGGGTCTGGGTATAGTGTAAGGCAAATAATCTCTCAACAGGGGTTGCTGGCTCCTGTCTAATGTGCCCATTAAACACACGGGGGTCTCCAAGTACAGCCATAAACTCGGGTCAGGACAGGTTTTGACAGCTCAGCGCCTTGAAGCAAGTTGATGCTGGTTGACTTACAGGTTGTTACTAGTGTGTATCCATTCGACAATATGTCTTCATGATTGCCATGTTTTATAGCTTTAAGCAGGTGTTACTGGGCTATTCGGGGCCGAGTTTGGGTTTGACAAATAACGCACGCGTTACCTGCAATTTGTGCCTAAAACAAACCACCCCATTAATGCATAAAACTGCAGCTTAAAAGCTCAGTTAAAAACAAACTAGAATGAATCCAAAAGGGGGAGTGACCTTGTTACTTCTGCCAGCAATTATTACCTGGCCCATTTAACACAATCTGCACAAATCAGTGAAAGTGAATTCATCCCCCAAAGCTGCTCTTCCGATAAAAGGCCCCCCAAACATCTCCATCTCCCGTCACCCTCTCACCACAGCTCCCAGCCTCAGAACAAAGCCCATAATAGCATCTCTGAATGCAGATGCTGTGACAGGTAAATGTTGACTCTGAGGAAAATGTCCCATGATGACAATATTCACTGCAGGGTGACCATTATCCCTGATTCATCATTCTCATATGCGGCGGTGGTTTTGCGTATTTCTTGCCTGCAGCTTATCAGCGCCAGCCATTCTCTCTCTGCCGAGTGTTCGTCTTTCTATCTTCCCCCTCTCCTGCTTTCTTCTCTTCCCTCTCTGTCCTGCTTCAGCAAATCCCACCAGCCAAATGCCTTCCCCTAGAAATCTAATGGAAGTGATTTGACTTCCGATTAATGGGGCTGACAGAGGCAAAACGCCAGGGCAGTGCACTACAGTGCCTATTATGCTAAACACAGGCTGCATTGAAAGAAAGCCTGCGGGGCTTCAGACTGTTTGGTAACAGCAGCTGGTGAGGTAAATTACAAAACACATTTCTAAGGAGTGTCACAAAAATGCAATATCAATATTTCATATTTTGCAACGCTAGAGTCACTTCCAATTAAATCATGCATCTCGGTGTAATAAAACTCAGGATATTATTGGCTCCAATCTTGACACCTATTATTTCCACTATTTTGTCACCGCAGCAGCTTCCGTTTTGATGTATGCCACTAAAAGTGATAATTGTACTTTAGGACGGCGTCTTCCTGTGAGACGAGGGGATAATTCAATACCCTGGGATCAAATGAAAAGGGTTATTTCAGGCTCGCAACCAAACTAATTAATTGATGCAGGGACAAATATTTCATCACAAGTTCAGAACTCGATGCTTGAATTGAAGGAAAACTGTCTGGATCAGCCCACACGTTGAGCCTGAACCCTACAATGTTCTGTTCACACTATATAAATATTATATTTTGTTTTCATACAATCAGAACATGGCTGCCTAAAGGACTTTCTATAAATACACCCTGACAGGCTACATGGCTTTTAAGGTCCTCTGTGAATTCACTCGGCTTGCTTGGAGAAAAAGCCTCTGTGTTTGGGCGGCTCTGAGGGATGATCTATGTGCACCGGCCTCGCTGTGATTCGATCTCACTCACAGGGTGGCGGGTTTTTATATTCCGCCTCAGAGTGGCAGCAAATCTGAGATTTGTCTGAATTACAAAATGGGGGGGGGGGGGGGGGGGGGGGGGGGGGG
>SSNR01000100.1:1247185-1325831 GCA_006937965.1 Callopanchax toddi | reverse complement strand
GGGGGGGGGGGGGGGGGGGGGGGGGGGAATGGGGTGAGGTCCCTCGTGACATAATTTACAAGGAGACAATCACAAGAAATCTTCCAGGACCTACAATCTCGCCTTGACAAAAGAAAAATATTGTGGATAAATGAACTGAATTCAAGCATTCGATGCAATAATTTGCTGTTTTGTTCAAACTTGACTGAATCCAAAATAAATCAGATAGTTTTAAACTAAACTGGTAATCAGGAGGTGTGATTGGTTGTACTGACTGCTCACTCTCAAGTGAGAAACGCTGAAATATCAACTATAGTCAGAATGGTTTTAGTGATGATGAGTGACTTTAGACCTTTTTACCAACACAATGGAATGGTAATGCAAAGTTTATCACTTTTTATTGTTGCAAAAGAATATATTATTATATTTAGATGCCATTTATAGGTTGTGACATGATGGAAAACATTTCACGATATGAGTATGACCTGATGAGGTTTTTCTGCAGACCTTATCAGAAAAAACTGAATTATTCCACCTGGCAATCAGGGCTGTGCAAATAATCAAATTTCTATTTTGATTTAGGCTTCAATCGAAAAACGATTACTTAAAATTATCACGTTCCGCTTTACAACCGTGCTCTTATTTTGTCATGCCTTCAAAATAATGCACAGTTCCTCCCCTTCTGAAGGCTGAATTCATCTAGTGGAGTTTTAAAAAGTCAACACAAAAATAGGGACACAACAACTGGATATGATGTATGAAGCAAAAACGCTCCTGAAAAGACTTTCTTCTGTCATAGCAGCTTTTCTCTGCTTTTACAGCAACATGTCAGAACAACATATCAAAATGTCTTTCATTTTTATCCTAAATGACCCTGTTAGTCATTTTTAAGGTAGTCTATACTGATTCTAGCATTAAAAGTAATTATAATCACCACTAAACAGAACAACACTGCCACCCACTGGCTTAAATGTGTGACTGCAGTCTCTTTAAAATGTGAACTCTGGGTATTCTAGGTTTTAAATGATTAGAAAAACTTTATAAAAATAGATTTAAAGATAAACTATTGGTGTATATATTGTAAGTAGTTTTGCTCTTTATTCTTTTGTGTATGCTGCAGTGACATGTGAATTTAACCACTGTTGTCATTCAATTCATAATACTTCTGGAGGTATTAATTCAAAATATACAGCTACGAAAAAAATGATGAACTGGTTATCGCAGGTCAAATTAAACAATCTAGTGCTCAGGTGTCACTTAAGTCTCGCGCCGCTGCTTTTTCACCTTAGGGTGAGAAATAAATTACTCTGAGTAATCATGTTAAATAAGTGGGATTTCACTATTGACCAGCCCCAGTGGCAACAAATAGCTAATCCAGTCTCTATTCAGATGCCAACCATTCAACATGTGGCAGATTTCTGCCACAAAACCAAAAGATCAAAATGACACTGATCAACCCAAGTACACAGGGTGCGTTTGCCTCAGCCTGCTCTCACACACTCACTTCACATCATTTTTATTCATTGAATGAGCATGCATGCCAAATCCTTCTCGAAGTTCAAGCAACCAAAGCAATTCAAATGCCATGCTTTTCTGGAGCCTTAGTCAAGCAAGGACCCTTTCATTACCGCAGTGAATGGGAGCAATGTCACTTTTGCCTCTCTGACACCAGCCAAACCAGGAGAAAATATCCTGAATGCTCCATATGCACAGTATTTGCATAATCAGAAACAAAGCGGCAACTGGCAAACAAACAACTCGCTGCAGCTTCCCCCCTCAAATAATTTAATTATGAGGCTTGGATTGAGTATATGTTTAAGCCATCATTTTCTGCAGAGTGTACGTCGTTCACTCGTGGAACTAAATTACAACTTTTAACTACAATTACCCTCTTCTTTTTTTTTTTTTTTTGCCCAATCCTATTCTAATAAAGAAGCATCCATGGCTTGAAATATGCATTTCTTTTTAACATATAAAAAAGCAAAAATATTATATATGATGGGAAGAAAATGCCTAAAAGGTTAAAGTGAATTAGTTTATGGGTGTAATAATTAGTTCTCATAAATGTAACCTGTACATTATAAGGCCATTTGGAAAACCTGCTAGCCACTGTAGCAAATGTAGGGATGCACCGATACGATACCTGTATCGGGCCGATACTGATACCATGTACTCGTACTCGTTAAAGATAACTGATACCAGAAACATATATATCTATATCTATAAAGTTCTGATTCAGGTTTCAAATGGCCAGTTTACCTGAAGGTTAGTGGTGTACACCTGGAACGGTGCTCTCCCCGACTACCTCCACCAGTGAAACCCCAAGGCATTCCCAGACCAGCCTGGAGGTATACTTCCTCCAGTTTGTCCTGGGTTGACTCGATGACCTTCTGCCAACAGGACATGCCCAAAACACCTCCACAGGGAGGCATCCTGACAAGATGCTCAAACAACCTCAACTGGCTCTTTCCAGTTTGGAGGAGCAGTGGTTCTACTCCAAGTCCCTCCCGGATGTCCCAGGTCCTCCCCCTACATTTAAGGCTAAGCCCAGTCACCCTGCAGAGTAAACTCATTTCAGCCTCTTGTATTGATGATCTTGCTCTGTCGGTTGTTACCCAAAGCTCATGACCAACGTCAACAGAATGTTGGTTGACCGGTAAACTGAGAGCCTAGCTTTTTAGCTCTTGAACCACATAGAGACAAACAACCAGGTATGAACACATAGGACCAATTTAGAGCTGCAAATTAACCAAATACCCAGGAATAAACAAAACAAATACTGTATTGAAATTCCTGGCAAAAAGTTACCTGAGTTTAAAACTTTGAAGTTTCTATCTACAAAGCAACAGTGACAACCAACTGCCCCACCTTGCAGACATATCTACCTATTATGATCTTTTAATCAATTCTACTAAACCCAAACAACCATTGTAACCATTTAGTTTAAACGTTCATGAGAAAATCATTCCCTCTAAAAGTAAACAATGCAGCTTTTCAGTTTGACACTTGATGATAAGAGAACCGACTTTCTTTTACCTTCATTCGCAAATTTGTGCAGCTGAGATCAAAACGGACAGTTAAACAGAATTCTAGCATGCAAGTCTTATCAGGTGGAGATGGAAGAAAAAAAATCTCTTTGACAATCATCATCATCCTCATCCAGCATGAGCGCTCACTCAGAAAATTCACTGACACGTGGTTGAACACTTCATAAATACCCCTGCAAAATAAAATAATACGGAGAAGAAAACAAAAGATTTGCATTTAGGAGTCACAAATTCTTCCTTTGCCTGTGCTCCACCTCGCTACCAGTTTTTTATGAAACTCAGTTAGGTGGTTTTTATGCACTCTTACAGAGTGACAGATATACAGCAGGCTCCCGTTGGCTGAGGGATAGCCAAACAAACTCAAACACAAGAAACGTCATGGGAAATAAAAAAAATGTTCACTCACTTCAAACACCGCACCGCCAGGGGATTTCAGGTATTTGTTGCAAAAAGAATCAACACTCAGCATGTGTTTGTCTTCATACAGTAGCTTTCACAATCTCACATAACTGCTTTGCATCAAATTCTGTCAGACAGCAACTTTATCTGAAATCTGTATCTGTTGCTGCATGGGATTGTTTGAAATAAGACAATTAAATGTATTTTTTCTGCAAGAGACACAATGCATAGTAAGCAGACCAGGTAAGGAACTTTGTTTCAATTGGAACACGTAAAAGAATCTGTGCAACATAAAGGTTTGTTGCATAAATTTGGAATTAAAATCAAAAAGATCTAATTGGCATTGAACACAGGGACTGAACGCTGCATCTACTTTTCATGAATTTGAAGTCTAGTGTCCAGAACAGGATTTTGTAAATCAAATACTGCCTTTTAAACTAAGATTGTTTCCTTTTGAGAAATAGTGGCAATATAGAGAAAACTCACAAGATCTGTTGGGTCAACGATAACAAAAATATTTTGTTGATGCCTCATTTTGTCATGACAATAACGAGATGGTGACAAGTTAAACGTGACTCTTCGATTACTAAAATATGACGAGACCTGTGTGAGTTTTTGTTAACAAGAAGAGACGGAAAAAAATGCTAGTGGGCGGTCTGTAAGACTTTCAAAATGCACAACGTTTCTGCCTATTTTGTTTGCAATCTAAACTGTATTAACCATGCTGCTGTATCCTATGCTTTTTGACCATGACCTGGCATGCAGCACAGATTCTGCACCAAAAAACACACCGGGTGTATACGGTATTACCATAATACCGCCCAAGCCTAGTACTAATACACCAAATTTTAGCTCAATAGTTGTAAAAATATCCCTAGTTTTAGCCAATAGTTTATACTAGTTTGGATTTGTGTGGCGGCCATCTTTAATCAGCTTGATTCCAAAACCTAATCAGAATGTAGATATACGTCCAATTAAGACTTTGAGCTTTACAGAAATCAATTTATTGGTTTTTTGCTAACAAATGCAAACAAACAGGCAAAAACAGTCTCACCTTCCTTTCATATTTCAGCAAAAGCCTTTTAATAAAGACTGCAAATGATTTTGCTTCTCTGACATATGGATCAGATTCCTTGGTATCGCTCTGAAACCCAGAACTATCACGATATGAAAAAGACTGAATCTGTAAACGATTCATTATTTATTGCATATAATAAATATTACACAGGCCGTTTTTAAAATACTGCACGGAAATTTAAAGGTTTGATATCTCTCTGGATGTCATAAATTAAAGATTGAAATGCAAGATTTCATCAGCACGCATATTAAAATGTGAGCTATATAAAACAATAAATAACATTCCTCATAAACCTGGGAGGGATGTGGGATGTTGCCACGTTACCTAAAAGCCCAGGATGTTTAGTAGCAGCAGAGTTTTTATGCAGAGCACACAGTCGGAGTTCCTTTCCCTGCACACATTTGAATCATTTATTCAGATGCACGATGTCTTAATAAGAGCTGCTTATTCATTCCTGGTGACACAGTTTGATGGTTTGTTTGTGGGTTTTCGGTTCTTCTGCTCATTTACCAGGCACCCTGGAACAGTCCTGCTGTGAAAGGGGGGAGTTTGGCCACTTTTTCTGGCTGCAAACCACAGCGTACCTTCAGTCTGCAGGAGCTTTTTAATTAATCACAAAACCATGTCCATTACCTGGGGATTGAGCATGAGTCTCATAAGCATCGATGGCCTTTAGAAACCTACAGGCAGTCAGCTTTTTTTAATTTGGACACAAAAAAAAAGAATGAAGCTGATCTACACAATCCACACAATAAAGTCAATAAGACATCTCTGGTATGCTATATGCACATAACATTGTGTTGAATGTATTCAGCTCCCCACCTGTTGTGGTCATTGCATTTGGATTTTTGTTTCAGACTGACAGCAGATCTGAGGTATCTGAGGAACAGTTGCAGCTGTGCCAACAGTTGGAAGCAAACAAACACATTTTTTGCAAATAAATCACATGTTAAATGGAAGCCAGCTGGGGGAAACTAGCTAATTTAAGGCATGTATTCCCACTTTGAAGATTCTTAGCTACAATAAAACTGAAAATCAGCTTCAGTATCTCTAATACTGAGTAAAAGAAAGTCATGTTGATGGAATAAGAAAGCCATAAGGTTGTTTTTTTTGCGCACCAGGTAACATACCAATCATAAACTTCCCATAGAAGCCCACTTTAAAAGATGTGAACTATCCCTTTAACTATCAGGCTGATTAGGCTCGGGATGACTGGGCCAATCAGAACACAGCGTGGTGATTATGGAAGTGAGACTCAGAGATGAGAGGACAAGCTGCTGAACACATGAAAACAGAGTTCCTGCTTCCTTAATGAAAGCTGAACTCCTTAATTGGTGACTTGTAAGAATAGAATGAAACGCTGCACCAGTGGGTGTGAGTCCAAGTTAATAAGGTCAAATGAGTAGCCTGAAGCTAACAGTATTAGCATCAACGAGCTGAGCAGTGATTAGCAGTAGTATTAGCCACTGTTGGAGAGTTGGATTTATGACAATGGGAACTCTATCCGTCCTCATGTGAACGTGAACTAAATCTGATTTTAGGAACAACAACCTGACAAGCGCTCATGTTAATATTTACTTCATGCTGCATTCTCAGGTTTTAAATAATCTTTCGTTGTTGTTTTTAATGTATTTAACATTATTATACATTATAATAAATGCTATACAATAAAAATACATATTTACCATCTTATCAAGACAAAAACAGGTCATAATTACCTGGAAAATAGCAAATCAAATGCCTATGTCAGAATGATTTTCTCATTTCAAAAAATGTCTCCTGTGAAGAAATTTTAGGATACAGGTCAAGCTGAGGATGAAGTTAAATAAGGAAAAAATTTTCTTAACCCTAAATTGTATTTTTTTTTTTATTTGCTCTTACATCTGGTTTATAAAACTCTTCAAAATAAAAGCATGCTTTAAAATTTTGAAAGCATTTATGCACTGGATGAAAAGTAACGCTCTTCAAAAACTGATGCACAATTTAGAAAATCTGGCTGTCACAGCTGTGAGCTTTCAGATTAACGGCTGTTTTAGGAATTGTGTTTATTAGTCTATTTATCTTCCATCTAACTTCCATAATTAATAAAGTCATGTTTAATCAAATTTATCATTTAAAGGCACACTAGGCAGTTTTGCCTTGTTTTTAGCACCCCCTAGTGTCTGTTTTAAATGACTGTAGTAAAAACGGGCACAGGACTGGAGACTGATTATTATTTTACATCAAGTTACCCTTTCTGTTTACTTCAGATAGGCCTAAAAATGAATTGTGATGAAGAAATATGACTTACTAAAGTCCTAACTTTCTTTTACAATAAGAATTTTGCACCCACTGATAGTGAGATGAATATAAAATTCAGTATATTGTTTAGTGTTGGAGTTAAAAACATTTTTGGGGGGAAATGTAAATAAAAACATCTAGTTACCAGTTAGGTTTTTGTGTGTGGAGTTAGTGCTGCTCTGTCAGGTGGACAGTCCTTCCAAGTCAATATCAGGGACTGAACATGTTTGTCTTTTAAAAAAATATAATGTTTTTCAGATTAGCTTTAACACTTCTTTGGCTCAGTAATACAGACCTCATCTTTTTCACATCATGCAATGCCCTTGGGGAACCAATTAAACAGAAAATGAATGACATTGCTTTCCTGCATTGCACACACAAGGCCTCTTCACAGGCCATCTGGTTTTATGGATTAATCTAAGAATGCAAGAAATTAAAAAGGTTTAATCTGCCAGCCGTTATTAAAGGCACAGGCTCTCCTTCCCACCGTGTCTTCTTTATAAAATATGTCGACAGTGTTGAACTGAATGCTGGAAATTCAAGTGAGAGTCTTCCAGTACCGTAATTGTACAACGGGGAAGAGAAAATTCAGGGGTCAGCTCACCTCCCACGCCCTTGAATCAAGTCTCACTCCTTAGAAATAACATGTAATTAATCCTGTGGTAATTGTGAAAATTCAATTAAGTTCATGGCTCAAATCTAGAAAATAAAGTGAAGAAAGCACCTTCTGGCTGTGAACGCTACAGCAGCAGGATATGGGTCTCATTACTTCGAATTTGTTACTCGATAAATCATTAATGGCTTCTATGAATAGAAGGTGTGACGGACAAGAGTAGGGAGTGAACAGGCAGCGCTGCTGAGGCATCAGAATCGAGCCAAGTAGAAGTCCAAGCAGGCATGCATGCTCCAACAATGCAATGCATAATGTATAGGTTTGGGTACCAACATTCTGCTAGATCATCGGTTTGAGCCGGATTTTTTGCCAAGAAAAAAGCTTGTATTTAAATCAGTCAACCTAGTCTATGAGACGTCTGACAGCAGATTTACTGAATCCACTTCTACTGTTAACAAAATTGCAAGATATATTAAAATGATTATTTTTCAAAACTATGTTTAATGCAAACATGTTACACAGGAGTTTAAGAATTTTCACTTAAAAGACTTCAGAGTCATTAGGACAAAAGAAAAGAAACAAAGCGTCTTCCATTTATGATAAAAGTGACTTTAAAAGATTTAATTTGGACATTTTCTGTTCTTTTAATGGATTGCATGGTAATCAATTTAAACAGACTAAAGGGACAAGCTGAAGCACTCTGTCACCTCATTATTGATCATGAGGAATCTACTGGTTTTTTATTACTAGAATCATGGTTTGTTTTTTCCAATACCCAAAAAATCCATCATATTAGAAGAATATCATTCAAAAATGGTTTTCTCTCTTATTCAGTTTGTACAAAAAAACTGAATGTAAGTGACATGACTAATCTTGTCCTGGTTTATACTGGTCCTGTTGTCCTGTAGCATGATAAACTAGAAAATACCAAGAGGTTTTTCTTTTTAAAGCGATTAGACTTCACAATTTTTATCTGAATTGAGAAAAGTCCTGGGGTGAGATGCAAACGATTATCAAAAACCAAGAAAAGCAGTTCCATGTTTTTTTTAGCTGTGGCGCAAAAATGCAAGAAAATAGGTTCAAGCCATCTTTTAAAAAAACTAGAAATAAAACGAATCCTAGAATTAACCATTTCCTAAGTGAACAAAAAGCTACAACACTGAAAACCTGGAAGATGGAACAAACAACCGTCCCCCTAGTGGCTGGTTCTAGTATTGATTTTAAGCTCCACTCCCTCCATGTAAAAGAAGGAGACATTTCCCTAATTAAAAAATGGGATTTATGGCTCTTTAAAAGGAGCCGTTCATTAAGGAGCTCTTTGATGGAAGTTTTTGCAGTATTTTAAAAGAGAAATGTCATGTGGAACTATATTTGGGGGCACTCTTTGTTGCAACACCTACGTGTGCATCGCTAATTAGCTTCCCAGATAGATGGGTTCATGTTTCTAATGCTCACTGATGTTGTTTTAAATAAAGAGCCGGTGTCGTTTAATATTGCCTCTCAGCCTCAAACGTCAGAGTTATTACAAAAAGATGAACGGTTCTTTACAAGAACTCAGCTCTACTCATTCACAGTGAAGAGCCGTTTAAAAGATTCGACTCGTTCATGAACGTCACATCGCTACTAAGAACATTTTTTCCAGGTGTTCACTCTTGTTGAATCATGCAGTCCCTTTATTTGCTGCTGCCATGACTAAGTTTGATAGTCATTTTTAAGACTGCAACGTCACCATGAAGCAATCTTGATTTATGCGAGTAGTTTTGCCCACAGCATCAGACCCAACACGGATGTTGGTGCGTTCCTACGTTTAGTGGATTGCTGTTGGAGACAAGTTGTCACCGAGGCAAATAGCCAGTGGTGACTTCCCTCTTCCCTTTCAATATCATTCATCTGGGTGCAGTGAACCACGCGCGACCTACAGCAGCACAGCGTGGAGGGCTCTGGTAAAAGGAACAGAAAAATCAAGAATGACAAAACAACTACATAGATGAGTAAATCCAGGAAGCTGAGCAGGAAAAAACTGATTGAGGCCAAAAAAACTGGATTTAAGGTAAGCTAAAGGTACAAGACAGGAATAAACAAATAGAGCAGATTTAGAGGAGAGAGCAACAGAAACATACCTGAGCTGTGACATCAGGCGTAATGGAAGGCATCGCTTTGGGTAAGAATTTTACAAAAGTGTTTCGAAAACTACAATAAATAAAGTTAAAACTATAGAGGTGGTTTTATTAAAGTAGGGTTAAAGAAAAATCGGGAAAACCAATGTAGTTGACCTCAAATTGCTGGAATTTTGCAACCAAGCAACACAAAGATGACCAAAAACTATTTATGGTAAAGTAGGACCTGTGAACTCGTGACCATCATACTGATTATTTGGCGCTGACAGCGGTTTACAGCGATCGGCTGAATCACTCAACGAAACAAACCGCCGGCTGTCTCGTTGGCCATGTTGGAGTCCTTGTAGCTATTTTATAGAACCAGAACTTCTTTTCAATGTCATAAAAATGAAAATAGTCCAACAAAATATCTCATCCTTTTCATTTATGTTGTATGAGGTCGAACCACAAACAGGAAGTGACTCTTGTTGTAGCCACAGTTTCTTTTCTAGCCACACGCTGAACTAAAACAGGAAGGTTGTTGCTACTGAGACACACACACACACACACACTGCTCTCAACTATAAACTATATCCACTGAACGGAGGGAAAGCTGCTTGAACCTTCATGTTTGCAGGATGATAATAAAATGAACCTCAGGGGGTTCGAGGTTTTCACACTGACCTCTAATTGTAAATCGGAACAACTCGTTATGATTACTTTCAAACCCAAACAAAGCGTCAAACACATGCACGGAAAAAATAAGCAATTCCTTCAAAATCTATCACAAAAACTGCTCTGGGTTTCCAAACAGTTGAGCTCGGACTGTGGGATATCTGTGCAGCTGGACCCTGCTGCCTCAGCAACACGCTATAGGACAGGCATGTTAAACACCACAACGGGGCACCCGCTTCCTACACGGGTCTTTGAATCAGTCCCATCTCTGTTTAGTAACGCCGATAAGAGGGGAACATGCATTATGGTGCTTTGGAGAGTTATTTAAAAGGGCAGCTCATTTCCCGCCCTCATTAAGCTAATCTAAAACCGAAATGATCAGATGGTGCCACTCCTGCCCTGTTGCATTAAAGCCACACCCCCACAGGAGAAGGCCAAGGGGTAAGCAATATCGAAAAGGATGCAGAAAACGTATCCTTCATTTCAAGTCGGCATCAGATTGAGCCTTCAGACATATCCACTTCCTCCTGCCTTTGTATGAAAATGCCTCTGCAGCAGCACTTGTCTCCATCCTTCTTCCCTCCATCTCCCCCCCCCCCCCCCCCCCCCCCCCCCCCCTGCACACTTCCAGACAGATAAATGGGAGGGAGTCAGACTGGATGAGGTTTTCTCCAATGATCCTACTTCCACACCAGCAAACCAATTACCATGACTAAGATAAACCCCTCTAGCAACCCACCATCACCACCCCTCCCCGCTCCAGCCAGAAAGAGCCAGCCATTGTTGTGGCTCTGAGTTTCTGCTGTGGCCCCTGGAGGCTGACGAGAGAAAAAAAAAAGTCAAAAGTCAGCCTGTAGTCATTTTACTGCCTCTACAATGTGACAAGAAAGCACACATAAGCACAAAACACAAAACATGTTGCTGCAGTTCCTCAAAAAGTGACATTTTCCATCCAGCCGCTTCATTAGCATTTTTCTCTCCGGATCTTAAAACGGAGAAATGTCACGACCATGCCTGTGGGCTAGAAGCTGCAGCGCCGTGTGATGAGTGGCTCTTGTTTCAGTGCCAAACTTTGGGGGCAAGAACTAAAGCAGCCTTGATTTAGTTCTTATGCTATACTTCAGCTAACTCCGTGAATAATGGCTTGTTAAAGGTTTGTTTTCTTTTCTAGTTGCTTCAGAAAAATAAAAGGCAACAAGAACGATTTTACATTTTTTCACACATTTTGCTTCTTATTCGAGGAGCTTTTCCAATTGGCAATAAAAAGTGTGAAGTACTAAGCTTTTAAACTGTAATGAGAGCTTCGTTAATGACGGCTAATTCTCAAAACAATCCCTCTTTCACAGTGATCCACGTCTTCGTGCAACCTAACAATCCTCAGGAGAGAAAGAAGGGTTTTTTTTTGTAAACTAACTTAAGAGCTTGGTACTTTTCTCTTAGAAACATATTTTAAAAAACTAGAAAAGTCCATTTTTTTCTAAACCTATTGAGATTTCAGTGTCCTGGATGATCGACACTAGCAAACTGTTTATTTTTTTACACACAAAAAAAAAAACGTATTTTAATCCTGAGTAACACAAGTTGAAGAGAACTACTTTTGATGTTCATTTTATTAAATTTATCAAAACCCAAAAGAGTTCTGAGTGCAAATAAAATATTAATAGTTTTCTTATTCTAGGCAGTGTTAGGAGGGCAGTTTTTAATCTATTTTTAAATGGAGCTGGAGTGAGTATGCTGTGACACCACCAGAAGGGAGATGTACAATACTGGATCAGCCGGAGGGCCTCTCTGCAGTGACTGGTTGTTTCGATGTTTGTTGCGAGTGACATGAACCTCTGCAGACTAGCAGAACAGCCACCGAAACAACGCCACTGCTAAGGAAGTACAAGCAGCGACCGTGGTGAATCTGCTTTACTTATTTACATTGCTCCAGTTTTTTTGTACACTACATTCTTCACCGCACATCTCCAAACAACTGAAAAATGTTTCACATTTCATTTCTTATTTTAGTACTTTAGCTGTTGTTGCTTTTTTCCCCCCACACAAAGCATCAGAGTTTAGTTTTTTCTGCAAAGAGAATTTAAATATGAAAAGTTTGTGATTTGATGTGGAGATTTGTGAGGCAGAAAACTGAGAAAAAAAAAGTAGAAAGAAAAAAAAATTGTAGGATTTGTGCAACCAAGACATGGAAATCTAATAGTTTTTCTTTTAGTAATTTAGGTAAATTGGATGTTATGTGCTTCTGCTGCAATTTGAAGCAGAAACAAAGCAATCTTTTTAAAAGAATACCATTTTAAATTAACTCAATTCAATTTAGGCAAGTACAACGATGTGTTGAGTTTATTTAGACAAACTTTAAACTTTAATGCAGTTTGAAAAGAAAGTAACGTAGTCAAGTTGACAACCAATTTAGCTGCCCTGCAATATTTTTGAAAATGTGATGGTTTAACACAGCAATGTAAATGGAACAAGCAAAAGCTAAATGGAAATTGATGTCAAAGCAAAAACAGCACCCCCTAGTGGCTGGTTCAACTGAAAGTTTTCAGCCCCTTCCATGTAAACAAATGGGACCAGGTTTTCAGAAAAGTCCCACCTACTGATTACAAGTGCTGTTTAAAATTTACCTCTGATAATTTCAAGGGGGAAAATATCAAGTCACCGCAACACCTGATTTCTAAGAAAGCAGTAGTTGTTTTTACACATTTTAACTTATTTTTAGTCTAAAAAAAAATAAATATATATCATATATGGTCAAATATTCCAGATTTGAGCAACAACATATCTGCCACTGGGGAAAGCAAATGTTGCTCGGCTAGAATTCTTAAGACAAGCAAATTATTCAAAATGCTGAAAAAAAAAAGCTATTTTTAAGGAACTTTGCTTACATTGACATATGTTTTTGATCAAATATAGAAAATTTGATTTGGCTCATTTCAAGTACGGCTGTAGGAATATATTTTCTTTTCAGACAAATAATAAAAACAAGGCTTTTCAAAAACTTTCTTAGAAATCGGTGTCTAAAAACTAAAAACATTCCAGACAAATGTCATTAATAAAGTACCTGAGAGGATCAAAATTACGTAGGAAAAACCCAAACAAGTGTTATAATTATACCTTTAGCAGAAAAACCACCACAACAAAACATTATCTTTACATTCCAGACGCATAAGTTGGGTTAAGAACAAAAACAACAACACAGCAGCTTAGAAGAAGATTGCCATTTTGGCAATGATACATACATATATTTTTTATTACTTTCCTTTTTTTTAACTCACATTAACAAAAACAATAATACTTAACCACTGCTTTCTAGCTGAGGGCATTTCCATTTAGAATCAATTACATAAACAATGATGGCTCATTGTAATGCAGCAAAGTGAAAAGTCTCCTTGCCTCTTGGCAGGGTTACAGCTGCTTACCGTACAGTTACAACCCCCCCATGCTCAAGGTTAACCCGACCTGCAGACTTTGTAAGCTGGTGGGCAATCGGCCACACGGTGTTAGCAAAACATGAAGCCTGAGAAATGAACTCATCCATCTTTGTTGAATGGAACAGGGTACGGTTCGTCCTAGAACGTCGCTGGGAAGGATTAGGTTATAACTTCAATAGCAACCATTAAAAAACATAATTAAAAACTACTTTTACCATACTTAACTAAAGGAATTATATCAGATGTAACTGATCAGAATGAAACTGTAATGCAAACTGAGGAAGTGGACTTGTTGATCCAAACAGTAAAACTCTGGCTGCCATAAGGATAATCACTTGGGGATTTAAGAGTTCTTTATAAGTTTAGAGTATAATGTTAGTCAACGTAAATTACCCCAAATATGTGTGCAACAGCAGCTTACAGGGGAACACTGCTGGCAAAGCAAAAACGAGGATGAGAACTGATGTTGCAGGTTGAAAGGTCACTGGCAGGAAGTGTGGTGCTTCTGCAAGTTTGACAAGTGAAGTAATTGATCATGAGGGAGTCCACACTCCTCGTTACTCTCATCGGTCCCACGCCGCAAACCGTGGAAGCTGCTGAGCAACCCAAAAAAGCCTGCGTCAGCAAAATTCTTGGCAATGCAGCCAATGCCTTTGTGTTTTTACTCCTCCCATGATTCACTGCTTCAGTTTAAGGAGACACGGTAGAGAAAAGATGAGGTGGCGACGCTTCGGTCCGCGAACCAGCAGGAACTCTATTCGTTACGGGAGTTCGTTTCATGAAGTTTTCATATGTAGTGGTATAAAAATGAAAGGACGCAGCTGGCTTTGATGTCCGGGGTAAATCTCCTACCTGGGTTTTTATTACACATTATCTACGAGGCAGTCGAGCGTCGTAGCCTGCCTCTTTGGCACTTGGAATATTCATTTGCAATTGTCAACATGATTTAGTGCTCACTCGCCTTGCTTTCCTTCCACTTAGTGGAGATCATATTTAAGTAAGTGTGACAAAGTCCAATAGAAAAGGGTAGACTTTTTAATTTGGCAACAGCTCATAAAAAGCCAACAGCCTCACCAGGTAGACTGAGATTAATACGGCTTTTTCAAACTTCTATCAAGAATTTTTGGTCGATTTTTCAACTTCAGCTGGGAGAAAAAAGCGCCAACCAAACATTAGTGGTTTAGCACCAACGTCGGCTTCACTGAACAAAAAGAAAACTGATCATTTTCGTGACAGCAAGCTGCAACTTAATACAGTTTTCTTGGTAACCTTGAAGATTTTCTTTTCCGCCATTTTCACAAAGAATTCTCCCAAAAAGATGTTCATATCGGCCTTTTTACAAATCTATCTGCTTTCCGCTGCCGTGTTTGTTAACAAAACCGTAACACCTCATTATTTTATCAAAGGAACCACCATTGTTATTGTCTGGCATACAACATATCCCATGAGGCCTGACAAGCCTAATGGGAGCTAAGGTTGTATCAGATGAAGCATGAAAACACTCCGCCCTTCAAACCAGCTCATCTTCAGGGAGCGGGAGTGTTTAGGTGGCTGTTTGTATCTGTTCCACAGAAAGAAAACATCTCAGCACGTTTCATTTCATAGCTATTGAACTGAAGCTACCAAGAACTGTGCAATTAAGGGAGAGCAAAAACATCCCAATGATCTGGCTGCTAATAGCCCACGCCAACAACACACCTGTAGGTCTGACTCACAATAAACACATCTAAAGCTACAGTGACATATGGAAACTGGTTTAAAAACAACTAATTGGTATTACTACTATACTACTATACGTGGGTTTGGAAAAATGACCAATTACTAAGTGTTTTATGGCCTAAACGTCACCAGTAAGGAATCTGTTTTCTACCAAAATGTTTTTTAATACGAGTTTTTCTGTTTTCCATAAACACGTTTTCTTCAAAGTGACTGAAAACATCCTGATTAAAGAATCCGTCAGAACATGGACTCATACACACTAGCCCAGAAATGTTTTAAACAAAAATTTGATGTGCTTTTTAAAAACAACGATGTAAAAATCTATGCCTACTGTACCTTTGTTCTAAAGAAAACAAAAAAATCTTGATTTGGTTGCTAATACACTTTGATCTAGTGCTGAAATAAAGAAAAACAGATGAAATGATCAACTATATGAATGAGAAATCATGAGTTTGGGGAGAATATTCAACCAAACTATGAATGTTCTTTCTCTGTATTTTGATATCTCGATCAGATGGTATTTCTAGCCACCTAGTGGTGCAATGTGGGTTTTTCAGCATTTTTTAAAATTATAATATGGACATATTTTCATTACCAGAGAAAAAAGGCAAGTCTAAATAACAAACCTCTATAATGTGATGTAGTAAATAAAGTATTCACAAAGTTTTAATGAAATTATGTTATCTTCAAAAGATGAAGAAAACATTCTTATCCAAACATTAATGATAAAATTGAAGTAATTTAGTAGCAGAAATTTAGTTAAATCAATTTTTATTAAGGTGTGTGAGCAATTATTGTGATTTTAAACAGTAACAATATACTTTATACCACCTCTAGTAGCTAGTGATGAATGTCTGAAGCAAACACAGTTGGGAAATCACTACCTGAGGTTCATTTTATTCCAAGAAAAAACAAAAGCCACTGGTGTATAAGCTGTATAATGCACTAAAAATATAAGGAACCCTAAATACAACAACTTAAGATGCACACCATCAAAAACAAATAAGTGCTGCTGTTTTGTCCAGTTTAATCATCCACTTTATGGATGAAAATAGATAAGAGATGGTCCAATGTCATTTTTTATATGCAGGTAAAAAAAAACTAAAACTAGCGTACCAACCAGGATGAATTTATCAGGGTAAACACACAGGATTCATGTAACCATAATACTAGTATGATTACCCTTACAGTATGATTAAAAATGTATTTCGATGATATCATCCAGTTTGTGTTTGAGGTGGTCACACAAGGTTCATGTAAACAGTCCTGATTGTCTCAGTATTTATTAACTTCCTTTGAACCAAACTGAACTGATTTCACAATCCTTACCAGATTTAATAAATATCAGAATAAACACGGAGCTAAAACTTGCTCCTACATTTAACTACTGTACGGTCCAGTTAGCCAGTCAGTAAACGAGTGACGAACATTTTCAATGACACCTTTGACATCAGCATTCCCCTTCAGAGACAGCAGCAAAATGTGGTCCAAGGTGAAAGTCACTGCAGCAGAGTGAGTCAGTCTTAGCTGGCATCAGCGGGCATCCAGGGCACAAACACTTTTCTCCCCACAGATCCGTTTTCATCACTACTGCTGCCACTCTTCGTTGCATTCTGAGCCAGACCCTAATTGCATGATGTTTTCTGAGAGAAATTTGGGGAAATGTTTTCGTCTTCTTTGTTTATGCGCTTGTGGGAAATGGACAATGAGTGTGCAGAGATGCAAACCCCTTCTGTGGGAAGGAGTTTGGAGGCTGGATGAACACCTCGGGCTCTGCTTTGTGTTCTTTGAGCCACTCTTAAGTAGTTTTTGTGCGACCCACTTATGTCCTGCTGAGGAAGGTGGAGCACAAGTGAAAGTAACTGTAACTGGACAAAGAACTGTCTGCATTGAAGGACACCCCCCCCCCCCCTCCCTCGAGTCCACCAGAGAAACGAACCCCATCACTCCTCGTCAGAACCAAATGCACTGTAATACACTTTGTATTGGATGTGGTCACTCCATTAGCCCCTTCAGCTTTACATAACCCAGCCACGCTTTGATCAGCAATGATGTGTTAGGGCGGACACGCATGACTTACTGCTCCAGCATCAGGCTCGCTGCGAATGGCGGTAATGGAAAAGTGGGTGGACCAGCTTGGTCTCAGTGCACTCATCTCCTTTTATCTTCTTTTTGAAAATCCAGCTTTCTCTTTTTTCCCCCCCTCATTCACACAAGTCTCATACGGGTGCTGAATGGAGAAGAGCTTGCATAATCTGCATCAGTGACGTTTCGGAGCTGTGCATTCAAACTACCAGGTGGTTATCAGTGAAAGTGACTGTAGTTCATTTCTTCGAGATTTGCAGAGCTTTGCAAAACTCGCTCGACAATGTACGTCTGTGTGCTGTGAGAGAACTGCGGCGGCTCTTCTAAACGGTGGTATAAATAACAGCTTTACTGATGAATGCATCCTGAAATTATACCAACGCACCAAATGAGAATGTTCAACATAAACGGGTCAAAGTGATGAGCCCATAAAGAAACACCACCTAATTTAGCTCGTGTTACTGTTCTGGTTTTCTAACCAACTACTTCTACATTCATTAAACGCTCCCAGGAGAAGCAGGGAGTTGTTAGGGTTGAAAAAAAGTGAAACATTGCAAAAGCTAAGGCTTGTACAACAGGAGAGCAAACAAAGTAGCCTGGGTAATGAGAATGTAGCTAGAGAAGCTGCTATTGTGCATGACAAGTTGATCAAATTGACGAGGCATTTTCAGCTACTTCTGTTGTTTTAACTTCAGCAGTATGTTTTATATATGGCGGGGTCATGTGGGGCATTTAACATGCTATGCAAAGTTTCTTAATGTAATTTAGACACATTAATTTTATTTGTTTGATTGCAATTCACCCTAATCTTATTCACAGTTTGGTCAAAGGCCCTGTGACTTGTGCAAAGAAACTCTGAACTTCCATGAACATTTTTATACGCTCATAACATCTGGCGTGATTCTGACTATATACTCAGGCTCAGTACAGCATTAGGAGACCGCTTCTCCGAGCATTTGTTCACAAAAGAGATTCATGCCCCATACTGGGTCCAAACAGCATAAAATACTATTTTTTTTATAAATAGATGCATATTTTTGAGTCCTTGGGGATATTTTCTTCATCTGTTCCCAAAACCATAACCCACTTGTTCTGCAACTGCAGCTGATGACACATCCGAGCAGCTTCTATCAGCATGATCTCCCTCCTTTTTCTTCCTGTGCTTCCTGATGTCCCCTCTGTGACTTCAGGCTCTGGTGCTTTTGCATTTTACCAGTAATGTCCCTTTATCTCGATCCTTTGTGCAGTTTTGCTGGCTCCATTACCTTTTCTCAACAAGCCCATTGTTTGCCAACGTGCTAATGTCTGAATTTGAGTTGTTCACCTATTGTTGCTGTGCCGTGGCGCTAAATGAATATGCCTGCCAGACAATGCATTGCATTATGCATATTTGGTCTTCTCAATTTAAGGATAACAGCTCTTGCCATTCACATGCAGACTTGTGATACGAGGATACGTTTTATTTGTCCTTGCCTGTCACAGATCACTGACTGTTTCTATCAACCTTCCTACCTTCTCTACAAATGCTAAAGTCAGTCCAAGCCTCCATTCAAAAGAAGAAAAAACACACAGTTATGGACTTTTTCATGTTTAAAATCTCTAACAACAGCATCAGCAGAAAAGGTTCAAAAATCCTTTTCCTGTAATTAGATCACTACTTTCTGAGCTGCTGCTCAAGCTTGTCATTATAATCCTTCTGCTCGTTTCGACATAAACTGGGCAACTTTCCCATGAAGTCCCAGCCAGACCGAGGAACATATTGAATCCAAGTCTCCTCTAATTTGAACATTTTAAAGTTCCAAAAATGCTTTAGAGATTTTTTTTAAGTAATTCAGTCAAATTGATCATTTATAAAACTTCCTACTGTGACTTTAGAGGAAAGAAATGTTATGTTTTAACATCCTTTTGAATAAAAACACTGGTTTTGGATTCTGATCAGGTCCAATAAATGACATTTAGTGACACCCGGTGGTGACATTTCAGAATGCAACCAACTGAGCATTAGAAAAAAAGTATAATATTTACTGAATAAAAATCTGGCACTAAATTTAACATCTTTATTTGACTGGTTTTGTAATATTTTCAAATAAAACCTACAAACAAAGAAAAACGTCTTCACTTCTTGAACATAAAAAAACAGAAAAGCCTCATGAGGAAGTTTCCAAAATGTCTTGAGACATCCGCAATTACATCACATGCACAAACTGTGCAACTTCATGTGAATCCCACTGAAAATGTGTTTAGCAAAATGGTCCCAAAATAGTCACCAACAGTTGTAGTAGCCCAATAGGATTCTGGCTTAAGCATAAAGGAAGCTCTGAGTGAATGTTTGACATATTTATTTTAAATTAAAAACAATATCCCAAACAGTTCATGTACAGTAAATGTCCTTTGTTGCAGATTTCATACGATGTTCATCGTTTTTTTATAAAATAACCAAAATTATTGCCCAAAATAATACAGTATCATAAGACCAGTTAGTTGGTTTTTGCAGCATGATAACTTAAAGACAAGATACAGCAGAAACTCAACCCAAAACTCAGTTTTTTACTCCTATCATGCATAATTCTACTTTAAACAATAAAGACCCTAATCAATATTTGCTTCATTCCTCCATTATAACTTTATCCTTTGGTTAGGTTTCCCTTCCAGCTGTACAAATGCAGTTGAGTTTAAATTCTCTTTATTCTGTGGTGCCCAGTTGGTTGGATTTTATTGCATAATAATATTTAAAAAGTCATTGTAGGGAAGCCTTTATGTATTTTTTATTACAGCGGCAGAGGTAAAAAGTAAACTAGTATTATCTTGAGATTAGCACGTCTGTGATGTGTTTTAAGCAAAATAAAAGCCTTTTTTATTTAAATTAGGATGCATGAAAAGGTTCTGCTTGGTTAATTAAGACAAGCTAACAAAAATTTAGAGCATTAAATTTATAGCCGAGGAGAACGTTCAGGACACTAACGTTCCTCTGTCGAATTCAAACGGTTGGATATCATTTCACTGTGTTGTTTCTTGGTCAGTCTTTACAGAATAGGTTACAGTTGTGATTTCATACAAAAGCAACTGGGATCAGTCACTATTTGTGGCAGTGATTGCTCCCATATGAATTCACAGTGTGAACAACACCTAAACTGATCATTTGGGTTCGATTTGAGAAAAAAGTTTTAGGTAAAATGATAAAACCATGCAGGGTGAAAATGGTTCATCAATTCCTAAATACATTTCTGCATAACATTTCACAAAATTTTACAATTTTCTTTTCTTTTTTTTTTTTGTCTGTTTTTTCCTAATTTCAAGTAACTGAAAAAAAAAAAAGCAGAGAAATGAAATCAAGGTTAGATTTATTTTGATTCTTTTCAGAAGTTTGATACACAATTAATTTAAAATATATACTAAATTACTAAATAATCAATATTTTATGTAAAAATATACTTTATATGTACGTTACAGATGAGGTAAAACGCTCTTTATTTTTCTTATCAGGAGTAAATCTATTGCAGCGTTCTTTTCCAACAAACAATGCTCACTTGCTGATAAAAAATATATATATATATTCTAAGAACTTCTTGCCACAGGGTATATGATTTATTTGTCAACACTAATTTAGTAGTGGCACTAAAGGAAGTGCAGGCTCAGCAGTTACTGGGACTACTCCAACAGGTCAAACCGAAAGGTTTTGTTTTTTTTTCCAGTCCCATTATAATCTACCCGACGCCCGGTCATCTAAAGTCGCAGACTAATGATGAAGCTCGCAGTTGGTGGGCCTCAGTGGTTTGGCAGTCCTTGGCCAGTTTTCTTCTTAAGTTGATTCGCCCAATAAATTGCTGCTCTCGGCCATTTCACTCGCCGACATGAGGGCAATTAGAAATGCGTGGAGGGGGACCTTTGCCTCTCATTAACTCCAGCTTGGAATTTTATAAGAGAGGAAGAGAGAGGTAGGGCTCTTCTTCTGACAAACTCTACTGTCCCACTCTATTACAGCACAGGCATGTCTCTTACTATATAGGGTGCCAATCAATAAGCTATTGGTTTGGCCCAAGTGATGTTATTGCTTTAGTTGCACTCCCCGGATTTGGATGAAGATGATAAATTCATGGGGACTGGAAGGTGTCAGGGCAATTAAGTTGGTTAAAGTAAGCTCAAGTGACGATTCCCATGCTAAACAGGCCGAGTCGACGACCTGAAATAACCCTCACACTAGTGGCATTGTCCGGCAGTACCGAGGGGAGGGGGGGTCCTCTCAGGAAGTCGTCTCAGCGTGACTTTTTTCTTTTTTTGTAGCGTTACAGGAATGACTTGGTATAAAAAAAAAAGAAAGTTAAGCACTGCCAACTGCTCGCCTGTCCTCCAGACACTGGTAATATTTATCCTGACAAATTCTGAGTGACTGAAGCATGCAGCAGACTAATCCCTCAATGCAATAAATTGTCTTTCCCCATGGCATAATATTCGTCTGCTAAGTTCCCACTAATCCACACATTTTCTGACTAAAACCTTTGAAAAAAAAAAGGTAATTCAGTATTTAAAAAAGTAAAAAAAAACATCTTCTGATTTGTCTTTTTTTTTGTCACAGAAGTGACATGAAAATTAGCATTGCTGAACTGCTGGTCTGCCTGATATTAGCTGGCAAGGAAATAGTAAATGACAAGATAAAATATAAAAAAACAAACAAAAAGAAAGCGAGAAGATGTGTTCGATGTCAGGCAGCAGATGCTTGTCGCTACGCGTCGAGGTTCATTTCTTCGTCAAACGGAAGAAAGAGTTTCATCATTTATTCAAGTGAAGTAAAAGCACCGAAATCCAGGACATTTATAAAACACACACACACACACACAATCAGAGGAACAAGGAATTGTCATGTTCTTTGAAGATATTTTATTGGTAATTTTATGCTGCACTGCTTGAAAATAATTGCTGTCAAAAATGCCACAACAATTTAGGGGGGAAAGCAGCTTTTTGGAGCTCTGGACACGTTGTGTTTGTCGTCCGCTGTGCACAAGTCAGGTGTACGCTGACAACGTCCTGGATAAACATGAGGTTTAATACCAGTTTAATTATCGCAATTAATATATTATTTGCAAAATCTTAAAATGATCCCACACAGAATGATAAATCAGTTTTAATGGACGCGTGTATTTTCTCAATCCTCGTTTTTTGTGCTCAACAATCTGGAGCTTTACACAAAACTGCACCGACCATCTGCCATCAGACTCATCTGACTGTAAAAGTACAACAACTTCCCAACAAAATTAACCAACACTAGTGTAGCACTGCACTTGGCACCCCCTGCAGTGTTTATTACGCCCCTTAAAAACTAACAAACTGATGATTTATTCTCTCATTCTCAACTGTAGTCAGCCCTCTGGTTGATGCTTAAGCAAAGGGACAATAAAATGCAGATGGTTTGTACTCCTGAGGGGAATTAATGTGCTCAGCAATCTTCTGATTACATTTAGGCTTCTCCGGTGTTCAATGGCTCGTTTTCTCTTCTGAGAAATACAGAGACTTAATGAATATCAAGCAACATGCAGTTAATGGACGGAAAATCCCCTAACTGATGTCAAGACGGACGAGCAGAATGAACTCTATTCTTCACTGGTTGGAGTTGAGGGTGAGATAGTTTGAGATTTGGGACCAGAGTGGGTCAGCCTGGATCCCTCGTTGGGTGTTTTAGGTGAAAACCCTGAGGACTTTTCTCTTTATGACTAAATGTTTAGAGGATGATTTGTTAATCCGTTAATGAGGACCAATGGTGGGATATCATCGGAGTCTCTACCATAACGCAGAAAAGTTTGCTAAATAAAATGGAAAAACGTGGAATTATTGAGGAAAATGTTGATGTATGGAAGTGATCCAAGAAATCAGGATCCCCTGGAATGATCTAAACCGACACGTCACCGAGCTCAGACTGCCGGCGACTGTTCACAGACACAAAATTGCGGAAAATATGCAAATTTTTACTGAAGACAATTGTGAAAAGTTTTACATAAGGCCAGGTCACGTGATGTCATCACAACAAACTGCAACAGTTGCGTACATTTACTTAATGCAATTTAGCCACAACATATTTAAATGAACTTGTTTGCAAGGGACTTTACTTTAAAGCACAAGCTCAAATTAATTTACTGATTATTTATAAATATAAGCAGACTTTAAACACCTAATCTGACTGAAGAACTGTTGCATTGCTGCTGTAAACATTAACCTCCACACTATGAAAAAAGACAATGTTTTTCTTTTTTTTAACCTCTTTTGGGCTCTAGGATTTATAACATAATAAAAGATAATAATGTAAAAATAATTGTACTCTAATAATCCTGTAATGTAATATTTATAATTTTTTTGTGTGCATGCTTCAATTATTGTAGCGAATGAATTGTGATTAAAGGGTTAAATCATTATTTAATTCATCCACTATATAATTTGACTATTTAGTCGTTAAATTTCATGAAGATTATGAAAAACTAAACAAGATAAAATATATATATAAAAAAGAAATGAACATGTGCTGAAGGGCCTGATTTCTCCCACAGGAGAAGGAACTCTAAATATCGCCTCCACTATCTGGGAACTTTTAAACGTAGCCTGAGCCTCCAGGAGTGTTATGTTTACAGATCTTTAAATAGAAAGCCTCCTTTTTTCTCTCTTCCTCTTAGAATTATTTTAGACATCTCCTCCCAATGTGCTACTGACGGTTTCAGATTACGTTTTAATTCAATGAGTAAAATCCCAGGCTGTTTTTACAGAGTTTAGTAATTTAATAACCACACTTGTTTTTATTTACTGTCATGGTTGGACGACACAAACATGTCTCATATTTAAGGTAAAAGAAGAAGAAATAAGGGAATAACGATGAGTACCTGTGGTGCAACTCCAGGTGTGTAAAATTTAGAATTACAACTGATGACTTGATATCCTAAAACTAGGCCGACTAGAGGCTAATTAACAGGTCAGAGTAGTGTCTGTTCTTCATTTACAGACTGCCTACAGTGAAAATTAAGTGTTTAACCTTGTTAAGATACCACATGGGATCTTTAATATGCTATAAGACATTTTATGAGTAAAACAAGCGGTCAACTCCAAGAACCTCCACCTTTTACTGTAGTATTGACACAACCAGGGAGATATTTAGCACGTTGGAGCTTAAAATCTATCAAAAAAACAATGAATTGTGTTGCACACGGTTCAAATAGAAAAGCCCAGATCCCTCCGCGTGAGAGTGTGTGCTGACTTGTGTTTTATGGCTCTAGCCAGGCTTCCTCTTACCTGTAGAGTTGGATTTTTTGAAGCGAGAGGAAGTGCCAATTTGCATATTCATAGATGCTCAAATACTTAATGAGCCAAAATTGCAGAGTTACATCTAAATGGAGAGATGAGTTTGAAAGGGTTTAATCAATGCCCAGAGAAAGACTTTGAATTATGCTTCTGTGTGACTTTGACTGAATTAAAAGCAGGTACTCACAGTTTTCATCAAAAGTGCAATGCTTAAGGATTGTTAATTACTACCAACAACCTTGTCACAAGAAAAACTTGCATGTTCAAAAAAAAATCTTTTTTTCCACCAGCATTTATATTCACTGAGAAGAATCACACAACAAGCCAACAGGTGGCAAATAAACCAAACTACTAAATCCAGCGTTGTCTCTAACTTAATCCAGTTTATGACTAAACAGGACGCTAGTGCAGAAACACGTCAATCACAGCCTCATAATTATGGGCCGGCACCATTAAGAATCCTGCCCAGTTAGACTCAAATCTTTGAAATACCTCCAAGCAGTAGATTGGTTGATTGGAGCTTCACACCAACTTAAATACATCACACGGAGCTGCTGGCTGTGGCGTGACCAGACGTTTTTTATATTCATCCTGTCATTGAGCAAGACAAAGCTGCCTGCTGGATGAGTGTAGTTACAGCAGCACTGAAAAGGAGTTGTTTCTGACCTATTTATTCTGCAGGTATTTTCATATTGGAAGAGGAGGTTTTGGGATAATTAAGCTAATTTCAGTCCAAATGGCAGCCCTCTTGTCCTCATGGATGGGTCAAATGCAAAGAAATAAATTCCCCAAGAGGACAGTAAAGAGGACAGTTAGTCACCTCAACATTTCACTAAGACATTTACAAAGGCTCCCACTAAATCAGTCCAGTCACAGAAACATAAAGTAGTCAGTCAAAGGCAAAGCGTTGATGCTTGTCCCTCAAGTTCCCACCTGCATTGTTTAGTCCAAAGATAAATGTCATTTTTAGACTTCTGGTTTAATTTGCTTTAACGTTTTAGGGGGACTGGATTCTGGTTCCAGATAGGGAGCAGAGGATGGGTGGACTCTGGTCTATGACCTAGACTTCTACGTTATGAGTTGAGGTTAAGGTTAGGACCTCGACTGTTGGGTTATGGTAGGTCTTAAGGTTTGGCCTAGACCAGAGGTGGGCAATCCAGGTCCTCAAGGGCCAGATTCCTGCATGTTATAGAGGTTCACTTGCTTCAACACACCTGATCTTAATTAGTGGGTGATCAGGAGGTTTCTGATGGACTTGACGGCACACTGAGGAGGTAGTTCAACATTTAAACCCAGAAAACTGGGTTATGTGTGAGGTTTTAAGTAATGACCTAGACTACTGCATTATGGGTGGGGACTGAGGTTATGGTCAAAACAGTGGCTCCAACTTCTATCAGCAATGTGATTTACCAAAACAAAATCTGCCGTTTTAGAATGAAAACATCAAACTTATAAGTTACAAGCCAAGTGCCTCTTTGCATAAAGATCCAATGCATTAACACCGAGCACGACTAAATACTGAATGAGCCACCACTAATCTTAGATGCATGGTTGGATTAATATTTATCAAACTGAGTTTCACACAGGGGAGTTGCCGCCTGCTGAATGTTTAAGTAACTGTGAACTACTTGGAAGCCATTTAGACCACCGACAACTTCCGTAGCTGCTCATTATCAAAGCGTATATCACAACGGACACTGGTGAATAATCACAACGCATGACAGCATTAAAAGAGCTGTCTGCTGTTAGAGAAGGTAAGGACAGACGTTTAAAAAGCATTTCGCACTCCTCATTTTAATAAAGTTGTCTAAATCAATTAGGCTCATTAGCATATTGCAGGTTGCATCAGAAGAACCATCTTTTCCTATTTGGTATTTGATTTTTAAAATAGCTTTAGCTTGTTTAATAGCTCACAGATGAACATGTTTGCATCATGAACGCAGATGTGAACAATTAAATCAGGAACCAGACCAACGCATCTGGATCTTTATTCAAAAAGACCTGAAAAAGCTAGAAAATAATCAAGAAAAACTTTTTAAATGTGCATATTAGCCAAGATTGGTTCAAGAGGAGCCAATCGGTGTCTTTTAAATCAAATGTTTGTACTTAAATAACATGTTTGAGATGTTAAAAGTGTGACAAACCACTGAATATAACCAGTTTCTGTAAATTATTTTGAAACTCATCTCCACTTAACATGGATATAATGAGTAGGGAAATCTTCAGTACCAGCTGTGGTGTGAAACCAGCTTGAGAATGTACATGGAAATTAACAGAATCAATCATTTGTTTAACATTTTTCCTAAATTCAGCTGGGCTATACACACATCCAAACAAACTTTGACCATTCGCTGAAGCTAACCTCTTCAGTACACAGCATTTTGATAAAAGTGGTGATTTTCTGAGTGGCGAGACTTCCTACTGACGTTTTGTTCAGCAGATCCTACAGCTTTGTGCTCCTTTAGCGGCGCGCCGTCTGGCTTTGTTGGCACAAACAGCAAGAAGAGCTTCAAATTCAGCAGCGATATATTAGTTATTCCTCTCCTGTCTCAAAAATGGGACTGTTGCTTTAAATATGTTTTGTTTTTATAAACATTTTTACAAAAAAGATCATTAATAAGCTAGAGATTAGATAAGCGTAGATATGTGGGTCTTTTGATGTGCAGTGCCCTCAAAAAGATTTTAAAATAAAATCATTTTAAACTTACCAAAAAATACTCAAAATGGATCATTTCTACAAAAAAAGTTTTATTTTTTAAAATTAAGTTAAAATCCTCCACTGAACTGCAGATGCTATATCCTTTAGCCACCAAAAGGGGGTGCTAAAACCTCCCCTCTCCTCTGCAAGTGACTGAATTATTAATTACTAATTAGACATTCAGCAAATGCTAAGAAAAACTTTCAAAACATTGAGCAAACATGGGTGTTTATGAATTAGAAACTAATCTTTAAGAACTCATTTTAAAATATTAGCATCCTAATAATATTTCTACTGTTTTCTGGATTTGATCAATTCCAAATATTGGACAAAAACCTTTGAGTAATGAACTGACATTTAATAAAACAGCTGTCTGCACAAAACTCACCCAAACCCACTGCTGTTTCTGCAAAACAAATTGTATATTTTTATAATAAGTATCAATATAATCAATTAGATACATATATTTACAAAAAATAACATATTTAAGACCTACAAACCATGTCATAAATGTTAAAACCCTCGTTTTAAAGTAAAACTGAGCACAAAAAAACAAATGAGTTGTTTCTTATGTCCTGCAAGAATTATACCGACAAAATGTCACACATTATGGCCTATACTGATATTTTATGGACCAAACACTGGATAATGTGAAGTAGGACAATCATGCTGAAGCTCAACATCAGTTATGACACTGACCTTTTCCTATAATTGCAGTAAAGAAGTGTGAGTCATTTCATTAGGCCTGCAATATCAAACAGTTTGGATATTTTACACTCAGAAGTGTGATTTATGAACGATTGCTCCGTTTCTGCAAATGGAAAGGTCAGCGGCGAGGCCCGGCTCTTTTTGGAAATAAAGTGCTTCGCCAAGCAAATGAAACAAGACAGCAATTAGGATGTTAATAGAAGAGTGAAGCGCCGCGTCAGGCACCGACACCGTCTGAGTGTCTGGAAGGAGCTCGGGGAGTCGGCTCTGGCTTGAAAAGGAGCAGCTGAAGAGTAAGATGACGAGACCTGACACGACTGGCCCTGCCGTAACCTTGGCTTCTCGTTGGACCGGACCGATCCATAAAACTCCTCTCGCTGTAGAAAACACCTGGCAGTGTCTGGAAGTGAGGCAGTATCGGCTGTGTTTTTCTGTCTGGTCGAGAGCCAAAGCACATACTCTCTGAACTATAATCCTGTTTGCAATAGTGATCGATAAACTGAGCACAGTCAACCACAAACATTATGAATCACCTAAAGACCAAAAGTCACTCATCCTGCTTTCAATAAATGTTTAAATTAACCAAACTTTTCTGTCTGTGCTGTTCATTCACGTCTTCTTTTGATTAAACTTATATTTGGTACATTAACTGTTATTAGACCGTTCAAAGTTTGTAGTTCAGTCACATATTTCTATTTATCCTACAATAAATTAAGATATGCATGTTACTGCAAAGTTAAATTAAGGCCACAGGCCGAGGCTGCTCTGCTTCATAGCATCTGCACAGTTTAGCCTTGGGGAAGTCATTTGAAAGTTGCTAACATCAGTATTTGGAGTTGTGTGTGTGTGTGTGTGTGGGGGGGGTGTATTGTGTGACCCGCGGGTTTTCTGAATCAGCACTTGTTCCAAAACTCAAATGTCAACCAGAACAGACCAAAATCGACCTCTAAGGAGGACGTCATTTCCTCCATATTTTCTGCGGATTAAATTAAAGACGCCGTTCCTGAGTTAACGGCTAAAACTCATCATTGTTCTGCTCAAACCATGTAATGGGTTTATATTATTAAACGTTAGAAATCCTGTCGCTATAAGGCCCCAGTATGCTTTACCTGGCCAGTTGATTGGTCTAAGAAAACGAGAATCCTGGGCTCATTTTTTTCTAAAGCTCTGCAGTACAGCAACATATGCTTCCCCTCATTCTTTCCCCTACCGTGACCCAGAAATCACCCTCAGATCCCTTAAACATTTATCAAGGAGATATGGAGCGGGGAGGCTCCTGGAGACACTCAGAGGGGAGGGAAAAACACAGCTGTATCATACACTGAGATGGTTTTTTTAGGTATAAATCCAGTGTCTACACACGTGGTTTGATGTCGCTTTAGACTGATGACATGTAACTAAAAGGTTACTCAAACATTTATTACCGTAAAACTTTCCTAGAAGGAAGCAGCATTGGAGGAGGAAGGAACAAGTGAGGAAAACGAGAGAAACAATGACCATAAATGGGTTTTACAGTTTACGGGACGCTAAACTAAAACAGGTATTCTATCAAGTTTTGGAGTGATGTATCTCATTTGGTTCAGGAGCGCTGACTAAATTGGGAAAGAAACCCGTCTTTGGTGTGGACCTGGCTACGTAGAGGTTTTTTAACACACAGTAAAGCTGAACAACCAACTAAAACAGAGCACCACTCAGTCAATGATATACAGCCTTTATACCGTGGTATAACACTGTAATGTACCATATGTATACTGCCTGGAAAGACGTGATGTTTTCTTCTCATTACTGCATGTGAAATAAAGTGATATCAACAGACAAAAGGGTCAATAACGAGGCAGTAATGTTACAATATCAACGTGTTGCTTCAAAAAGTTGTGTGTTTTTTTCGTGCCTAACAGAATATTGGCCTTTTCAGGTCTGAGCGGGGGAATGCCGGCTCCCAACCTTCCACCGAAGACCCAATCTGGAGGTGTTCTTGTAGTATACAAAGGTGTTGAAATTTTTCAACCACAAAAAAACAACAACCCTACAATATCTTGTTATTCCTTTAACCTGCAGTAACAGTCTGCCCAACACTAACTTCTATGAAATCCAACCTCCTTTTATATTCTTTTCATTAAAGACCCTTAAAGTAATTGTATTTGACTATGGGAAAAATAAATAAATAAATAAAAGTTACCCATTGGTAATGAACGGGATGAGTTGTGCAGTCAACATGGAAGGGTTTATACTAGGGGTGTGTATCGGCGATATGATATGTATCGCGATACAGGGCAGACGATATTGCGATACTATGAGTAAGACCATATATTATGATTTTTAAAACATAATTCAAGAGTAGAAAAACTGTCACAGCATTCTAAAAACTTTTTCATACATAGCACATCCAGTTTTATTAGTTGATCCACTGGAACGAAGAAGGTGAAAACAGCCGCCATCTAGCGGTCATACTTTGAATTTTACTACAATAATTACTGTCAACATTAATGGTTCCATTACATTTTTTAATAAAATAAAAATTAATAATTTGTTTTCAATTTCGATACAGCAATATGTCACGATATGGATAACACAATATCGATATAATATCGTGACAGAAAATATCGCGATATATTGCAGTATCTGTATTTTTCTTACACCCCTAGTTGACAGTGAAATGGGCTAAGCTCATTGCAGTACATTTTTAAACCAGCAGGCGTTGCTGTATAGAAAATGATACAGCTACTAGAAGGGCAGCAGAAGAAGAGTTTACAGAAACTACAATCTTACATACACTATTTTTTTAAATGTCATGGCAGGGATGAAATGCACAACAGAATGCAATGTCATCACTGATTTTGTTTTGGATGGTACCATCCAGCACTTGTATACAAAAACTTTTATTTCTTTTCTATATTCTTGTGAACTTCAGAGCTACAACTCTTCAAAAATGTCTGTTTCTGTTGCTGCAGAGTTTTTATTTTGGGGTAAATCTGACACAGCAGACATCTGAGACCAAATCCCTTCCTCTCATGTCTTTATAAACCTGATAGATTCTTAGTTAAATGAATGCCTGAGCCACAGCTGCCTTTTGATAAATCATTCAGATGACTTCACTCAATCAATACACTAATGCTTTTGTTTACTTCAGCTGAAAACCTCATTGCAAAACTAACTTGTGCAAAGCTAGAAAAAAAAGTTGAATAATGTGCAAATATTGGGGTGTTTATCAAAAGTACCAAGCCTTCAGGACAACTATGTTTAAAGAGTCGAACTATTTTAGGAAAATGATGCTTCAAGTCAAACTTTTCATGCACCTGCTAAGAAATTTGATGATCTTTAATTAAATGATGCTGAATTTAGTAGATTGCAAATCAGATCCTTCAGTGAGGGGGAAAAAAAATCTGATGGCGTGTTCATCCATCATGTTGCCCATCAACAATGGCCGAGCGTGAGAACCCAAACCGAGCTGGGCGCCAGCTGAACCAGTACAGTAGAGCAATTTTTCCCCCTGATTACCAGACAACTAGAAAGAAATGGTTCAGAAAATACCCTGACCCTTGAGTGTCAAGCCTCTAGCGATAGATACCAAACATGGCTTCAACAAAAGAACCGTCATGGTGGTCAAAACTAGAGCATGCTGGGTAAACACATGAGAACAAAACCTCCCAGACGCTTCCTGTTTCTCCTCAATAGCTTCTCTTTACTGATACAAACTTCAAAACTTGCTAATATTTTCCTCCTGAATATGTGCTAATGCCTAATACCATTCTCCTAATTAAAGCTTATTGTTTCCTAATCAGACACTGAAAATTGAATTTGCTTCTGAGCTTTTAGCAGCATCAGACTGGGCTGTAAAAACACCAATTACAAACCATGAGGTTATGTTGACAGGGATATTACAAGGTGATTTATGACTTCTAATCACATAAATGAATAATCCAGTTTGATGTGTTCAAAAAAAGCATCTTAATTGTGTTTACAGGTGCAGTGAACCTTCGCAAAAACGGAGATTATGCAGCTACGCATAATAGGATTTCAAAATAAAATGATAAAAGTCGAGTCTTTAGAAGTTGTTTGCTACTGATTCCTGTAATGAATCATAACACCACTGGTGATTTATTCCTATTATTGAAATGTCATTATATTAAATGATTTAAAACAACAAACAGTTGTTCTTTGGTTTGGTTTATTAGCAGGAACATATGGTGTACTGCTATTCGAGGGTTTTAGCTTCATTTTCTGGACTTTCACTCTGATTAAGGGCTTAAAAATCCAGGCTAGCTACCATGCAGCCGATAGTTTGGGTAAATTATTGTAAGTTCAGTCTGATCTTTTAAAATAGCATTTGAGAATTTAACTTTTTGACCTTATCATTTTTAGACAAGCTGCTTAAACACAGAAATGCTGCCTGGCAAAGCTTAAGATTGGTTCACATTTGACCTGAAAAATCAGCACTTTAAAAAAATCACAAAGCTCTAAAAATAGCTTCCTGGTGATTGAAGGAACAATTTTCAGACTATGAAGAGGATCATGTGAAATTAGGAGAATTTTTCACAAGTTTTTTTTATAATTAAGATAAAGCTCTTTAAATGATGAGGATAAAAACAGTAAAATCTCTTCTGTATTGTGCAGCATTCTGGGCTGAATTCTCCTGACCTGTTTGCAGACGGTGTATTCCTGCAGCTGGAGGACACGCCACAGATCTGTCACCGTATTTGTCCAGGCGTGGATGATGCTTCATCATGTTGTTTCATGTTTAACGATTGTGGTCAAGTCAGCAAACTACACACGGACCACATGAAGAGCAGAAACCTACACCCAAAATGTGCTTCTTTGAAAGAAGTCCACCACAAATTCTACATGTTTTTAACAAGTGATCATTTATTTTGCAAAAAAAATTAATATGCAGAAAAGATGTTCATCCTGTTAGAATGCAGAAAAACTATATTTTTATATTGGAGGGCTGTTATGGTTGACATTTCCCACCAAAAAAAGAAAATAATACTGAATACAGAAATACAGGCAGAGGCAGTGAATTCCTTCAATTAGACGTAAAAACCCAGCAACTTTTATTTTTGGAAATTCAGTTAAACAAAAAAGTAAAAGGAAAACAGAACATTTTGTTGGCCCTCTTCAGAGTAGCTAAAGCTATTATACAATTATTTTCAGATTACTTTGAAAACGTCCGTCAGAAGAAATCAGAACTCAGTCATTTTTCCTAGAAAATGTTTTAACCAAAAACTTTAAAACCACCTCTCACCAGGAAGTAATTGTAGGGATGAAAACAAGTTTTCTTCTGTTAAAAAAGTTTTTCTTTTCACTCGGAGCAAATTATGAACTGCTTTAAAAACAAACTTTGTACTCCTAATAAATAAAATGTAAAAAAAAAATTGACACGCACAAATAATATTCACATTTATTTGATTCTAGTAATTAAAAGTGATATAGAGAATTAATTTTTCTCATATAATTCTATTTATTAAAACATTTGTAAATGTTTTAACAAGAATATAACTAAATCTTCACAAACAAAAAAGAAAATGTCAAATTATTATAAAATATTAAAAGATCTGTAAATAAAATCAAAAGTTGAAATGGAATAAAATAATCTGAACTATTAGTCAAATTCACAGCAGCATTAAAAGGTTGCGCTGAACGCGTGAATCTGCATCAGCAGTCTAATTGTAGTTTGCCATTTCCCTGAAATCCATTTTGCTCCATGTCTTCACATTTAGCATTAATTTAATATTCCTCCTCCCACGCTGCTGCTCCCGCTCCACTGCTGTCTGTTTTTGTTAAAACAAGATGAATTAAATGACCTCTTTAGAATATTTAACTCAAATTCAAACATTAAGTTCATCTTTTTCCCCAAACGTCACACAAACCAATAATAAAAAACACAACTATTTACAGCTGTCATCAGTTTCCGAGCTGTCAGGTTCTATGAAGTCCTCAAAAGTGAACTGTCCCCTGGGTTTGGGGGGTTTTTTGGTCTCATTCTCCTTCATTGGACCGAGACTGCAGAGTTTGTTGCGTAAGTCTCCAACCAGACAAATTAATCTCTTCCTGTTTTTGAGGCTGCCATCAGAGACATTAATCCAGATTCATGTAGCTGCTCGCTGGTTTCATAAGCACCCTGACAGTCGCTGTGTTGTTATCCTGCTCGTTTTATTCCCGTTTGAACTATGCAGGTCTCTCTGGTGCTTGTGACTCACTCTACAGGAGGCCTGTTGTTCCCCCAACGTAAACCTGCAGCGTCATCCGTTTTTGTTTTCACCAGGATGTTTTCACAAACCAATTCATTTTTCTGCTCTTATTCTTTTTCTTTTATAAAGGATGTCAATGCAGAAGCAGTGCAATCACAATTTTTGTCAAATGTCACAACCAACAGCTTTGGGGAAAAACACTCAAATGATGAATCAAAACTTGCATCTATTAGATATGGTTATGACTTTTGGCAGTGGTGCATTGTGCCAAGTAGACACAATTTGCAAAGAAAACTACAAGAAACTTTCCTCATAGATGTCAATGGGCAGAACAGATAAGAAAACCTTTGGAGTGCTAAAGCTCAAAGTTTCAAAAGGTCACAAAAAGTTTGACTTTATGTGACTGAACCGGTATTTTGGTATAGATGACTTTTTACACAATCACAGCTTAACTTTTGGTGTTGAACTGTAATGGAAGGGTCTTTTTAACTAGGCAGACCCTAACAGTGTAGATCAGTGCTTCTCCATTATTTTCTGTCAGGCCCTCCTACGAGCATAGACGCACTTCACCACCACCGCACGAATGCTGCCGTCCCCTTGAGTGCGTGTGTCATGCCTCTAGCGGGGGACATGTCCCCTCCCCCTGAGTGATGGACTGCAGCGTCCACCTGTTGCGAGAACGTTTGTGGATCTCCATGTGGCTCTTTCATGTTTGTACTGCTGTTCAACTGTTCAACCCCCCCACCGCTGCTGCAGGGAGAAAAAATGGATCCACATCCGGTATTTCCAGGTCATTTTCTGCTGACTAATGTGACAAACTTCTCCATCTTGCATCCCCACACTTATTAAACCGCTCTGGGTTGCCAGATACTCACAAAAGTCAGTAAAGAACCGCTGCAAACACAAAAACCCTCCGAAGCATGAATATAGACAATAATCCTAAAAGTCCTCCTGCCTCTCGCACCCTTCCTGACACTTCACCCCCCCCCCCCATACTATTTGAGAAGTACTGAAGTACTTTGACCATTACCATGGTGACCTTATTAAAACAATGCCAACAGCTTTAACATTTATTTAGATCTTTATACTTTTTATACAGCTTAGACATCTTAATTTAAATTATTACCAAGTTGATGTTGGAATTTTAAACAGTTAATCGACAGTCCTGTTTTCAGTTTATTGTATCTATACTATGTAATTGGTTGAATTCCTTTTGTTTTTTATTCTGATGCTTTAAACTGCATCAGGAGTTAAGGTGCTGAATATCAGCCTCGTTTAATTCCAATACAAGGACAAGTCCAGTGAAATTACACTGTTGCCAGGGGTAACGATCCATTGTCTACAATCAGATCTTTAAGTGTGTGGCCTACGCTGCCCTTACCCCTCACTAAATGATTTTCTTTTTGACAGAGGAGTGAATACAGCTGTAGGGAAAAGCGTGGAGTTGGTGGTGAACGTTCCTTCCTGCATAATCAACTTGATGGCCAAGGCTACCGATAAACTGTTGAGCTCTGCCAACACCTGCATCTCTAATACAGCAAGTACATTCTTAGCCGCCTATCTGACGACCAAGGCCGCGATCAAACCGCCGTCTTTGACCTTTTGTACAAGCCTGTTTTTCACGCGCTTCATTAGAGCGAAGCCTGTGGAATGCCGATTCATCCCTGTAAACAAAGCTGATGGACAGAAGCAATAAAACGCTTTAAAAAAATTACACAGTCACTGAAGAGACACAGGAATTCATGAGTACTGAATAATCATCCTGAAAAACTGAACAACAAATTAACGTTCCACTTCATTTACTATCTACTCGTTAAACGTGGAGGAGGTAGCCTTGAAGCCTGCAGTAACAAACGAGTTGGTACACATGCCTCTTTGTAGGAATCTATTCAAGTCAGGCTGGATGCTGTCTAAACTTCATGAATTATATTAGATAATTCACCAAAAACTCAAATTCTATACAGTTTTACACCAAAAATCAACACAATTTAAAATAGAACATCCTATAAAGTCAAGGAGATTACAGAGGATCGAAAAACTGCAGTACAAAGATATCAACATGATAAGGAAGTTGATCTTGATTTACAAAAGCACTGGATACTGTTGATCGTAAACACAAAGGAAGATGGAGACGATGATCTGTGGAGTGCCACAGGGCACACTTATTGGTCCTAATCTTTTTATATTGCATATCAATGTTTATGTTTTATTTTACTTAGCAGATACTTTTATCCAAAGCAATTTACAACAATGAACCTATCAGGGACGCTGTGGTCTGTGAGGAAACCCGTGCATGACAGAACATGTAAACTCCACACGACGGCTTCAGCTGGGAATCGAACCTACGGCCTTCTTGCTGCAAGGCAACTATGCCAGTAAATCAGAATGTTGTTATTATTTGGAAATGATGGATATCAGTTAGGTTGTGGAAAAACTATAAGTTGTGTACACTGTAACTGAACTAAAGACAAAAAAATGTGGTTTGAGGAGAACAAACTGTCTATGAGCATGAAATAAAAACTTAATGTTTGTTATTAGGAAATTATTTAAAAAAGAGAGAATATTATTGTGATAATATTTGATGACAATATTAAAAGTTTATAAGAACAAATGTCTTAGTCTGGTGATTGTTGATAAATTAAAACATACTGATTACATCACAGACAAATAAATCTGTCAATTTATTTAGACCCTATTAAATTTAGAAGCTTTGCATGGACTTTATTGTTCTCTGATTCGTCCTTATTGATCATATTATGTGGAGTTTAGGGATCTTCTGTGAACAATTAAAAAAAATCAATAGTTTTACTACAAAAAGCCATAATTACATTTAAACAGTCTGCCTAACACATTAATAGGAATAAGATTTTTATAGCATCCAACATTCTGAAATTTCAAGAGTTGTTTAATATTTGTATTAAATAAAGAGATGAATACAAATAAGTATTAATGTATGATATTAAATGGTTATTAATCTGATGTGTGTTTAGACTTAGTTTAGCCCACAGCAGCGTGGCCTAATGACGGCACAAATTTAGGACGAACATTTATCAGCACTTTGCTTCCGTCTGTGCTCTTTGCAGTCTGTATGGTCAGGTTTTGTTTTCTTATGAAACACCTAGCAAAAAAAACATTGGGGAAATCGACAGAGAAGATGAGGATTTTAAGAAGCTCTGAGTCAATTTTATCCCTCAAAGAACAGTTAAGTCATAATCAGGCTAATTTAGGACACATTAACATTCAGAGAAGGATAATTGAAGGCTTTAAAACCTCTCTAACATTTGGATTATTACCTCAGCAGCAGATTCTCTCCATTTCTACTGAAAATAGAGTCATCTTCTTGATCATGACATCCGCACCAACGTTCATTTGAAAACATAAGATCAAAATGAAGCTATCTCAGGGGAAAACCATAAAAAACCCTCTGTTGGTGTTTAAATTTTCAGAGGATCTTATGGCTGAAGAGTTCACCTGCTCGCTTGTATTCCCAGTTTGAAGTGGTCTGAACTGGATACAGACTGAAGGTGAAGGAGTGGAAAGGAGGCTGCTCAGAGGTGTTGGGTTTGATCAGCCGATGAGAGCGCTGAAGCAAGAAGCCGCACAAACAATCACAGCCTGAACAACAAAGTGCAACACACCAGCCTGCTGACAAAAAAAAAAACAACTAAAAACCTGGCACAGCATCACAGCGGCTCCTAACTGCACGCTGGGTTTTTTTAATGGATAAATTTAGACATACAGCATGAACGTAGACCCACATTTTAAATGATGGTATCTCTGCGTTCGCTCTCACCCACAGCTTTTTTTTTTTCTCCTCTGGAGGAGACTAAATGCAGAGGAACTGTTATGTAACTCCAGCTGTTTCCACAGTTCGGTTAATATTCTATCAGAGGAAGTCGGCGAAACGCTCGGCTCAACGCCTCCAACCCTGGCAGGGAGCGAGAGCTCTGGGCCTGCAGCAACTGTCGCCACGTTTAACAAATTCCTCCCTTCAATTTACTGGCATGTCAGATTTATGAATATTTCTGTACAGGGAGGGGAGGAATCTGACCCATTTATGACACGGCCATATTGGGTGACTTTTATTTTAAGTGGAAAAAAAGGAGAGGAAAAATAATCCTCATGTACATTTGGCTGAACGAAGTCCAATTAAACATTATAGAGCCGACATCTAAGTATATAGCTCTTATAATAGCACAGTTCTAGTTTTATGTGGAGTTAAACTCATAATATAGTGGAGGAGGTTTTTCCTTTAATGTCCGTTTATAATAAAAAGGAAGAAAATGGGGTTGCTGTTAAAAAAAAGGATCTCTAAAGAAAAATGCAGCGTATTACATTTTTTCTCCCATCTTTTTAACTCCAGATCTTTTTTTGTTTTTTGTCCAAAAAAACTTTGGAATAATTTAGTATCTATTTAGTGTAAATGTCCTAATAAGAAAACTAAGTTTTTTTGTGGCTGGCCAACAAAAATTCTGTGGAAATTGCAGAAACCTCCACAGCGCTCCACTTTGTGCTTTAGCGCCTTCACTTTCCTCCCCAAAAATATTTCGAAAAGCCAGTAAGAAGTTTGCATAAAAGCATCCATTAAACTATTTGTAAAGACGACACAATGCTGGACTTATGAGCCATGATTTCTTTAATCCATCAACATTGTGTAGCATACTTTCAATAGTGAAGCACGGTGGTGGCAGCATTATGGTGTGTATCTCAAAAGTAGCCAAAAAGTGTTTAAAAAAAAGGGAGAAAAGCTGAAAAATGTAGAAGCAAAGCAGTACGAATGTACATCTATAGGATGAGTAAAAATGCCCCCAATCCAGTGGTGTCCAATTCTGGTAATCGAACACAACAGTCCTGCATGTCTTAGATGTTTCCCTGCTATCACAAAACTGATTTGGATCAATTAGATACTAAGAGAGAACTTGTGGACACACTGAACAGGCAATTCAACCACTGAATCTGGTATTTAAGAGCAGAAAACATCTAAAACATGCAGGATGGTGGACTTTAACATCTAGGACTGGACACTAATGACTTTGGTCCACATCACCAGAGGGCTTTAATGTTCCGAGGGTCAAGCCAGAGCCTGAATTTGACCCTAAAAGGAGATCCTCAGAGTGCTCTAAAACAATTCAGTGAGTGAAGGATGTAATGGAGGATTGGATGTGAACCCATACTATATTAATTGACAAGATGAACTACTTTACATTAAAATGTTATGCTGTGGAATTCATCATTAACACCTACAGAAACATGAATGTTTACACCACAAGTCTTTACAAGTAAAATATAATTCACTGCAAAGTCTAGATTTTCTTGAACACATTAAAAACACCAGAACTAAAGATGTGAAGCCACAAGCAGCTCAGGAGTCTCGTGTAAGAGACTGACGATGCCTTTTGACACCATGAAAGGAGCCAAAACAGGCCTCCAGTTTGTGCCAAATGTCTGATGTCTTTTAAGCAAAAGTGATGTTACAGATCTGAGCTCCCTGACAACAGCTAGGAACACTTCCATCCTGGTTTGTTGCATATTTTAGATCATCTGCTTATATTTCTGTAAAGGACTCATACCTGACTAAATTAATACATCCTGCCGCTCCACCTGTGTTTTAATACAACCACAGCAGAGACCATGAAATAATAAAATACGTCTCTGAAAATGGAAATGGAAAAGAAAAAAAACCACATGGACCAAGGGGCCTGGCTGACTTGATAGAGAGGACGGGGTCCCTGAAAGCCGAAGTCTCGGGTCTTTACAGATTAGTTTTCACAGATCAGTCCAAGCAGCACTTCCCCTCAGGGCCGAGTAAAAGAAGAACTGTGGAGGAAAAAGCTTTTATTCCGACGCAGCTCTGCCAGTGTTTCCATCCCAGAGCTGCAGAGGCTCAGTCTACTTTCTGAACCAGCTCCCAAAAACAGGCTTTTCTGCTGTAATGCAGAATAAAACTCTAATTACAATTTTGGGCTTGAGCAGCAAAAGTCATAATTACGGTACCTCTTATTATGCAAATTAATTGACTGATTCCAAAGAATTAATTACCTCTTGTCCCAAGTTTGATTAGCAAATCAGAGTTTTCGGCTTTTTTTCAGATTTTGTGTTTGGATTTGCTCGTTTCTGCTGGAATGAATGGGATTACAAGGAAAACAAAAGGTGAAGCCCATGTAACGAGCTTGATGGATGTGAAATTGAATGAAATCAGAACAACAACACTTGAGCATTTCTGGAGAAGGAAGAATTGTCTGGAGATATTAAAGGAACCCTTGATTTTTAAACCAGTTCTGAACAAACTACAGTCAGTTTCAAATATCTGGAAGTCGGACGGCAAGTATGCAAAAAGGAAAGGAATAAAACAGCTGTGATAAAACCTGCAGATTTAATTATTGCATTACTTTACCCTAAAGAATACAGACATCCTTTATAAAAACAAGAGATAAGTGAATAGTTGGATATTTGAACATATAGTTTCAAGGTGACAGCTCCCCCATGCAGAAAGTCGGGTCCATAAATAATCTGTTTGGTGTCGCTTGGCATAAATCTCTGACCTAAACCCCTTTGGGATGAGGAGGAATGTGAGCTGTGAGCCTGATCTTATCGCCCAGCATCAGTGACAGACCTCGCTAATGCTCGTACGGTTGTACGGGAGCAAATCCAAAGCCGGGTTTGAAGATTCCCAGAAGAGTCGAGGCTGATTTATGAGCAGATTTATGTCCGCTGGTTCTGGAACTCAGATGTTGAACACTTAAATAAAAGGTGAGCTTGTTCAAGTGACCTGAAGCCGAGCAGTATATAAGGCACTCGGAGGAAGAAAAAAAAAAAGGTGGGGTCGATAATGCAGTTTACCTTTTCAAATTTAGAAGTCAAGGGTTTCGCTTTAGCTCCACAATGTTGCTGTAAAGGGTCAACAGTATGTATTCAGAAGACAGTTGTGTCGCCTCACCCTCTTAGAGATTTCACAAGCTATGCTGCCTGAAAGGCGGCGTGAAAAGTGTGGTCCTAATCCCTGCCTTAGCTGCAAATCAGTGGCTGCAGTTCACCTCCAGCAGGAGTCGAAACAAAGGCCTGGCAAATGAAATGCATGAGCAGAGAGGCGGTGCACAATGTGGTCCACCTGAATAGACTGAAATGAACTAGTCTTGACAAAGCCAAGTGGAATGAGAAAGGGTCCCATCAAAGCTCCGGAGCCCGGTTTGCCTCACTGAATGAGAAACACCACCAAGCTGGAAAAACACACACACACACACACACACACACACACACACACACACACACACACACACACACACACACACACTTGACTTGTATCCCTGATTCACTTTAAAAAAATTAGACATGTGCTTTCTATTCTTCTCCAGTCATTATCACTAGATCACAACAGCAGTAAGAATTACCAGTTTAATTGCTTCTGTTAAACAGACACAGACAGGCAATATAAGAACCATTGAGCTCAGTTCAATGGACTCCCATCTCCGGTATTTGAACCAGCAGCCAAGGTCAGCGCTCAAAGTCTCAGGAATAATGCAGAGTGCAGAGAGACAAAGTGTCAGACCAAAACAATCCAATCCACCTTAACGCATCAGAATCCAGCCGTTGGCTTCGCAATAAGCTTCCAGTTGTCATTGGCAGGGCTAATTACTAGGGCAGCAGCTATACTACGGGATAAATTTCCACATTACAAAACCCTAATTTTGTCTGTTGGGCATTTAAACGCTTTCTTCCCGTGGAAGATAACAGGAGCATAGGAATAGCAATTAAATGCAACTCAACCTTGGTGAGATTACACTCCTGAGAAAGACAGCCGGTAAGAGCAGGTTTATTGCCTCTGAGAAGAGAAAGACAGTGTGGTTTAAAAAAAAAAAAAAAAAAAGGAGCGTTGTACAACAGATTAAAGTAAATCACATGACCAAAACTGACACCTTTATCCAGTTTAGGTGTATTTGAATTCTTGCTAAAATGTTAAGGCTGTCTCAGAGCTTCAGAGATAATTACCTGAAAAAGTTTTCCCATGAGACCTTGGGGGGAGGAGGGGGGCTTGAAACTTAACATCTACAATAACATCACAATCTGCCCTGATTTGTACTCTAAAGCCAGTATCTCACTGGGAAGCGACTGCTGGTGACAATTTGGGAACGGCGCTTGCAGGAGCTTCCAAAACGCCTCAACATTTTAGCGAGGGTTCTCGGTTTCCATATAGTTTCAGTGTTTCTCTATTTAGGAACTTCTCCCTGTTTTTATATTTCATTATTTCATCATCGGTTTCCTGTTTGATTCCTTGAGTTTGAGGTTTTAAGTTGAATTTTCATCGCTGGGATTGCCTTTGCGACTCCCTGCCTTGTCATTGTTTATAGTACGGTTACATCTTCATCTGCTTATCATCCAGCTGTTTCTCTTATCAATAATCATCCCTCCCTGTATGAATAGTTCTCAGTACTCAGTCTGATCCTACTGTTTTCCAACTCGGATAACAACAAATTTATTAACAAATAGCACGTCTCGGTACAATCTAGCATCTATGTCCTTGCAAAAGACTTTGTTCTTAATCCACTAAGACCTGCAGCTCAGACTGAGAAGCTTCTCTTTTAATTCTGTCACTGCTGTCTCCATTTATAGTTTTTTGCAGAATGATCAGATGTTAATGAGTGCTATTTGCTCCAACCTGCTGCACTTCATGGGCGTGTTCACTCCAGTATATAATTATCGCTGTTAGCTTTTTGTGAATCTGACACTGAGAAGGAGCAGAAAGCTGGAGGACAAAGACACTACTGCACAAGGTTGGTGAATTCACTAGTTCGTCCGAGGTGTTCTCTGTACTTGTTTTAGTAAGTTTTGGTTCTTGTCAGCTGTTGTTTTTTGGTGTTACACATTTTTAATCTGCAGCAATTGCTCCACATTTCAGACATGAAAGAAGAGCAACTGAATTGCGAATAAAATGGTAATAAGCTGCAAACAAATTAAGACAAATTAGGTAATTTGTGACAAAACTGCAACATTCAAACAAATGCATGAATATTTGCTATTTAATTCAAGTTTTGATACATGCAAAAATGTTTCATGTACCAATTCAGTTTCATTCCAATGGAAAATTTCCAATTGTTTGTCTCCAATAAGTCACAAACAGCCTATGTTGAATCTATGTGCAACATAGAAGTCAGTGGTGTCCACTCCTGGTCCTTGAGGGCCAGCTTCCAGCATGTTTTAATTGTTTTCTTGCTCCAACACACCTGATTCAGTGATTGAATCACCTGTTCTGCATATCATCAAGCTCTGCAGAAGGCCTTTAATCACCCACTTACTGCAATCAGGTGCGTTGAAGCAAAGAAACCTCTAAAACACGCTGAAAAACAACCTTTAACAACCACTGGACACCACTTAAGTCATTAAATTTACAAATGTCCCTTTAAGCATATGAATGCTCAAATTTTAATATTGTTTCAGTGACAAAATGATTGTATTGGAATTCAGATCCTATTTACCAAAATATCTTTATCAGCAATGGGTGTATGGGTCACTAATTAGAAGCAAAGGCCATCAGACACGTCTATACAAAACTTTGGAAACTATCATCAACATACCAGCAAATATATTTCAGCCAACGGAGCAATTACTACAATACAGTACTCCAATATTGATTCCTTTGCAAGTGTATTCTTTTAATTAATGTGTTGTATTTGCTGACTGTGGAGAACGGGCAGACAAAAGATAAGAACTGATCTCACACACGTAAAGTGCTCCGCCACAACCAGACCCAGCAGAAATCCATCCCCCTGGACAAACAATAACATTGAGATTGGATGATTCCCAAATCAATATTTATACATGAATGTAACAGCTGAATAGCCCGATCAATGGAGGAGACATACAGTTATTCCAAGTAAAGGAATAATCTGTGCTCTAGGAACGCCGCTGGATGCTTAGTGCCAAAGTTCCTACTTGTTAAGCATTAAGGATTATTGTGTAGCAGGATGCACAATTAGCTATGAGCTTAGGGAAACAGATGTGACACATTTGAAGCTTTCACCACATTTTTTAGACTTCAGTTTGCTTACAGATTCATGTGCATGCTCCACCTTCACGTGAGCAGTTGGCTGTCATTTCAACCACAGAGCTGTCAGATGTCAGTGTCGCTCTTGTTTAACATTCACTAACTAAATCAAATATGCACCAGTCTGATACCTTGTTCTTCCTGGGGAAACATTTCCTTCATAATGTCAGGGTTTTTTTTTTTTGTTTTGTTTCCTTGGAGATTCAGATTTGTTCTTCCTCATTTCACATTCACTTCCCACACACTTTACGCTTCTCCTTACAAAGCAATGGTAATTCTTATATAGCAGGCCTACTCAGATAAAATATTTGACTATTTACAAAATGCTTCCTGACATTTACTTTCAGGCGACTTGTAGCCTTTTTCTAGCGGAATGGAAGATGTGAATAATAAGAAACGCCGTTGTGTGAAGTTGAAGGAAGTCAACATTGGATTGAAAGGTTTAACATCGAGTTTTAAAACGACTGAAATGAATACTTTGCTCCTTTTGTGTTAGAATATAATAAAACCAACACTTGGTGCAGCACTATTAGAAGCATAAAACAGGAAGAAGAGTAGTTGCTTTTTTGAAACTTAAAGAATAAGTACTGAGCTGAATTGATGAAAAAAAACAAACAAAATGTTCTGGATGTTGCTGTTTATTTCCACTTCTTCAAATCTGAAACAATGTTACAATCAGAGTGAGTTTATTTGTTGTAAGTACTAGATCTGATTTCATTAGTTAAACTCTGCCTGTTTTGCCTTATTTTTATGGAACGTGTCAAGAACCTGTTTGATCATAATATGGTGACACTCAGTACTTGAGATCTGGATTTTTAGTACCATAAAAGTAATCTTTAAACCAATAAATGACTCGTACTGCTGTCCCTCATACACCATCTCCTTTAAGTCACTGGAATTACAAAAAGTTCTTTGGACACTCCTATAGTTGTGAGGCTGTTTTTTCAATGTTTGATGGGGACAAAGCACACCGTTCCTATTATCACAGGTAACGCATGTCAACACAGAACATCATCAACTAAACAAGCATGAGAGAACATCCTATTGGATTAATAGCAGACAGGATATGGGTCATTTAATCAGTCAGTGTCTACCACTGGTGGTTTGTCTTCATCAAATCCAACTGGGGTGAAAAAATATCATATATTTGAATATCGCAATATTTCATGTTTGGATCAATTAGTATCATTATATAAAAGTATTGTATCAATTATTTTTATTAACGATTCACATACAAGCATCAACAGTGGTGGTTTATTTGGTGTTGCAGTTAAGACTCCGACCACTAGTTGGCAGCAGTTACAACCAGTGTTGGGTAAGTTACTTTAAATTACTAGTCACTTCTTTCAAAAGTAACTGCTACTTTAAGTTACTGGTGTCCAGACCAGATCTTTTAGAGGCATCAATACATCAGTTACACTTTTGTATTCTGATTTCTGACCGCTCGGTACTAAATGGACCAGAACTTCAACAGTTATCACTCTTAACTCATTTCAACTTGCATCAAACTAAAATTTTGGTAGCAAAAACGTTCAATCAAAACAACAGGATGGTCCTTAAATACACTTATATATTTAATTTTGATCCGTCCTACCTTTATTTGGTAGAGCTGCTGTTTTCTCATGACTGATGAGTTCAGTCTCGACCACAGGCTGCCATCAGAACAGAGACTGTCAACACGGTTTTTCAGAACCATGGACGGCACTCATACATCCAAAAATCAGACAAACTCCGACTCTTTCATCTCTGTTTTTGTTAAATCTAGTGGTTTCACCTTCTCACTTTCCAAAAACGTACAACGACATACAGGATGAGCTGCTAAAACTCCAACTTGAACGAACCACCTGGTGTGTTCAGATGACGCAGCTCGGCCTGGCGGATGAGACACTGCACCAGGGGGTGAAGACAGCGCAGCACGACCAGCTGCAGGAGGGTCTGCCGTCTTGTCAGATGGAAAGTTTGAAACTTTGTTTGATAAAGACGAGAAGCAATTGGAGAGCTCCAGATGAGGCGGAATTGACTCCAGGAACGGCGGGAGGTTCGATTTCCGACCTGAGCCACCTCTGACCAGGATGGAGCAGATGAACCAGATCTGATCGGTGTTGAGGTGAAGATCTGGTTCCCGTGTCTCTGGATCTCGGGTCTCAGGATCGGAACTGGCGCAGAGGAGAACAGGTGTGAAGCTGATCCACACCTGAGAAAAACACCAGAGTTTTTTCCCGCTGGCGCTGGGCCCACCTGACACAAAGTAACGAATAACAAGCCTAAATAAAGCCAGTAACGAAGAACGCGTTCCTGATTTGGGCAGACTAACGCGTTACCGTGCTCGTTACCACAATAATAACGTAGTTACTGTAACGCGTTACTTAATAACGCATTAGTCCCAACACTGGTTACAACCTGCTCCGCTCCAACGGAACAACGAGATCTCGTGAAAGTACTGGTTTGGTCATTTCTTTATTCAGTTTGCATATAAAGAGCACATCTTTTTGTTTTAAGAAATCTTAATATATCATGTAGCTTAAAGTATCGCGATACATTGCAATATATGTTATTGTTGCGCTTGTATTGTGATACATATCGTATCACCAGATCATAGACACCTCAAATTGTTGCATACTATTGTTTTATGAAGCCATGTTTCACTGGTTGTTGTTGCTGCTTCTCCTCATCAAAAGGAGTCAGATAAGGTGGTTCAAGCGTCTGATCCAGAGATCCTCCAGGTGGCGCTGGAGAGGCTCGGATGAAGGATGCCTGCGTTTTCCACTTGGTTATACTTTGACAGTCCAACCTGAAATGTGAGTGCTGGAAAATGGATGGATGAGTTTTTCACAAGTTTCTGTGAATGAGGAGCTTTGCTCATATTACTTAAATATATCCTGGATTCATTAAAATTGTAATTTTGTGCCTAAATGTATTTTAATAAATATATAATTGTGTCACTAGTTTACCTTTTATCAGACACATAAGCAGTTTGATTACTTTTTGATTATTTCATAACCCATCCATGCATCTTGTTTGTCCAGGACCAGGTCATGGGGACAGCAGCTTAAGAACAGACCTCAGATCTCCGTCTTCCAGATCATCCAGGGGGACTGTAAAGGGATCCAAAGCCAGATGTGAGGTATAATCTCTCCAGAGATATTGGGGTTGTAGCTCACCACTAACTTGGAGCTGAAAATCCACCTGTTTCCAGTTGGTGCATCACAAACCTAGTCCACTGCTTTAGATCCTTTTAAAAGTGCTCCATTGTAGAGGTTCACAGGAGAGATTACAGAAGCAGAAACTACGTTTTTGTTGGTCGCCAAATGGCATATCCAAACAAAGATAAATACCACCGCCAAAGCAACCAGAGCGCATTAACCTGCTCTGCATCAATCCATTTTCAGGCATCGATCTGTCTTGACTCGCTGCGCGGGGTAACCAATCAGACGCTAGGGTCTGCAGATAAGCTACAGTGTCAGATTAAATTATTTCATGATGCACTGCAGCACAGAAACCATTAAATAATTAAACAGAAAATTTACATGCAACTGATATTTTATTAATTTAATGTCAAATTTAATTTACTGCCATGTCTAATGATCCAATTTGAGTTTTCAATTCCAACTCTGTTCAGTTATAGACTAATTTATGCAATTATTGCTAGAGGCTTGCCATATTTTATTGTGCTAACTTCTAATAATTTATTTTAATAATTTATTACAAACATATAGATTAAAGAGCCTTTGATACCTGTCCTTAAAAACACATGGCAGTCATTTTAAAACAACTGAACTAATGACTGTTTCGATGAGAACATAAACGCCACCTTGGTCTGTAATTTAGAAATCAGGCTTGGATGTGGGTATGCTGTTATCATCAGACCTCTACCTTCAGTGGTTCTGGTGCATCTCCAGCCCCCCGTTAGGTCCAGATCAATGCACGGTCAATCCTCTCCCTGAGAGGACGTATCGATTCAGTTCCTCGGGCTGACCAGCCTCTAATCTCTTGAAACGGTGTGTTGCTCCGCCTGCTCTTTAGGAACCCGGTATCCTGCCTGAGCCGTGGCCTGGTGCACAGCACAAAAATATATCTGCGTCTGAGAAATCCATTCACCACCGCTTTGATGGTCTGTAATGTGAAATGCATTCGATATTAAACCCATCGGAGGAGGGTTGGGAGGCTGCTTAGTCTGTAAAATAATTCTGAGATTGAAGAGAAGCTTCATTCGTTGTCACATAGATTTAATATGACTGATTTTCATTTTTTCACAATTAGATTAGCCCAAAAGGGCTTAGAATTACTCAAAATTTTACTTTTTTTTTGCAAGTATTGTCCTGAAGACAGTCTGTCAAATATAATTTCTCCAACGTTTTTCTAGACAAGCACCAGCTCCCCGACCCCACCGAGGCCTTCCTTCTAATAAATAAAAGCTGAATCTGAGTTGCAAAGCCTCACAGCTCAGGCCACAGCTCTGTCAGCCGAGATACCAAAGTGTGAACAAATCCACGCCATCCTGGAAGTGATTAATATTTGATGAAGGCTAAGTGCACGGAGGGAGCCATAAGGTTTGCTTTTGCTGTTTGGGCAAGTGTGAGCGATTGCATGCGACAGAGAGAAAAGGTCAGCTTTGTTTGTCGCCAGTGTAGGCCACCACAGAGGTTTTTCCCCCTCGTTTGCTTATTAAAACATCCCGTTCAAAGTGTTTTATTTAAAACCTGCAGGATGTACGTTTGGCTGTGAGTTTTAGGCGAGGTTTGCTGAGGAGGGCAGGAATACGCCAAAGAACGTTAAAGCAGCAAAATAGGGATTGGAAGCTGCAGAATGTCATGCAATCTGTTAATATGTGGATGCAGTTTTTTTAAATAAAATGATTTAGGAACCCCTAAAGGACAAAGGGAATGGGGGGTATGCACAATCTGAACTATGCATTATACTTTTAATAATACATTTTGTGCATGACTGACTAGTAATGGGAGAAACTATGTAGAACTGAACAAGAAAGTTAAAGGAAAACACTTTTTCATCCATCAAAACTGCAAAAAAAATGCCACATTCGTGCAAATTTCATGCAAGTTTTCTTGTCGCAGTTTAGTCACAAAGCGTCTTTTTTGGTTATTTGATCACCAGCGCTTTCCTGGTTGTCTTACATTTCTGACTTTCTGACTCATGCAAAGAAGAGTTCCAGATGAAAATGAATATTTAAAGAGAAAATTTGTCCTGCAAAGTTTTTTTGCGGCCCTGCGACTCAGCTGAAGAACTCAGAATGTTTTGAGACTTTGAAACCTGCTCACACACTTGTTTCTAGAGATCCGGTTTAGGATCACTTTCAGCAAACTCCTCCACATGAAACCTGATCATCAGAAGCAACACGGGAGTTTATGAAAGACTTCATAGCTGTTTGAGCAGAATGAGATTAAAAAAAAAAGAATGCAGTTAACTCTTTATTGTTTAGCTGAACGTCTGGAGGGAAAAGTAGTCAAAAAAAAAAACAAAATACTGCAGAGTCCTGAGCCATTAAGTCAAATAGTTATTAAATATATATTAAAAATGTCATTTATAACATTTAGCATTGATTTAATCTGCTTTATTTACATTTTTAATAACTTCTAATGTTTTAAATGCTTTACATTAAAAAGTTAAGGTACTTTTTTAAATAAAATACATTCAGATTTTTAACCCTTTAACCACAATAAAAAATATATGTTTTTAAATTTTTTTGTGTGTTTTGGGCATTAAGTGTTAGATTATAATAGAAGACAATAATAAAACAAAAGTAATATTACTGATATTAATGAAATAATAATGTACACTAATAATGTTTAGCCTATTATTGAAATATCTCTGTATTATTTAGGAGTTTTTTTGTTTAATGTTATTTTTCAGGTCTATTCAGTGTTTATTTTAATCAGATAAAGAGACTAAAATGTGATTAGCCAAGTGGACGACTAACCAGTTAAAGGGCTACGCTCCTAATAAAACACTGAATATTCCATTTTTGCTGCCTTTTTATTGAAATTTGACCAATTTTCTTTGAAATTTCTGATATGATGTTTAAATTTTATTAATCCAAGATTTTTATTTCACACTATTTATGTAAAATAAATGCTGGTACACCATAAAACGTGGAATTCAGAAAAACAAAACACACAAGAAAGATTCTGATTTGGGGAAACAATAAAACAGATTTCATAGAACAAATAATTATCACTTCTATGTGTGTGTATGGCTCAAATATATGTATATAAAAAACATGTGTTTGTACGGTAAAGGGTCATGAAGTGAGCCTCCAGTCTGGAGTTATTTACTGTGATTTGATGGAGGTCCCTCAACCCCAATGGAGGAAAACTCATGCTAAATCCAACACCTTTAGAATGAACTGGAACCTTGAAAGCAAACCAAATCTCATCATCTAACATCAGTCATCGACTTCTTTAATGCTCCTGTGACTGAATGGGAGCAATTCCCTGCAGCCAGAGTCAAAATATTGAAGACAGTCTTGCCAGCAGAGTGAGGCTGCTAAAGCGCCAGAGAAGTGCCTGCGGTGCTGAAATGTCACGTTCAACAATCCCATTAGACGTAATGTTCACGTGTCTACATAGTTCTAATATGTCACATAGCCTAAGTTTGAAAAGTATCACGGGAAGCAACTTTTAACGTCGGCTGTTGTCAAAATAATCGGCTAAACTCCAGACGGCGTCTTAGCGGGTTTTAAAAGTAAGAAGCGCGTTGGTTCATCTCTTAGCTTTGCTGGAGTGTAGCGGTGACGATCCAACAGACTTCAACACAGAGGCAGCTGGCAGCAGTATAGGGGCTATGAATAATAGATTCATTCAACCTGGGGAGTATGAGCGTCCACCCTTATGGAGGCAGGGTGCTATTGATCGTCTGGTCGCGCCTCCAGAACAGATTTCTGTTTACAATTCATGTTTTGATACGAACCCGTTACATCAGATTTGTGGAGACAATTTAATTCAGCTTGAATTTTTGTAGATCAGTTACATAATAAAGCCAGGATGGCTGCTGCACGATTAACCCCTAACATGTTGCCTCTTTTTGGAGTTTTGATTTCCTCTCATTTAACCTGAGACAGTGATAGTGGTGCTAAAGCATGAGGTGGGTGAACAAAAACAAGCTCACCGGGGTTTAACTTTTCCATCCTCTCATCCAACATAAATCACCCTAACAGTCAGCTGTTTTAAAGGCAAAGAAAAACTAAAATATTTACAGTTTTAAATACTGAAAAATCGTGATTTTTTTTCAAACAAATTCTCCAACAGGTTGCAGGAACAAAATGTGCCAGAATATACCGCTGTGCATTTATGTCGTTAAGTTTATGTGAAGCGCTCCTCACCGGTTTGCCGTTGCACCTGGTGCTTCAGTTACAGTTTCGAGTCACCATGACGACTCTCGCTGGCGCTAAAAGCAACAATCCATGCATATGAAAGCGCGGAGTGAAAACAAGCACGAGGAGCTGTGTCTAACTGCACTATTTATTCCATACAAGGATGTCATCATGCTACAGCGACAGCAGCGCGGGGAGAGAAAATTACCAGGCTGCGTCTCCACAGGCCTGACTGATTCTGCTCAAAGACCTGCCCACATGGGTGCTCCATAATCCCCCCCCCCCCCCCCCCCCCATGTCTCCGAGGGGCTCTCATTGTGCTGTCACAGTCGCAGGAACTTTTAATAAAACAAAACTTCAGAGGAAGCCTGCGATGTGGGACTGTGCTGGGCTGGACAGACACCAGGAGGTGAACTCTGTTCTTCTGAAGTTTGAATAAAAACCAGCTTATTAAGATGTGCAGTGGTTAAAGGGATTGTTCTGAGCCGTTGAAGGAGGGTTATGAACGATTACCATCCTACGTGTTGTGGATCGCTCTTAGAACGACCTCAGCTTAGAGAAATAACGATTAGTTCTGGTCGGATTGATGAGCTAACAGCTAGTCACAGTGGGAGCCCAGATCAAAGTGGGTTAAAACAACTCCAGTCCCACAGATTTCATGGTGGTTATGAGAACTCTATTTCATCAGCTTTACATTGTCATCCATTTAACATTAGAGGTTTATTCCAGCAGAAATATGATACGATTCTGGATTAAAGTGCTACAGGTGCTACAGCTAGTTAGCTCGGACACTGATTTCCACTGCAAATCCATACAGAATTATGTAAATAACCATTATATGCATAATTTTTAACAATGTAAAGGTTTAAATACAAGGTTTCATTAATCGCTGTGGATTTTTTTGAAGTTACAGTTGTGTTATACTAATCTAATTTAAATTTGGTCTTCAAATTATTTTAAAAACAATGTAAATCGACATTAAACGATGCCTCGTTGCCTCACTGATAACACCCCTTCCTAAAGCTAAATTCACAGCGTCTTAAAGGTCAGCACTGGTCAAGATGGCAGAACAAACTGGCAGCGTACAACAAACCTGGCTCCACTTTTTTCCAATTAAAATCCCCACATTCATTTTCTATAGTTTAGCATAAGGGATCTTTTCTGAGTAATTCTATTTCCAAGCTCCTGATAAAACACATTCACACGCACTCTCCGCGTGGACCTCCATAGCAGCTCTTCTCTAATTTTAGAGCAACGCTATTCGTCCATGTTTTGTTCATGAAATGGATCAAAGAAGTTGAAAATGTATTTGAATCATTTGTGTCACAAAAATTTGATAGAAAAGCAAGGCTTCAGCCTTTCACCTTTCAGATATCGACTCAGTGGAATGTTCTCTCTCTTTCCACCCATGTGACAGTAGGCGGGGGTTTTTTCCACTGTTAGCAGCTGCCCCCCACTGGGGCAGCTGAGAACTGTCGGTTTTTATCTTCCCCTTCTCTTTCCCTCTTAATAAAACATATTTCTCTCTGTTATGCACATGTCATCTGCAAGGTAGGCACTTTTAAAGGGCAGCCCGGGTTTTCTGTAACCTATTCAAATTCCTGATTGGCAGGACGCTGCCTTTCTGGCCAATAAAGCTATTCTGATTCTGATATGCAATTTTTCTTATTTTCTAACATTTTCTTATAATAAATAACCAAATAAAATTGCCTAAACAGACCACAGCATTTGTCTAAATTGATACTAGTATAATAAGGTCATTTTGGCCTAATAGTTTTAAGTTTTAATCACCACTAAACAGCAACTCTGCCACCTGCTGACTTAGATTGGTGCCTGCAGTCTCTTTAAAATGTGAATGTTTTCTAACTCAGTCAGAAATCATGTTAAATAATCATTCAAAACCAAGCAGCCATTTAGCAACTAGCTTTCAACTAGACATTAGCTCATCAGTCTCTATTTCTTCAACCTGAGGCTGTTCCTAAAGCTATCCGGAGCAAGGCAACTTGTTCAAACCTACTTTAAAAGATCTAAACTTCCACTTAAAAGGTCAAGAGGTTCCAAATATGAAGCCAAAAATCACCAGCTACAATCAAAGATCAGTTTTTAAATATATTGATGCTTTGATTTTTTTCAAAATAAAATCAAAGTTGCGTTTGTTTTAAATAATCAAACTGTAATTAATTGATTAACCTTTAACGTGACTCGGAGGTCTAAATAATCACCTTCCTTTCCTTTCACTGCATCAACCTATAGATTGCCTTGGGCAGTTGGTTTTCCTTCCCTCTGAAGAACCAACATCATCATCTTAGGACCTCGATGAGCGCGCTGGTGTGTGAGATCATAATATGAACGTCTGAACGCAATAAAACTCTACCCAAGTCCGCCAACCCCCACCCCCCTGTGGATCCCACACATGATCTACACCCAGTTACATCACATCGCCAAAATGTCAAACCGTTGGGAGTTGGGAATTTTTGAAATATTAAATATGATTAATAATATAACAGGTATTTAATATTTAAGCGCATGAAAAGCTGGACCTTCTTAAAAATGTATTTCCACTTCATATGTATATATTTTTATAAATACATTTTTCTTATCAAATAAAGCTCTCCACATAGAGAGGAAGTGAAAGTGTGTGGAAAGAACAATTTCCAGAAAAGTTTAATTTAGCTTTTGGATGAATGATCTGAGAGCAGTAATGGTATTTATATATCAGTGATACGTTTTGGAGGTTTGTAAATCCAGAAGTGTGGCAGGAATTTAGAGGAAAACCAGAGAAATGATTCAAGTGATTTGAGCTCCACTCATAGCTACTGAGGAGGAGTTAAGAGGTTGGTTCGCTCTTTAAAGTGTCAATACAACTTTTAAAAAAATGGTATAGACTAACAAGATCACAACAATATATATTTCAGCCCCTTGATGGCTGACAATACGGAAAACAATCCTTTAAAATCTATCAAACCATAATAACCAAATAAATTAGTTTATAATAATTGAACTTATCATTATTCTGGTTATTTTTTATATAACAGTTAGGGATGCACCAATACCACTTTTTTAAACCGGTACGATACTTGAATCTGAGTACATGAGGATACTGAGTAATAATAATAATAATGCATAGGTTTTAATGGCTTTAGGTATTTATAAACTCGTGCACACAAAAGGTCAAACCAGTGCATTAGAATGCTAAATGAGCTGCTTATAAACCTCTACAACATCCGTATTCCTAAGCTACTGTACGAGCTGCTGCAGCGACATTAACACCATAAGCTAATCAAACAGTCACATGCACAACTGTACAGATTAATATAGCATTTTAATGCATCTGCATGACTTTTTTTTAAATAAGAGTTGCTTTAAATACCTGTCAATTTGCTGCTCATTTGTCACCATCCTGTAGCAGTGTCTCTCCTGATGTGACCAGAATAATTTAGAGGACTACTTCCTGTTTCTAGAGACTGCTTGCTTTGAGTGATGTCACCAGTGGGTGTGGTCAGTAGTGGAGATAAATAACTGATAGAACGTCACTAAAATATCCCTTTAATGCCAGACGTGCCTCGAGGCTAATTTGCAACGCTAGCCTACCAAGGGTTAAGGAGGTAGTTAGCAGACGCCAACCAGAGTAATTTAGCTTCAACCCTAAGGGCCAAGATTTACTACCTATAAATACCTTCTTTAATTCCCTTGGGCTAGCTTCCATTTACAGAGTTCAATTGTTCTAACTGCTCGTTAATTTAATTGGAAATGCATCTTTAACCTATGCTAAATTAATGCTTGCGGTAGGAACCTAAAATCATGCAGGAAGTAGCTTGTTCCCAGCTTTATAAAGCAATCAGAAACAATACAGACTATTTCCTTTTTTTTATGCCACACTTAGACAACAGTCTGCTTCTAGATTCAGAACGTCCCGTCAGGATGACAGGCTTTAATTAAAAGACAGAACTGCCGGGGGCACGTGGAATTGTTCTGCATTTTGAACGACTTGTGGCATGTGTTTGAAACGCCCATCCGATGGGGGGGCTGACAAAATAAATTAATCAGCGTTCATCAGTGTGCTAGGCAGCTCAGATTTCTATATTTTAGCAGACATTCGAGGCCGTATACAGTACGTACAGAAGGCAGCCAAGCTGAGCATTCTGCCCCGAGGCCCTGGGAAGGATTTGATTAGAGCGATCTCATTGTGAGAGTGAAAATGTGTGGAATCAAGGAAGCATCCAGACAGACACAGAGAACTGGTCAAACTCTGATCTTCTCCACTCTTTGTTATCAACAGCTGGCTGCCCTTTTATAACGCGTCAGACCGGCTTATATGAAAGATGTTCTACGATTCCTTCTTGAAAAGAATCTACAGAGAAATATGTATGTGCACACAACAGAAGGAAGTCAAACCTAAATAAAATCGGCTACTCCGTTTAGATCAAATAGGAAGGGCGTTCAGTAAGTAGTTTATTTATATAGCACCTTTATGGAACCAAAAGCATCAAGTTAAAATAAAAGACTATAAAACAAATTTAAAATATCATTAAAACACATAATGATCGAAGTACAAGTAGAAATGGTTTCAGAATCATCCATTTATGGTCATTCAGCAGCAAATAAGAGACAAGAGAACAACACGTGTTCCTCAGGCCAGTCTAAAAACATCAGAAATAAACTAAAAATCAATCATAAACACCACCAATCACAAGGTAGAGAGCAGCTTTAGGGTCAGAGTTCAGCCTCAGGGAAGAAGCTATCCCTCAGCCTTGTCTGGGCTTTGAGGCTGCTCCATTGTCTGCCTGAGGGAATGAGGGTGAATAGTTAATCAGCTGAATGGGTAAATTCAAAGGAAATGATTCGCTCTAATATTCGTTAAACGTGGCCCATATTTCCCAAGTCGTGGACTAGAAATGGCTTTACATTAAAACCATTCACACGCTGATGGCAGTAAGCTACATTGTAGCCGCACAAGAGGAACAACCATACGCAGGATCCACTGTGCTCTGGGTGTGACCAGGACACATAGGTGTCTTGGTGGTAAGACAACCACTCTACCCACTGAGATACTGCCACCTCCAAATGTATAGCCGTTAATTATAATGGCACAAAAACCGGCACTTCATTTAAAATAATACAAGACTATGACTTATGTTTTAGCTAAAAAATGACCACGTATTTATGTAAGGATGAAGACCTGTGGTTGAAGCAACGCGCACATTTGTCTTTGCCAATTCTTCTAATCCAAGTATTTATGTTCCTTCATTTGGACCTGGTCATAAAAAAAAAAGTTATTTTCCGCTTTATTATCCTTTCAAAATAAAGTTTTTCTTGCACTCCTGCCTGGAAAAAAAAACACTTCAGTGGTTGGGAATCAACTTGGCACATTACCGCCCCCTATTGGTTAGTTCCAACCCATCATACTACCACTAGGTGCCAGAGGAAGGGGAAAACAGGAAAGTTTGAAAGGTTCTTCAAATATCACTGCACATCACTACCATCAATTATAATAATGCTAGCAAACTATTTTATAGTTTTAGTTCCATCAAGACATTCAGAGATCTGGTCAATGGTTCACATCTGATCAAGTTCTGCTCAAAAATCTTTTAAACATTTACTTATTTTAGGTTTTCTTCAGCTCTTTTTATAAAACGGAAGCCCTTTTAGTGTAGCTTCAAGGTTAAATTGTTGTTAATTTAAAAAAAAAAAAAAGCTTAAATCCAGAAGACACAAGAACAGTGAGGAACAAAACAAACAGTAAAGACAGAAAATGGTTTTTCCTGGCTGGATACAAGTTTACACTGAAAGTTCACATTCCTCAACGTCGTCATGTCAGGTTTTGGATGCAGCACAAGTACAGACACCTGCTGCAGCGTTTAGCTGAAGGTCGACCACGCTAACGTGCTGTCCGGAGGAAAGGTTTTCTCTGCAGTGTCTTCAGACACAAAACAGAAAATCTGCTGCTGGAACAAAAATAAAAGAACCTGCAGCACGGACAAGCCCACTCAATAACTCATTACAGAGCAGATATGTAAAGGCAGCAGCAGCTATGGGAAGGTGAACATGAGGTAGAACCTATTACAGCATAACGTTGGCTCACATCATTGACAGGTCACCAGACTCCATAATTCAATCTTCATATCTATTAACGCTCTGCTGCAGGACAGAGGTGTAAAGCAGGGGAGGACTTCCAATCAAGAGCTTGATAAGCCTGTTGTCTGCTGCATAACTGTGGTCATTTTCATATTTAATTAAAGCAATCGTGTTCTCAAAGGCAGAATAAGTCTATTTGGTTCACTACCGCTTACTAATGAGCTCCTGTCTGCAGAATCAGAGCCGTAAAAATAAAATAGAAACATCTCAAATAAATCACCAGAACTCTGAAAACGCACGTTAAGAGTTATGAAGTGTTTAAAACATCCACAATCCTCAATTCACAAGCCACAACAAACCGTCCTTCTATCCTAAAAATTTCAAGAGTACATGTTCCCTTTACGGAATGTTCATTCGCTTCTTGTTGCATGAATGCCCAAATAATATCTGGCGTTTTCAGACTGAAGAAGAGCGCTCGCAGCTTTAAATTATTCATGCGACCTCAAATGATTAATGGGAAATATGGTACAGTGCTACATGAAAAACCCGGCGCTCTGCTTTGTGTTGAAGTGAATAATAGGAAATCAAATCTCAAAAACTTAGCGGCGTCGCTGGACTTGCTGTCACAGTCTGCTACCTTCACCATTTCTCCTCTGAAATGACCCGCGCTTGTCATTCCCCCCCCCCCCAAACATTAATGTGACAACGAAGAAGGCGGACTGACACGGCCGTTCCACTCGGCCTTTGCTATTTTTGTTCTGAAATGGCGCTCCCTTGTCATCTTTCTGCACATTAGCCTGACAAAATAGAAAGGAGATTGAAGTGGCACCATCTGTGGATGACAGAGGAGGCAATGGATTGATTTTTACTGTCTGATGTGCTCTTTCAAACTGCAAATACTTGATTTTTTTTCTTAAATAATACCAACAACGGCATGGTTTAAGAAAGATCCATTATGATTAGCAGCACGATGAGAGGCTGTTCTGTTGTAAACTAGAAGTCTGGTCGACAATCGAGAGCCAATTCCTGCCTCTCAAGTTCAAGCTTGTTTCAAACATTTTCCAGGGGAATTTTCAACCTTTTCCATCACTTTAAACAGTTAAATGGTGCAGAAATGATTATTTCACGTCTTCCTCGCATGAAGATTTGATTTAATGAACAAAATGACGTCTCCCACAAAAGGGTTGAAATAAAAGACAAGGTAAAAGGGGCAGAAATGTCTTCTTTAGAGTAGAATTACCTTTAAACTCTTTGTGCTAATATGAACTATTCTTGTTTTTGGCAGAGATGCATTGATTGTTCTGCAGGTTATTTAGCTCGACACACTTTACCAGCAACCGGAACTCTTTTTTTTTTCCTCCTTGGATCAAAAGTCTTGAACCTTTATGACTGAAAAATAATACAACTTCTTAATACTGGGTCAAAACATCCAAATGACTCTTAAATTTAAGACATTTATTACTCTACTGCATATTGTTTATGTACTGGATTTTATGTTCCAATGTGACTTTTTTTTAAATTGTAGGAAATAAAAATAAATAACTCAAGGAATAAAATCTCTTCTACACAAAGAAATTTGACACTTTCTTGCTGAAAACTCCACAGAGCTGCATCAGTTCTTCACATAGTTGTGAGAATTGAACAGATTGACTGTTTGGTGGTGAATGTGAATTCTCCAGAAGAATGAGAAATAAAAATGATCCTTATTTTAAAAATGCAAGCTGCATCTTAAAGCGGCTCTCTGGAGCATTTTTCTCTGTATCAAAGTTTTCTAAATGTTTTAAATGATATTTCAGGTCTAAACTATGATCTATGGGTTGAGTTCCACAACATCTGTCATTCTGATGAAGACCCTCCTTCCTCCTAGAGACCCCTTTCCATTATTTCTTGCCGCCGACATTTTTCAGCCAATGAAATTCAAATTTCTGCATTCTCTCAACATGCACGCGCATCGACCAAACCTGTACCAGTAGGGGGCGCTGTCGTACAGGACGCTCCATGTGTTTCTCTGTTTGCGTCTCAGCCTCACGGCTCATTTCTACTAAAAACCTACCCATTCTCCAGCTAAAGATGGATTTATTTTTATTTTTAAACCTTTCACCTCACAGAATGGCAAGGCTTGACAGGGTTACACGTTTATTTTGGTCAGAAAGTTCATCCAGGGCCGAGTCAAGTTCAGCTTCAGAGTCCAGCAGCAGCTCTCTGCTAACAGAGCTAATATCAGAAGCAGCAGGGACAGAGAGGGCTCATCAGACCCTCGTAGTATTGTTGGAATAAGAGTTATGAACTGTGAGTGATTAAACCCTACACATTGAGCTGTACAGTTCATGCCCGCAACGTATATGCGCCGTGTGCACGCGCGCACACATGACCGGACGCGCGTGTCGAGATGTTTTGAGGAGGAGCCTTTGGACGCTAGATTCAAAAACTGCTCTCTTGCTGAAATCCTCCAGATTGCTGCTTTAATGCCTTAAAATAAAAACACTATCATTAAGAATGTATCAGTTTGTTGTGTCAGGCCCTAAATTTAAATAGATTTATGTCACTGTTATCATATTCTGATGATTTACAAGACATTTGTAAAAACGTTTTTCTGTTTTTACAGCAATTTGGCTCAAATATGTAGGAAAATGTTTACTATCTGTGAGTTTGGAGTCTGTATGTCAGAAAGCAGGGAGAACTATGAGCTCAACAGTAAAACTGACTGTGGTATTCTAAAGATGGCTCTGAAACTAATGTATGTTAAAAGGCACACTATGTAACTTTTTCATGTTTTTAACTCTTTTCTTGAGCCAGTCTGTGCTAATCTGACAGGGTTAATAAAAGTCACTCAGCCCCATCTGCTGCTTGTGTCCAGAATACTGCGTTTGCAACTTCTGAGACTCCGATCCAGTACCCCTTAAATCTCATAAAGTCACGTATCTCGCGAGAGTTAGGCTAACCCAATGTGGCTAGCTGTTATGCTAGTGCTGGAGTAGAATGAAGGCTGAGGAGACATTTCAACAGTTAGGTTTAGGTGTTTCTGAGCGAAGACAATGAAAATGTTTTTAATGCAGTGATTTAAAACGGACACTAGGGGGTGATAAAACAAGTCAAAACTGCATAGTATCACTTTAAAAACTAAACTTTACGGGGGCAGTTCAGCTGACTTCCAACCATTTAAAGAAAAAATGTGGACAAATAAAACTGCTGAAACTATTGTCAACTTAAACACAAACATGACCCATGTTTATGTCACTTTGGGTCAAAACTACAGGAAGGAGCTGCATGTGGCTCCAGAGCTGCAGGTTGAAGACCATTCCTTGGAATGCAGCTCATCTGAGCCAACAAACATCTGATGTGGTTTGTTGTTTAAAACGGTGTAAACAGTGATTTTCTTGAAAGCTTTTTCTGCAACCAGGTGACACATTCCAGCCGTTCGCTGAGCTGTAATTTACAGCCAGAGGATGAAGGAAGATTTAAACTGTTATCATTATCAGGCTGTAATTTACCATCAGCAGACGTATAATAAAATGAATGATTCATTTAAGGGTCTATAAATAAACTGATGAGGTTTATTTTAAAAAGAGGTTTAATAGAAAGCGATCTGATGCACTTTTCTGTTTTGAAGTTTGTTAAATAAATGAAGCAGAAATATTGCTGCATCCTTTCAGTTGAGTTTTATTTGTCCAGCATCCTTTAGGATATAAAAAAGAATTCCAGCGGCTGAACATGATGCTGTTTGAGAGTCAGAAGACTTTTACTGTAAATGTTTTTATACCTAAAAACTTTCAATAAATAATTAGTTTAGTTACTGTTGATTTTAACGGTCAAAGAAAAATCTAAAGCATGTTTTCTTTGTTTAAAATTATATGAAATTCAGCAGGTAGTCGTCTTTTTTAGGAGTTTTCCTTTAAATAATTAGTATTTAAATACAAGATGAAGATTTTTTTAAATGCCCACAAGTAATTCTGAGGGTCAGTGAAGCTGGATGAGTCATTTTTACTAAACACATAAATCAGGGATGCACTCACTGGTACAGAGCTCTGATTCTTATAAGGTTCTGATCAACACATGAGGAGGTTTTGTTGTTGTATTTCTTGAGAATAAAAAAAGTAAAACATATGAATCTGACAGTAAAAATGTCCACATGGATAATCTGTCATGAATTAGAGCTTAGTGATGGTGAGTTCACTGACTTCATTGCTGCTGGGCAATGGTGCATTCAGGGACCACCACCACCCAAAAACCTGACACTTTACCCAGTCGTGCTAAATATTGCCAGATTTCAGTTTTTGGTGCATCTCTTAAATGAAATCAGGTAATCATTTATTTCAAAAGTCACGTTGTCGCTGTTTCACGCTGAATTAACCTTTAAATTTGAATTAAAGTCCCTTAAAAACCTTGGGTAAATCATATTCAAATATTAAACACCTGCACAAACACAGCATTCAAACCTGATCAACAAAACTTTTGGAATTTTATTGGTTGACACAAACAATAACTTATAAACTATAAAAATATGATTTAAAAAAACAACAACAAAGAAATAAGCATGAGTCAGCAAAAAGAAAACATTAAAAGTTTTAAAAAATCAATAACTATTTCTGACATTCAAAACAAAGGTTTTTAAATAGCTATTTAGACTTAATTTCTGCTTCCAGATTCCTAAATGAATAATGTTATAGAAATATTTATACTCTCTAGATTTATTGCTTTTTAAATATTCACATTTTCTGTTTAAGCAGCAGGTTTATGAGTTATGAGGTTTGGACTAAACTAAAATAACAGTTTATTTTAAATAGGCAGCAATAGTCATCCTTATAAAGCTTTTAAACTGTCAAAACGTTTTAGTGGAGTCACTGTGGTGGGGGGTGGAGGGGAGGAGGAGCTCCCAGCAGCGGGGTGGAGCAGACGGAGGAGATAAACAGGGACCGGGACACTAAGTGGGGCTGTGGGTGGCGGCGAGCACATGTTTGGTCTCACATTTCAAATTGACAGTGACCAGCCTCGAATTATAAACCGCAGAGCTATTTTTATGTCAAGTCACAAGATCCATCCTGCGTGCGGTCAATTATGTTCAGTAAATGACTAAATCCAGAGGAGGACATTTATACATCTATATTTGATCTTTAATGGATCGCTCCGTTTAGAAACATGATGAACAATGCTCTTCCTCAAGGGTTTGTTTTGGATTTATTCAGCTGTCAAATGCACGGACCCTTAACTACACGCAGACCAGTATAAAACACTGATATGAAGCTAAAATACCTCAATATGATATTAAAATAACAGGTTTTAATTGCATCATGATTTATTTGCTTCTATACAATAAAGGGAAAATAAAACTACTATACTAATGCTGCTATAAATAATGATGGTTTAATTATAGGTAAAATAATAGAATATGTACTTTTTAATGCAGCACCAGTCAGTCACCACTCTGAGACTTCACAGGCAAACCCTCAGCAGTTCACGCTTTTATTGAAAGAAACATTTGAGATTAACGCTGAAATTTATGATCAGTTTCAAATAATTTACATATATTTAATCCTTTGTATTCAAAAAGGGAATGCCCTAAAAAAATAAACACCAGATATAAATGACATAAAAATATATTTACTAAATTAAATTTAGTGCCTTAATTCATTTCATTGTGATTTTTGTTGGCTTTGTTGTGTTTTAGTCCTGCAATTTACCTCATTTGACCCTGGTTTCCTGTTTTATTTTGTAGTAATGTTTACTTTGTTCATAGTTCTAAAAGCACCATTTCTTTTCTGTGGTTCTGATTTGTAAAGTAATTTTTGCTAGTTAATTATCTGAGTTATTAGCCATGTTAGCAGCCTGCTGTATATTTCACTATAGGTATGCTAACTCTTACAGCTTTTAGCATTTCAACGCTGTCAGGCTAACGCCTTGTGCCTCCATTTTTCATAATTTATGTTTTTACATAAATCAGCTCAACTGGTCATATGTTACATTCATCATTAGTTTTATGGATGACTTTTCAAAGAATTTTGTCAAAAAGAAGCTGCAGACTTGTGAAGATTCAGGGTTTGTTATTGGTCAAAGAAACAGGTGTTTTTATTTTTTTGCATTTTCCTAAAAAGTTGCATTTTTGGAGATACAAGTTTTTTTACTGACAGCAACAAAATGTTTGTTTCAAAATATCCTGAAAAAAAGTAGAAACAGCTGACAATTTTTTGTTTAATAAATAGAAAAAAGAGGAGGGAAAAGCCTTGTGTTCCTCTTCATTCAACTAAGAAAAAACATTTTATTTTGTGCTCCACCTGAGGTTACAGAAAATTTTTTACAGTTTTTAAATAAAGGCCAGTATTCACTTCAGTCCTTACCATACATAATATTCAAGACTTGAATGAATTTTTAACCCCTTTAAACCCAGACTTAAAGATTAAAGTCTCCATTTTTTTCCCCTATTTTTTGAGAAGGTTTTAACCAAACCTGGGTGTCAAAATCTGACATGATTCTGATTCATTTTTATTATTTTTTGCAAAGTCAGTTGTGAATAAATTGCTCTCTCTGTGTCACTAGGACACAAAGACACATAAAAAGTTGCTAGAAAAACACTATACCCACATTTTTTTCAATTTATCTTTATTAATGTCATTAGTTTCAGTCATTACCGTGCACAACAAATACTACTAATTTTTTTAAATGCATGGCAGAAAAACATGAAACGTGACTTACTTAAACACCCTGCAACTGGAGATCCTCTGTTTGCCTTCCCAAATGTGGTTGTCCTTTGACAATATAATTAAAGCATCTATAATCAATTTCAACCAGCATCGTGTCACATTGTGGGAACAATTTACCGAAGGAGTAAAGCTTGATTTCTGTGATGAACCTCCTGAGATTCATCACCTTTTCCCTTCTGGAGACTTCCGGCTCATTCAGACAGGATTAACAGGAAACAAGGATTTCTCTTTGCTTCCAGTTAATTTAATAACAGTTAATAATATAATCTGTGGTGGACATGGAGATTCAACTAAACTAAAAAGCATAATAACTAATAAAAACATCACGAATCCACCAGGAAATCCTTAAACCCTCCGAGTCAAAGTAATGGAGTCACAGAGATTTGTCTGTTCTAATGGATTTCTGAGCACAGAAGCATGTTTAAGAATCTTTAGCCGTTTTTATGTAAAAAAGAGCAACAAGATTTTCTGATAGTGTCAGCGATTTCACAACTAAAGTTTCAGAGGGCACAGTTTACTACTGCTCCCCTCAGACACACAGAAATGTGAGCATTAGACATGATTTTGTTGAGTGATCAGCGATGAAAAGGGAATCAAATTATGCCTGCATGTCAGGTTAACTCTGCAGTGGCAGACAACCAATCAATACGCAGACAGACTGCTCCACTCGCAGCTTCTCATCCTTGGAGAAAAAAGAAAAAAAAAAGAGGAAAAAGTATATATTCTTATGCGGATTAACTGCTCCTTCACCCATTTTCATTTTCGGCTGAGAAGGTATTAATCTGACAGCCAAGTGAAGCCCAACAAATTCTGCACACTTCAAAGCAGCAGGAAGCACTTTGGGAAAAAACAACAACCAGGTTTAAAAAATGTCTTCTCTTTTCTGCCTTCAGCTGGAGACACAAACTTCACCCAACAGTTTGTTAACCCTAAAACATTACAGTATATTAAGAGTTAATAAGATTAAAAGAGCAGCCGTTTTTCTGAGATACAAAGAAGACAAACACTCAAAGATCTTCACCGATTTACAGAAACAATAACATCGTGTGATGGGGCCGTGCAAATAATCAAATGTGTGTTTTAATTCTGGCTCACAGTAATAAAAAAAACGAAGTTCTGTGTTATTTTAAAAATTTAATACAAGGGCAAAAATACAGAATGGCACAAAAAACATTCCCGCATTATTTACGCCGCAGTAATCAATGATTACAGTTTTAGGCCTATGCATTTTTAGTGTTTGTTCCAGTATAAGAATAGTTTACTCGTGACTTTTAATCCCCATTATATGGTGCAGCTTCATCTGATGATTTAAATATTCATCTCTTTAAAATGTGATCTCTGGATCTCTGTGTTTCCCAATTTATTAAATAATCGTGATTTCAAAGCTGCCCTAAAGAATCAAGATTTTTTTTTCTATAATCCTTTACATCATGGCCAAAAACTCCCAGATAACAGAACTGGATGTCAGGTCCCATTAAAGTTCTAGAGACTCCAAAGGGCAGGATCTTTGCTCCTTTCAGAGGATATTTTAGTATCAGTTCCTCCTATAGAGAGTGATTCTTTCCTGGGTGAAAAAGATGAGAAAATCTTTTTGTTTGTTTCTCTCAAACTGTTAGAAAATAAAACCAAAACAAGAAAAATCCAGCTTAAACCTTCACTACTCTCACAAACCTGAACGGAGCATTAGAAACTAATGATGACCTTTCTGTTTATAATGAACTTCCCCCGTGTATTTTGGCTTTGTCCTGGAATTTACAGTTTTGGAATTATGTTTATGGGAATATTGTTGGAATCCTGGGCTATAATATCCTTAAATCAAGACAGTTATTTTACTGTATTAAGACAGGAAAATGGTTTAAAATCTGAATGACCAACACAAGAAGAATGGTCAAGAATCGTGACTGAAACCAAGGACAAAAACAAAAAAAAGGCCAATAAAAAGCTAATTAAAGCTTTTTCCTGTAAAAACGATGACAATCACCGATGACTTCCAGTTCATCTACTTACTTATTGTTGGCCGATCACTTTCTAAAAAGTGAATTTTTGTCTTACATAACAAAAATAATTTACCAAAGGCACAGCCCACGTCCAATGTATTAACTCCAACAATAATAAAACACTTATTCACAGCTAAACTTACAAACACAAAAAGGCAGGTTTTAGAGGCCCGTGCTCAGAGGAAGGTGAAGAAGTTCACTAAAACATCGTCTCTATAGTTAATATCAACAAGATGTTCGCTGCCAGTTTCTACAGTTCTAAATGATGAACAGACGGAATCTCAATGGCAACTTGCCATTTTTCAGGTTTTTTAAATTAGCTGGCAACAAAACGTCCTGTTCCCAGCTCAAGATTCTGCAGAAAAATCCAAAACTTTCATCTTCTAATGCTGTTTAATATGCTCTTTACTCATTTCACCTACAGGATGTTGCAGCACCGAACATCACAGCTGCAGAAACAAACACCTGAGAGGAACTCAGTGTAAAGACTGGCATGGTAAAGGCTCTACTCTTAGGTGAAAGGAGCTTGTAACAGAAATAATCTGAGTACAAAGCACAGCCGAGTGTGGGAGGGGGAGCCTCACTGTTAACAGAGATTAAAAACAGCAGCGTTGGCCACAAGGTTAACATAATTATCCAATTTCACTTTCAAAAGTATTATCCTGGAATGTGCACTTCCCGACTCGGCAGTGTCAAATGATGTCAATGCCATCCCTGATGAGAAAAAAGGGACAAAAACAACAACAACAGTTTGAATAGCTCACAGTGACAAACAAAATAACCCTGGAAAGTGCAGCTCCTTTCATACAAATGATGGCACTAAAATGAAATTAATCTGTACTTCACATCCTCACAATCTACAGTTTCTGATCAAAGCAGCGCTCCATTGTTCTTTAGTCAGGAAGATTTTTCCCCTGCTTTCTCCAACTAGGACACAAAGAAAATGAGATGGTTTGTTATTGTGCCGCGGTTGTCTGGCATTAGCGCAGAATATATCAGTCAAGACAGGGTTACAATAGATGAGACAAAGGACGGAGCTGAGCACAGTGGGGAGACATGATCCAGTTCCACAGGAGACAGTGAAACAGCCTGAAGGGTCTCATCAGAAGCAAATTCACCGAAATGTAATACAAGCTGGAGCGTTATGTAAAATGAAGGATGGGAGAACCCGGATCACCCAGGCTACCGAGGCTGATGCATACCTGCATTGTATTCAGAAGGGCATTCATTTCCCCTCCGATGATTACAACAAAACACGAGCTGTATTGTTTATTTGCTTGAAAGCACAAATGATCTGCATTGATTCCCTATTCATTTATTGTTGAACCCAGCTTTGTATCAACGAACGTGAGCAAAATGGGCCCAATTACAGCAAGCAACGCCACTCGGCGAGCGCAAGATGATGAAGGCCTCAAACTGGGAGGAAGGGAACAATCAAAGACCACTTATGGCTTTTTGTGGATGGAAAACATTTCATGGTGCGAATCATAGGGGGGTCTCTTCAGATAAGGGTGGTCAACCAGACTAGGAGCAACCCAACATTATGCATGAAGATTCAGAACGATCAGAAAAACCTTTAGGTTTCACTTCATAATTAAACAAGAGACTCAAGGATTTAGCTGAACAATCATAGCTTCAGTTTTCATACTGCATGTAGTTTATTGGTCCAACGTTGGTAGGTCCTCTGCGACCATGAATATTATTGTTTTTTGGTGGCGTTTTGTGGGGTATTGGTATTCCAAAAGTCCATGTTACACCAATGTACCAGGACACAGGGTTTCTTTGCAGAACTTTGTGAAATTTTATGTTTTAGTGGTCATAAAGCTGATTGGTGTACCCAATCTCTGAGTCTGAGCCCAGCCACTCTACAAAGGAAGCCCATTTCAGCCACTTGTATTGGGATCTGGGACATCGACGTCACCCGGGAGGGGGGTCTGGAGCACAGCCAGGCACGTTCCAGTGGGAGGAGACCCCAGGGCAGACCCAGAACTCACGGGAGGGATTTTATATTCAAGCTGGAGACCGGAGAGGGGCGTCTGGGTTTCCCTCTGATCTGTTACCTCCACAACTCAACCATAGATAACCAGCACAAGTTGGACGAATGGTCGATTGGTGTCATTTCCACTTGAACCACTTTATGTAATAATACCGTCTGAATATCTGAACTTTACAGTATGTCAGATATGGACTTCTGGTATTAAAAATCTGTTTTGAGACTCACAAACTCAAACATTTCTGTAAAAATAAAAGAACCCATTGTCAGATTCACAACACCAGTGTTACTAGGGACTGTGTTTTCAAACAATACACAATATTGATTCCAATAAATCATATTCTAAACAAACACAAAGTCATTATTTATGCTCTCATTGAACTGAAAGTGGCCAGAAACTTAAAAAAAAAAAACACCAAAAATGACAAAAGGACATGCAAAATAATCTGGTTATGCAAAAAAAAAAAAAAGATAACAATTAAATCAAATTCACTGCAAATATCAATAATGCACTTTTGCATCTAATGCAAAAAGACAAAAATAATGTGATAACAATGCGTTTTATTCTAATTTATTTTTATTACAAGACTAGTTTTTACATTAGACCTTAATGAGTTAAAGCAATAATGCTGCACCAGAGCAGATTATTGCATTTATTTTCATAATTTTATACAAAGTTTAAAGCTAAATAAATGTGGTTTCCTGCCAGTGGAGGGACACAGTGAAGGGCTGCTTTATGTGTCAGAAGCACGAGGCTAAACCACCTGCCTGAGGCTGTTCTCTGATGTTGCCAGGGCTCCTGCAAGTGCTTCAGAGTGAAAGCCCCTTCCTCTGTTTCCGTTCTTTTTTTCCTTCCTTTTTATTGTTTCTTCTTGAAAGGGAATAGTTGAGTGAAAACACTTTGCTTTTCAGGACGATTTCAGATGCTTGGATGCCCGTTTCCAGCTGACAGCTTGCTGATGAAATTGGCGTAACAGCTGATTGACTGAAAGGAGCCACGGGCTGCCAATCTTAACCCACCAATCTCACTTAATGAGTTTATATCAAAAAGGATTTCAGATTTTGCACAGATTTTACATTTGTGTTAAAAAATGAACAGAAAATTCGGTAGCCAGAGGGGTTTCTATTCTCTAAAGAAAAAAACTGTAATACACTCAAAAGAAGCTCAATAGTTCTGGTATGGTAGCACAACTAAAGGAATTTCATTTACACCAGGAAATGTGACTGAACAACATAAAAACTTTTTTTTTAAATTCTCCACAAACTTCAACAAAAACATTCATCCTTCTTAAGAGTCGACAACCTGAAGATAGGATGTTTACCTCTTAGTGAATCTCAAAGTTAACCGACTTGTAGACATTAGTCATTTTTACCTTTTCTAAAGGCTGGAGCATCTTTATAATCTATTTCTGTCCCACTCTTCTGGGATTTTAGAGGACAAATGGGCAGATTCAGTATTACCATCTGCAGCATTGAAGCAATTTATGACTAATGCACCAACCAAATGACCAACCTCCTGGAAAATGAATTGTTCTTTAAAGAATTAACTTAAATGTCAAATGGTTTCAAAATAAGCTGTGCTTTAATGCTTAAATCAACAAGAAACATTACATTACAAGACCTGTTCACATTAACAGATAATTAGCTAAATTACTTTTTTGTTTTGACCTCCCATCTACATGTAACAAACAACAATATTGTGTCCGTTTTGACCATTTCCATTATTTTTATATACATTTTAAACTGATCCTGTCCAAATTAGACTTGTGTTTTCGTGTTGGTACATTTTAACTTCAATTTTTTAAAGTCCACATCAAGAAAAAAGCTACGAAAATGTTTGTTTTCTTCAAAGGTTATATTATTGTGAGGAAATGATGGAAAGATTTATTCAGGCATCCCTCTAATATGTATTTCAATTTTAGTTTAATTTTATTTGTTAATTTAAGTTGAGTTCATGCTTTGATAAGACATAAAGATTAAAATGTGCTCTACCATGTGACTGATAAGAACTTTAAAAAAAAAATAACAAATTAAAAACTGGATTAATTAAACAAGTGAATTTCTCCATTGTGGGATCAAAACAGTAATTATATTTTAATGCATTTAATTTAAATGTTATCACCACCTACTGGCATGGCATGCTTTATTTTCATCTTATTTAGACAGATGTTTTTCTCAAACAGATGAAAAAACATTTATTATATAAAAAAAATGTCTGAATTGTTTGGTGGAATCACAGATTTTTTTTATACATTACTCACAGAGAGGTAGGGACATGAAAAATTTAAAAACAATAATGTTACAGTGATAACATATGAAAATAGGGTATTTATTAAGTATTATATTGAGCATTTCCTATTAAAAATGAAATAAAACAAAAGCTAAGAACAATGGTGGATATACAACAACAAGAAACATCAGCATCTCAATTATTTTGTCTTGTCTATGAGCATCGAATGCAATTGACGTCACACAAACCTAGAATGTCTCAAATAGTGGGGCGCGCCCCCTAAGGGGTGGGGGGGCATGGTGTGGTGTCAGGGGGGTGAGAGAGGCAGGAGGACTTTTTAGGATTATATTCATGCTTGGGTGGGTACTTGTGTTGTGGCAGGTTTTTTGTGCTGGATAACGTTGAGTATATGGCAACCCAGACCGGTGTACAGAATGGGGAGAGAAGGAGCAACTCTAACCCTAACCCTAACCCTAGGCCTAAACACAAGATGGCTGCTGCTGCATGAAGAGCTGCCCTCATGTCATTCAGGTTCTGGGGTTACGACCCTGGTGTGGGTTTTCTGTGGGATTCAGGTCTGGTGGAAGTGTAGACCACTCCAGTTGTGGTCCCCCAGCCTCAAAATGTTCACCTATGAGGTCATAGTGTACTTTAGGTGCATACTGACATTCCAGAATATCCCTACCTTATTGTGAGTAGTGTATGTGGATAGAAATAGAAATATGCTGCCGTTTGTGGTGCTGCATTTCAATAAATCATATTTACAAATATTTCAGTGACTTGTTCATTTTGACAGCACACACTCTGCTAAAAAGGTCAAACCCTTTCAGAAAGCCGGCCCCCAAAATGCAACACCCCAGGATGATTATCCTCCACACGTTTGACACCCAAAACTGTGGATTTTAACACCTGAATCCATTCAGTCATGAGTGTCAGCTGAAATGAAAAAAAAAAAAAACTACAACAATATGTGAAGACCGCAACGTAACTCAGCAAAAAAACACCAGGAAATATTCCAAGCCTACTGAGCTGTTAATCCAAAGACAGTGCACTGTCAGCAAGCCGGACTCTCTCCGTCTCAACATCGCCGTCTTTACCCAAACGTGTGTGTTTATATGGATGACGAACCGCGGCACGGCCCAATCACCGCAAAGTCTGACAACTGAGCTGTAGCAGTGCAGCAACACAGAAATAAAATAAATAAATGAAGTAAATCCGGCTCAAACATGACAGCTGCAGTGACTTTACTTCATAAAAAGGTTCAAAATATTACCAGGCTCTTTCATTTTGTTCCAAAGAGCAGAAGAAAATGGGAGAAAACAGTCGCCCTTCCAGGAAATGATTCTGCTTGTTTGGATTGATTCTACACAAAAAAAAAAACAATAAAGAAATCATCTTTTGTCGAGCCGTTTTTTGGTCACCGGTGAGGGCTGCTGTCTTAAATGCAAATCTAGTTCTTTCAGGGCAGCAACATCTGTCACAAAATAATCCCACCCTGCACAACCGTGTACCGAACACACATCAAACGGTTTCTCAAAGAAAGCTAAATCTAGCAGAAACCTTAGACAAAGACAAAAAAAAATTCTTTAAAGACTAATTTAGAACTGAGCATCCACAAAGTCTGGGGAATAAAAAAAAACTCCATGATAAATCATCAGACGTCGGCGTGTATGGGTCAAGCGTTTTCCACTCGACGTCTACAAATTTGTCTTAATGGATAAAAATAATACCCGAGTACAACTATTTATGAAGAAAAGCAGCTCGTCGTATACCTAAAAAAGTGCTATTTGCTATGTTTTACCCTTTAAACCATGAATAAACAGCCCACAGCCTGGTGACGTTATTCTTTATGTGATTTACTCCAACTTGTCCGGATTTCGTTTTCTGTACTCTCGCCGGAGGCCTCAACAAAACACAACTCTTTGTAAGCGAGTAGCATTTGCATTCACCTTTCGGGCATTAACATTATGCAAATGCCAGCATAAATATTCAATAATCACTTCAGTTTTACTCGTTTCACTGGTTTCACGGTCAGGTTGTCAAGCTGCAGAGTTCGGCTCCGCGGCCGGCTTTCAGCGAGGCAGATTGCTGCCCACGCCCAGCCCTCTCCACGCCCCTCCCTTATCCCTCCAGAGATTTGGAATTGGAGGGTGCTTACTTGACATCCCATCAGTTGGCGGCTCACTAACAAGTAGGCCATAAACCTGTTTTTCTCCCTTTGATTACACTAAGTGCACAGAGGCCAGATGCGACCCAGCAGTCATCAGTTGGCTCGCCAGCAGAGTCACTCAGAAGACTGACGTGGGCAGGAGCAGGAGGAGGAGGCCGACGTGGGTCACTAGAGGAGGGTGGAGTAGAGGCTGTCTCCTCCCTTCAGGAATAAAGCCATTGTTCTTCATTACAGCAGGAGACAATGCTGGAGGGGCTCAGAGGGACAGCACGTCCATTTTCACACCTGTTTCGCGTCACCGGGGGGTCCTACCAGCTCGGCTCGGAGCCAAACCGCGCCGTGTGATTCAACTCCAGCTTTTCTTTGTCACAGCAGCAGCTCCTGTTGTGTGCCAGATCAGAACGATGACAAAGGAGCACTTGTTTTATAAATTAAAGGCTTTTCAGTTCAGAGTTTCTTTCAAGACAATAAAACCTGCAAAAGTGAGTTTGGATTAGAGCAGAACTCCAAAAAACCTGGTCTGTATCTATACGACCCCACAGAACTATAAAAGGTTAGCTATGGCTCGTACAAAGGTCTCGATCTAAACGGACGTAGCACTGTGGGAATTTAAACAACAGCATTAAAATTACTCAAATAACATTTATTGAAACTAATCTTATTACTTTTTATCAATAAAATCTGCACCTTAATCCCTCTTGGAAGGCTTTCCTTAGTTTATAACATTTTCAAAACAAAACAAAATCAACTTTAGATCCAAAACTTTTATATTTTTAAAGAAAAATTACATTTAAAGTCACTATTAGCTATATAACAGTTGCATCACTCCTAAATCTGCACTGTATTTGCTTAAAAACCAACAAAAAAACTAAAACTTGCAGGGGTTTTTTTTTTTTGGTTTAGATTTAATCTAAAGACACATCTAAACACAGATAAGATACACAAAGATGACACTACTTCAGCTTTCAAAACCTGCAGTCCCAGTATCCTGTTTACAGGCGCTGCCATGTTGTTTTTGGAGTCGTGCTGTTTTGTTAACATCAAAAAGCTAATTACAACTAAACATGGTAGAAAATGAATATTTGAACATTCAGCTGCAAAATATGAGACAAAACCTGTTAAAATATTATCAGAAGAGTATCTATTAAACAGGAAAACATCTCATGTGTTTTCATGAGGGAGGCAAGACTTTAAAAATGTATATTGCAGCCAGCCACTAGGGGGCAATCATTTAGTTTGGGTGTCTAGTTTTTATAAATGTCAATGGTTCAACCAATCAATGTAAAGTCAGGATGCGAGGCACCATCATGTCCTCACTAATTATTTCTTGTATTTAGGCTCCCAAGAACTGGAGAGCAGCCAAAAAATAAATAACAGAGCTGCCCCATATTTTATAAGACCAGACCCTCAGCTGAAACTCAGCCTGCAGCATCGTTTTTGAGCATACAGTCAATAGTGTGAATAAGTGATGGGATCCATCTCAGCTCAGTCTGACACACAAACAAAGTTGGACAAGTCACCACTAACCATCAATGAGTTATTAGACTTTTTTGTATATTTAATACAAAACAAAGACAATATGACTGATGAACTACTAGCAGATTCAATTAGTTATCAACTAACATCTATAGATTTAGAGAACAAACCTAAAAACGTAATACTCCTTAGTCCCAGACAGACAAACCTCGTCTCCTCTCTGAAATTCAGATTTACGTTGCTGTGAAAAAGTATTTGCCCCTTACAGATTTCCTGTTTTTGACTTGTCACATTTAAATGTTTCAGCTCAACAAACACATTTCAGCATCAGACAAAGAGAAGCTGATTGAAAACAAAATGCCGTTTCCAAAATGAGCATTTCCTTTATCAAAGGGAAAAAAGCCAAACCAACCTGATCCTGTTGAAAAAGTTACAGCCCGAACCCAAACCCTGGCCTTGGAAATCTCTCATGGATGCCATTTTTGTCCAATCTCTGAATCATGACCTCTGACCTTAACTTTAACCACGTGAGGCCTGCGGTGCTTTAGTTGTTGTTCTGTGATCCTTTATTCTTGAATTTCTTTAGAACGGGGCATGCTGTATTGCTTTTTGAGATCTTTTAGCCTTCATGATGTCAGATAGGATCTATTGAAGTGATTTCTTAATTCTACAGGTCTGGCAGTAACCAGGCCTGGCTGTGACTGGTGGAACTGAACTCACTCTTTTCACATAAGGCCAGGTAGTATTTTTCACTTATTCAATCATCCGCTCTTGCATCTTTATCTGATATAGACATTTATTTGCTGATCTGAAACATTTAAGTATGGTGAGTGAGAGCTAATTTATAAATTGGGCCTTTGCCCCCTCAGCCACTCCTCAGTTGCGCCTCTGTCTTTCTACTCATGTCCAACTGGTCGGGCAGTAAGGTTCTCAGCTTTGAAGCCTCCACAGTTATGAGTGGAAAACTGAGAGTTCATGCACTCCTAAGTATGTCAGCAGTAATGTAGCAGTAAATAAAAGAAAAATATGAAAGCAGGCCAGAAACCAGTAGTGTACACTGTATAAATCACGCTGTCAGATAAGCATTAATCAAGGCTTTACGCTGCATATTAATCCATTTGCTCGGATGTACAGCAGGCTGCATATCAGTAAAAAGGTGCGACAACAATGTCAGCATAAAACAGTCACACACATCCTACAGCTACACAGCGACGTGCTCCAAAGGGACCTACTTAGTCTCGTTAGTTCTGTTTCTGAGAGGGCTGGAGGACAACAAGCAACTTCAGTTCTCTGTGTGTCCATCAACAGACAACATGTTGGATTATCTGACGAAGATTACATCTACACACGAGGCAGAACTAATGCTCTTATCCGAACATAATCACTACCCAAGATCAAACACAATGGACCATGTAAAAACTGATATTAAGGTCATGCTAAAGTCAGAAGATAAGATTTCAATCCTGCGCCGACACAAACAACAATCATGCAGACATTTACGCGGCGCCATCATTGTTTATGCGTGCTGTGATAATTGGTAGCTTGCCATCATGTTTTCAGGTCTCAATAAGCTGATGGTCAGAGTGTGCTGTGTTAGCACTCTTTAATAACACCTGTAAAGCATCAGCCCCTGTTGCTTTAAGCCAATAATCTGCAGCGCAACTGAGCTTAATAGTGTTATAAACGAACTGCATGCAGGCGATTCACCTAATTTACCTGCATAAACGTATACGTGAGGAAAAGTGACGGCAGAATTCAAACTGTTTCATTCGACATTCGCTTTGTAATAGAATCCAATAAAAACCTGATCCAGGGACTCAAGAAGGTGGTGAAATTAGTCAAAAATATCTCCATCAAAAGCTGCTTCAACTTTAATGACATGTAGAAGACAACCGCATGACTGCAACGTGAGGGTTTTATGACAGACTGACACACACCTCAGGATTATAAAACCTATGTGTGTGTGTGTGTGTGTTTGCTTGTTTTACAAGACATGCCCTTTCCCTTATGACAGTGTCATCTTATACCTCTAGACTTCCTGAAACTACAGCGGTGTCATGTCACCGGCTTTTTATTTACACTTTATGAATATGAGCTGAGCTCCTGTGTCAAAACAAATACTAGAACATGAAGTTAAATTCAAAAGTATGGACTTCTCTTAGCCTGACTGCACATTTATTCAACTTAAAGGGACAGTTCAGACTTTCTGAAAGGGGTTCTGTGGAAAAAATAATGAACAATTACCTGTTGTAGCTAAACAAACAGTATTATATAAAAAGCTAATTGTTACAAATTGCTAGATAAATCACTAATTTCCATATATTCTACAAAAATCACCAAGTGATGTGAACATTATGACTGTGAGAGTTGAGAAAATTGTGTTTTCATTAATTGGTATGGCGTTTTAAAGAAGTTGCACAACAAGAGTTGTTTTAAGACGGCTGTAATCCACTTTGTAACCGATCCTGCTGCGACTAGCCGTTAGCTCACTGATCCAGTCAGAACTAATCTCCTTTTCTCCAAACAGAGGTCATTCAAACAGCGACCTACAACAAGTTATCGTTTGTAACCAGAAATCTACTGAAAGATCTGAACTCTTACTAGTTCAAACTCCTCAACTAAACCCATTTGTATTCACTACTTTCATGAGGACCTTTTGAGCTGCGTTTATAAAAGATGGGCACAACTTGAGTGAAAGCAATAACCTCCAATCACTTTTTCATAAACTACAGAAGAGGTTAGGACAAGATGGAAGGAGAAATTCATTAGGATCCAGGACATTCTGATCAGGTTCTGCAGCACTGATGCTACAGATGTTTAAAAGCCCTTAAACAAAAAGCCCATAAAGTGATTTTAGCAGATTGTTTCACGGATTGATTTACCGGTAATAGGTTGTTGTGAAATAAATGAGTGGTTTTCAACTGGTCTGGCTTTGGGATCCCAAAACAAGTTATGATCAACTCCAACAACCATCAAGGGGTGGCGCTAGAGAGGAAAATATTCCTCTTTATATTCAATAAGCTGCATTTAATTTAAACCTTTAACTTCATTAAATTAAATCCTGGTTTCAAGCACAAACATGGAATAAAAATCCAACTAAGATTCAAAAAGACTCTAAATATGTAGCCCTTGACATCCTATTAAAACTATTCCTTCATGCATTTAAATATTATAAGGCTGACAGGACATTTCTGTAACAGACTTTTAAAACAGACTCTGTTCCCATTCAAAATACATGAAATAGAAAAGTTAAACTAAAATAATGCACCTTTAACAGAATCCTCACAGAATCTCCAAAAACCAACATTACACTATGGGAAAAAATGTGAATGAGAATAGATGTTTATCCCAGACAAAGGGGATCCAATGAAAACGGGTGTGCGACCTAATTTTGGGCTGCGACTCACCACTTGAGAGTGACTGACATAAACATTACCAGGTTGGTAGTTGAATAATATAAAAACAACTTACTGACATACTCGTAGCCCTGACTTTATATTTATTTACACAAATCCTCATTAATAAAGCCATAAAAATATTAAAAGGTAAAGAAACATGGGATCAAACAAAGGAATGCTCTATAAATTATTTTAAAAAATCAGCCACTTCTGGTTCATTTCACTCATTTGGAACCTTCCTAAAACCAAAGTTCCTGCACATTTTAGTCGTTTCTCTGCACCGACACGCCTGGTTTAATCTGATGGATTATTAACAGACTTTTTAATGACCTCCATGATGAGCTGTTTGGATAATCCATTCCTTAGAATAAAATTTGTGGGAGAAACAAGCAGAGGCGTGATGCTGCTCCAGAAATTTTGGAACTTTTGAGTTGAAATGTTAAAGAAAAGCTCAAAACCAGAACGGCGCTGGTTTGACGGTGCAGGAAAAACGAGCTCCGCTGTGCCATTTCCCCCACATATTTGCATTGAGATACATATATAAAATAATAATGCGGGGCACAATGTAATCTTACAGTATGCAGCGAGAAGTGAATAATTGATATGCTTTGTGCAAGTGTGCCATGAGCTCTGTGTGAAATCAGTGGAGCCATTACAATGAAGGTAAACAGCACTGTCCTCACTTCAACACAGATTACTTAGTGGTGCTTTTGTTAACCAATTCCCTGCAATAAATATATAAATAAACCTTTACTATGCATCCATTTCAGTGGATTAAGCCTTGTGGGTAATCCACAATGTGCCAAACGTCGACATCTGTCATTCCCATCATTAATATTAAGGCTCAAACACAAGAAAAAGGGCCATGTTCATGCTTTGCACATAATAAATGTAAGTTGGTGATGATTCAGTTAAATCCAGGGGACACCTGGAGGTGTGTGTGTGTGTGTGGGGGGGGGGGGGGGGGGCCCCAAC
>SSNR01000100.1:1091991-1247125 GCA_006937965.1 Callopanchax toddi | reverse complement strand
GGGGAGGCACCAACTGAACAATGCGCCAAGATAAATATCCACAAACTGTGTTGCTCCGGTTAAACATTGACTTTTTTTCATCCCAGCGTCTGAAAATAAAACGTGTGAGGCTTTTCCGCAGAACTCCCCAACATTTCAGAGCCAAATAAGCGTGAAAAAAATGGTGTCGCAGTCTCGACTCTAAACAGCTTTATCTGAAGCCCATCCGCTGCTTCAAACCATCTAACTCAGATTACAACAGCCGCCTGGAAACCTTTGATGTTTTCAAGCACGAGCCTCTGCAAATCCAGCTCCGGTGTAATAAAATAAAATAGAAGAAGAAGCACAGCCCGGAGCGCAACTAAAAACTCGGGAAATGTGATTTTCTCTCGCCAACCAGCGAAAGTTAACTCCCACCAGAGGGACGTTTGGGTATAAGGTGGATATCTCTGCTGATGCTTTTGAATTCGGCGTGCGTTTAAAACACCGAGCAGGACTTGTTTCGTTGACACGTCCACTTAAATACGCAGCCTCTCCGACTGCCTCCCATTGAGGCGTCCGTTTAACGCGTTTTAACATCACACAGGTGCACATTTCTGGCATGTTTTTGCGCCGAATTACTCAAAACGGCAAAATTTTAATGCTTTAAAAAGAATTCGGTTGTACGGTGTGGGGATCTTTGAGCCACGGCGGGGGGAGTTAAATTAGCGGATGTGTGCGTAGAGTCCGCCGCGCGGAGTCGGGGCTGCTGCATGCTGCACTTTCACGCGCTGCTGGTCTCTGATTTACAGCTAAGGTCCGTTCTGAGCCTCCAACAAAAGTGACCAAGCCAACGGACTGAGCAGTGAACACCAGTTAAACCTGTCTGGTGTTGGACCGTATTCCCGTCGCATCTAGAAACCGCACACCGCGCTATTTAGGAGAATTTTCTTTAGGAGTTCCCAGCTGTGAAGCGGCGAAGCGATTTAGCCTCTATAGCCAAATGGTACGCTGTCCAAAGTGATGTATCGGCTGGGCAGCGCCTCTCTTACGCTTCTTTGGACACAAAACCCACAGTGATCTGCGGCTCCTGCTCTTCGCTTCAACTTTACGGAGAGCTTTTCCTACTTGGTCAACAACATCTCGGCTGGATTCACACGCTCTGCCGCGCACGTTCAAAATAAATTGCCCAGTGCTCCGATAATAAAGGGGTAAAAAAAAAGAAAGAAAGACACTCCTCTACATCTACATCCACGGAAATCTGAGAACAAAGGGCGTATTCCACTCGGACATCAACAGCAAAGTCCTACCTTTGTGAAGAGCCGCTTGAAAGATGAAAAGAAAGAGAATAGTCGCGAGAGAGCCACTGCCAGCGTTCGCCATGTTGGACACCTGCTTCAGTATGGCTGAGAGAGGCAGCTTCACCTACAACGGGACTCACATAATGAGATGCGAGAGCAGGAGGGAGGGAGGGCGCACTGAGCCATACATTCACTTATTCCCACTGCTGACAAAACGTGACACTTTTAGACACTTTTAGAAATATCTGAATATATTTAGGGTTTGGCTGCGGGAGGAGGGGGTTGCGTTTGTGTGATTTAACACGTTTATTATAAGGAAAACCTGACTTTATGACACGAGAAGGCAAACTATTAAATTCAGCCACCTGTTGTAGGAAGAGCAGGCAGAATACCAGGGCCGGGTGGGAGTTTTCAGGGGGCTGAAGTCCCACGCCCATCATCACCACTTATTTGGCAATCTGGGGCAAAGAAATTGTAAGAAAAGTGAACATATCACGTGTGCATTGTGGGGTTTTTCAATAATTTCTCTACATTTTATAAACGTTATTGTTTTAAAAATGTATTTGCAGTTAAGGATATGATTAGAGACAGGGCTGCACCTAAGCGTTGCACAAGTGTGTCAAGAATAATGCGTGCTCCTTTCACCACTACGCTCTTTTGTGCACCGATGTTGCGTCCACTGCCTCTCATGCAGCTTGCATTAGGTTTTACTTTCACTATTTGAAAAGGCATGGCCAGAACTGACATAGATCTGCCTCACTGAGAGGAGACAGTTGAGGTGGTTCGAGTGCCTCCTGCATGGACGCCTCCCTCAGGAGGTGTTTTGGGCATGTCCTGCTGACAGGAGGCCTCTGGGTCATCCTATACAAGTACAAGGAGGAAGTACATCTCCAGGTTGGCCAGGGATTGGATGATCTGGGATGCCCTACATCGGATGCTGCCCCTGCGACCCAGACTCGGATAAGCGGACAGCGAGGCGAGGCGACAAAACATAAAGCACAACTTTAAATTGAAATATTCCTTTAAAGCAGTCAAATTAGGATTAGTACTTTCATTATAAACCTGCCTTATTGAATCCTATACATGTCTAACGCCCCCGGTGGAATATCCACAAGTAGCAAGATACTTTTTTTAATTACAGTGACATTGTTATATTACATAATTAAACTGATGATTATTTATTCTTAAATTAACAAAAAAAATATTTTCTCATATTTCAGGTTTTAAATGGATATGAGGACATTAGCTTCCTGCACTACAATTATTATTTCAACGTAGACCTCATGCTCTTTGTAATGGACTACAGCTTTTAGTTATTTAAGTTTAACTACTAATTGCTCAAAGCTTGTATTTGTTTTTTATGTTTGAGTTCCTCCTTATACTAAACAAACAGGTGAAAATGAAGTGCACAGCAAACAAAAGGTCAGGTTTCAGGAGGTTAACAACATTTAAGTTTCTGTTGATAAAGTAACTCAAAACCTTTTTTAAAAATTAGCAACAGTTCTAAAATGATTGTGAAATAACTTATAATAAGCACAGAGCTACAGTAAATTACAATTAAGACCCAAAAAATTAGTGAGTTCCAATAAATGTAATACTGATTTTTGAAAATATATATATTTGGCAGTCTGATGGACTCTCATTCCCTAAATATCCAACATATGGAGAATGTTGTTAGCATCATAGAGACAGAATATGTGGTTTATTGCAAATAATACTGTCATCACAACATTCAACTATAATATAGTATTTGCATGCTTTCCTGGTATCAGCTGTTCTAATGCCTTAAAACCAATATGGTGTTTTCTCATATATAATTACCTCTTTTTCACCTTATAGAGCTTCTCAGTTATCTAAAACCTGACTTTTCTACCACCTCAGTGCAGGATGGTACCTTTTTACTTAGCTTCCATCTTCAAGTCATTTATTTCCTGTAAATAGAAAAGAACAATTTACCTGTTAACCCAACATGCATGTTTTTATTCTGCAGGAAAAATCCCAGAGTCAACAGGTGAACTCTTCACAGAAAGGCCCCCAGCTGAGAACCTAAAAGGGGGATTTCTTACTGTGAAGCTAATATAAATTTTGCATTTCTAAAACTCACAAAAAAAGCCCAACATATTAAATTTGAGATGTTTGTAACAGTTTATGTTGTAAATGAAAGGCGTCAATCCAGGATTCAGCCAAACAGCGTGACACATTGAGCACTTTAAAGGCGATCCAGCTCGGGTCGATTGACTCTGATGCTGCTCCTTATCTCTTATGAACAAGGCCATGAGATCCTTCAACGCCCACACCTGTGACTCACTCCGCCGCTCAGCGCCCACTTCTCCCAGAGGACAACAAAGCCACATCATCAGCAAAAAAAAAAAAAAAAAGCAACGTTCAATCCTGGAGCCACCACACTCTCCACTCCTCAAGCTTCACTTCATGAAAATCACAAAAAAAGAGCTGTTGATGAGGCATATCTGTGGCAGGGCCCAACCCCGAACCTCACACCGCTCTCACAGGCCACCCCGGGGCCACGGTCATTAGCCTTCACCCGATTCACACAACACAGCAATTTTCCCCAACACATTTACAGTGTCCCTGACACAGTAAAGAGCTGACGTTCACCTTCTCTTCTCTAACCTCTCCTCGTCGAGGCTGATCAGTGCGATGGCTCCTTAAAATATAAATAAATAAAAGGCGGTTGTACCCACAGAATGTGCAGTCTTCCTGGCATCAGTGGTCCCAATCTGCTGCCTCAGGAGTTCCCTTAACAAACGGAGCCTATACGAAGGCTCTGCAGAATCATTAAAGGTGCTACCTTTTTTTTTTTTTTTTGCTTATGCTAGACCCTGGCAGGATTTCATCAGGACCAGGAGAAGATCTTGGACTGGTTTAAAGGAAACATATTATGCCCCCTGTTTGACAAATTATTTAAGGTCTGTGACTTGATTCAGTTCAGATTCAACATGATAATATTCTTTATTCATTTAGTCACTTCTCTTATGCAAGATCTTATATTTTTGGGAGGTAAAATACATGCAAACTAATCATAGTAACAATTGAAGGAGGATCCAGCTTGACATTTTATAACAGCACACACAGCAAACTCAAACTAACACCAAGCAAAATTATAGAAAATACTTAGTTTGCAGTTTTATTTTTAAAGATTTTCTGGATTTTGACCACAGCCAGTTCATAATGATCCTTGTCATGACTATACTGGTACATGTTAACAAAACAATATCTAACTAGAACCATTAAAAGTACCAAATGAAATAAATTACTCATTAAATATTGTAATCTTTAAACGTTTTTTTGGACGTTGCCATTTAAAATGTTGCTTTTTTTGGTTAATTTCAAACAAAAACACCATAAATTCAGTGACAGATTGAAATTTATTTGTCTATTTTTTGGCTGGGAAAAAGATAGTGACTATATGTAAGACTTCAAAATCCAAAAACATAAAAATATAGATGGAGAAATATTAGTTCAGGTGTTTTCTGAAGTAGAGCGAAGCTCAAAACTTCAGATGAGAATTTGCTGTTATGGTTGAAGTAAAAGAGTTTTGATTTCTGGATCTTCAGGGACAAAAAAAAAATGCAACGTGAGTTAAAGGTGACGAAGCAGGATTTCTTCAACTTTTTAATGAAAGTAAAAATACTTTTCTTCTGTGAAACTTTATGGCTCACTGAAGGAGATCAAACCCAGAACACATCAAAATGCTGTATTTGTCTGAACCTACACTGCCTATAAAAAGTATTCACCATCTTGGAGGATTTTACCTTTTATTGCTTTTATGAATCAATCATGATCAACATAATTTGGATTTTTGGGCAGAAAATATATACAAAAAACTTCATTAAATGTAAAAAAAACCCCTGATTTCTACAAAATCTATGACATAAAATAAGTGATTGCATAAATATTTTACTAGATGCACTTTTGACTACAATCACAGCACGAAGTCATGTGGACAGGTCTCAGTCAGGCTGCATTCATCTGGAAAATGTTTTTTTCTCTTTACTTTAAAAACTGTTCAAGCTCTATCAGGTCACATGGGGTTTAGGTGTGGAAAGATGCAGGATTTCTTTATATTTTGCTGCATTCACTTTACCTTCTAACTTTACGAGCCTTCCAGGACCTGCTGCTGAGAAGTGTCCCCACAGCATGATGCTGCCACCACCATGCTTTACAGTAGGGATGGTGAGGTGCAGCGTTTGATGTCCACCATACATAGCGTCTTGTCTGTTGGTCAAAAAGCTCCATTTTGGTCTCATCAGACCAAAGAACTTTCTTCCACTTGACCATGGAGTCTCCAACATGCCTGTTGTTAAACTGTAGTCCAGACTTAATATGATTTTTCTTAAACAGTGGCTTTCTCAAAGAGCTCGGACAGAAGTTATCAGATGAGTCTCTCCCATTTCAGCTGATGAAGCTTGTTACTCCTTCAGAGTCTTCATGCTGTAATGGTAGAACACTTACTAATCAGTGAATGGACCTTGAAGACACAGGTGTCTTTATGCTACAGTCACTAGAGACATAGTCACTGACCTCAGGTGATCTCCTTTCCACTAATTGTGAGAACACCAGCTGGCTGGACCTCAATTATTTTGGAGAAATCAGTTTTCCCTTTGACATTGGGACTTTTTTAAACAACAGTTTTGAAAGAAGCCAAATTATGCTGATCATGATTGATTTATAAATGCAATAAAAGGGTAAAACATCCAAGATGAATGAATACATTTAATAGGCATAAAAATATATAATGTGTAATAACTTCAGGCACAAAAAATAGTCACTTAATTTCAAAACAAATAGGAAAAAGTTAAGAAATCATTATTACAATTATAATTATTAGTATTATTTTATGATCTTTCTGCCCTCAGAATTCATTATCTTTAGATCATTAAACATGATGCATAATCAAGTTATTAGTTTACATTCAAGATTTGGAAACACAAAGACTCCTTTCAGAGCAACTACTCAAGATCTCATACATTATAAGTTTGTTACTGAATGTGCTTTCAAGAAAAGGGAATGTGAAAATTCAAGGTTTTTTGTGCAAAGAAAACAAAAAGTTTTACTAAGCATCAAAATAAGAAAATGTAGAGCATCTATAGAACACTATGAACATTTTATACAAAGTTAAAAATGTTCTGTTTTATTTCCAGATTTACCATTTTTAGAGCATAAAATGTGGAATTTTGAAAAATCAAACCAGAATAAAACAGAATTTGGGGAAAACAAGCTCTACAAAAAGATTAAAATAGACTTCTTGGGCCCTACCTGTGGAAGAGAGAAACTACCTGATCCTACAGAACCACACTGACCATTAATCAAGCAGAAGAAGAGAGAACTCTACAAGTTATTTCTTTAACCAATCAGAAATGGACCTGCAGGGGTCAGAATAACAAAATGAACCCAGTCCCTCTTTATGTTTGTGTATTTGTTTCCCTCCTACAAAGGTCTATTGATATTAAATGCATTCTTCTGATAGTTTTGCTGACAAGACAAATCTCTGCTCTTTTCAAGGTAAAAGCTTCATCTTAGCTGTTTTCTGCACATAAGCCTGGCCTGACTGCTGCCAAGAGGAATTAAAAGATAAACGCTGCAGTGACACAGGGACCGAGGCTTAATGGTGACTTAACATCATTTCATAGAAAATTATACGATTTTCTAAATATAGATTCATTTGATGTGATATGTGTGGATTTTTCTGCAAAAAATGTTACTGTACATCCTAAATGAAATGCATGTAGTAAATAATCTGATATGCTCTTATGTCATTTTTTGTGATCTTAAAATGATTTTACTGATGATACAAATCTTCCCTTTTTTTAAACAAACTCATATTAATAATTCAGCTTGAGAAAATTACAATGTCAGTTGCACCAATTGGATTCAGAAAAAGAAAAGGAATGTCATTCTGTGCCAGCAATCAATTACTGAGGGAGATGCTGTAAATGTGCACAATTCCTTTCCAAGCAACAGCATTGCTTTTTTCTTTTTTCCCCCCCGAACAAAATGGATAGACAGTGACTCAGCAAAAGGCTGGAGCATAATGCACAGATAAGAAACCTCCTGTCTGCAGACATTCAGTTAGGGAGAAAAGGCTGAACTGAGACTTTTGACAACAGGTTCTGGTCTTTTCTCTGAATGGATGGTTGGATCCGTGTCTGAAATCATGAATCCTGCTGCTGAGGAGAGGGAATGTTCTTTATATAACGAGGCCAGAAAAGATGGATCTAATGTAGAACTGAAAATCAGCAGTGGCTCTCGCTGTGGGGAGAAGAAGTGCTCGCCTGAGCTGACCAGCGTCAGAACTCGACCACCCGACTGACCAATATTGCCACCTATTGGTTCCTTTGAACACAGGCGCAAAGCAGAATAGATGGCTGAAGATGCAGAAGCAGTGAAATGAGCAGAGAAGCTCCAGTGTGTGCATGTAACCTAAATACGCTTTGTGGTACAAATACTGCGTCGTGCCACACGCAGAGCTCAAAGACTCAAACACTCTGAGCCTCATGCACATTGCATGTTGTAACTCTAGTGGCCCACATCTGTATCCCATCTGTTTAAACCGGGACGGGGACCAGTGGCAGAGTTTTTGTGTTTTACATATCAAGCATTTTAAATTTTGAGTTCTGACTTATTTCTAACATAACTTTCAAAATCTGCTTGCAATGCAGTCAAGATTAATTTTTTCATAGTGGAAAAAAAGATGTCTTGAATTTGCACTCCTGGGTATTATGTCATTAACTTGTTTTGGAGTTTTTATTTGATCATAGTTTTTGTATTTCTTTTTGTTTAGGATGCAATTGAACATTTTAGAGTGAATACATTTGTTTTTACAGCTTCCTTGTGTTTTTACAGTATTTCTTTATGAGCCCAGCAATAAAAACAGAACTTTTGGGGGGATATTTTTTAAACTATGTGCCACATGAGATGTGTTAGATCACATAGATTTAATAAATCTTTAGATTTGAAGTCAGTTTATGACATTTAAATCCTAAACTGCTGTTAATCCAGTTCAAACCGCAGCTCTCTCATAATCCTCCCTCCCAGTTTGATGATACGGGTTTAGACAGCTAACGTGGAGTATAAGAGTATTTATATTTGTGTTTGAGACCGTCTGCTGGTGACGTTTCCTGGTCTGGTTGGTGGAGGAGTGTCTTGTTCTTGAGTTCTGGTGGATGGAGTGAGAGATGGACCTGCTGATCGGGGTTTCATCTGCAGCAATGAGGATTCTGATTCAGTCTGTTGTAAAGGAGATGAACCGAAAGGCAGAGCTCCTGATTTACAGGTCTGTCTACACTCCAGCCATCATCTATAGCCTGGAGATTTGGTTACTGCTCAAAATAAGATCCCGGACACAAGCGGCTGGAATGAGCTGGTGGCTGGAGCTTCATCATTGAAAGGTGCCAGCTGAGGTGGTTCAGGATTAGGGGCAGACCCAGACCTTGCTGGAGGAATCATAGATCATCTTTGACCTGGGAACTCCCTGGGATCCTCCAGGAAGTAGTAGAACCAGACAAAGAAAGGGGTGGCCAGACTGAGACCATCGCTCACAGGATAAATAAGGCTCGTTGGTACTTTCCCTCAGAGCACATAATAACCACAAGCATTTCTTCTGGACTTTGGTGGATGCCATTCAAGCTGCTTTAGTGAAGAAGTTGTTTTCAGTCGCCTCCCTGTGGAAACACTTGCACAGAAATATGGTTTTGCAAAAACGTTGCCAGCAAAGAGGTGATGGGAGTGGCCAGGGGAGTGGCCAAAAATTTATTAATGAGGGCCTTGGCCACCACTGGCCACCCTTGGCTCCGCCCCTGCCTCCAGGAGGAGCTGCAGATTATCACTATGGAGAAATATGTCTGGATTTTAACATTGTATAAAATGTATACAACCATATCAACAACTCTATGAGCAGGATCTTTTTAAAGTAGCAGCCCTCCTGCCCCCCTCCCCCACAATTCACCTCCCACCGAGCCACCAGTGTAGGACCAGACCCTGCATGCCTCTAATGTCAGTCACATGACAATGAGAACAGATAGGCTGAGTTTCAATTTAAAGGTTTGCACAGTCAGTGCTTCCTTCATTGCATGGGTAGTTCTGGAGGTGATTCCATGGAGAGGAATCCATCTTTTTTCTGATTCCCTGGACGCTTGCTGTCCCATGATCTTAGGACACAAGGGATTCCACGATGAATGATGTGTGCGGATAAACAGAAAAGGTTGAATCCACTGAGTTTAAATTCACTTAAAGGAGTCGAATCTGTAGACTGAAGAAGGTACGTTTTTCATGCCTGGTGATGCTCTAACCCCAGTATTTTATTTTTATTTTAATTAAAAGCTGACGGTGGTGCTGCGGCGCGTTATCGAGACTTGATTAGTGGTAATAAATTCATGCCACATGCAGTAAGCCTACCTGCAAGGAAGAAGCGTGAGAAACATGTTTTTCCTGTGCAGTTCAGATGAAATCCATCTGGAAACATTTTGCACTTTGGAAGTCATGTGCACAGCTTACTAATTATATGATGAAGTGAGGACAGTTAAAAAGGTAGAATGGAATGAAAAAGGGATGAGAGGCTGTTAGATAAGAAAATGGAGATCAAGCATGAGGGGTTGAGAAGATATTCGTATGGAGATTTATTATGGGCAAAGTTAAGGTGTGATAATCTGGTTTGGGTCTACCTCTCAGGCTTAGTGGCTCCTGCTTTTTGAGGGGAAAAGGATAAGAAATGGGAAAATGGTGTTTCATTGACACTAGTTGAATTTAAAAGGTTCTTGTATCAGATATTAACAAGAAAAGCTGAAGGAAAATGGTTAAAATGACCGAAAAAAGTTGAATAATACACATTAACACATGTTTTTTTACATTTATTTTGCTGGGAATGGAAAGAACTTTTGGAAACAGCATGTACGGTAACTTGACATCAAATATAATAATCTAATTAAACGAACCAGTTGTTTCCAGTCTGAGCTGGTGTGACTGGCATCTTTCCAGATATCATTTCAAATCTGGCTCGTCTCCAGAGATAAAGCTCATTTCTGAGGAAGAAATTTTCAGTTTCCTATTCGTGGGTGTCGATGACAGATGTACTGTCTACAGGTTTGATTCTAGTTAGGATGAGCAGATCTACAGAATTATTACCACATTTCTACCAAATGGCATGATATGAAAAAAATTGCACTCCCCCCCCCCCCATTTTCTTGCCTCTTAAAAATACATTTCAGATTTGTTTATACCCTTACAGGACATGTGACCAATCACATGTAAATGCTTTACATTTTGATTTGCAGCCCAGAACTTGAAACTTTCAAAGTTTGCATGCAGAATGCAGACATTTTTGAAATTTTGGGGATAACTTTTCAAATGGTGAACTTTGTGATTAAAAAAAGCATTTAAACTACTATAACTTCTAAGCCCCTCCCCCTTCCTCTCTGCTGTGCTTCCAAAGCCTGTCCCTACAGATTAGGAATGTCTGAATTGTGAATATTTGACACCAGTTAGACATGTTGTTTCATAAGCAAACTTTTTTTCATGCTTTTGCTTTTTCCTGTGTGTGCATCCGTGTGTTGTAAATACATTTCATGAATTACTGGATTAATTTGAGCTACATTCTCAGAAGGTCATCTCTAGATGTTACAACCGAATAACTTTTGGAGTCGATTCAATTCAAGATGGCCGCCACAGCTGATCGACCTTAGAAAGTTACAGATATTAAGCTACACTCTCACATGGTCATCGTTCAAAGGTCTACACAACACTCAGTTCTCACAATAAGATGATAATAATAATGATGTTTTCAAGATTCGGTGATGATTGTAGTTTGAAACTTTGTTGCAGATCACTCTCCACCTTTAAATGACATTTATGTAAATATGAAAAGCAGCTAGTGGTGTGTAAGAAGCACCAGATCTAATAATAAACCACTGAACTGAGGGTTAACAATCTCCCTCTAGCTTTATTTTGAATCATAAAAGTTACTTTAAAATGCTGTTCTATGGTGGATCATAAATATTAGAAGACAGAAGCAGCGGGTCATGTAATATCTGACTGAGAGCTCACTTTTCCCCCTAGGCGAACGCATCAACAAATAAAAAAAGTTAGTTCTGGTCAAGAAATCAAGTTTGGCTTTGATAAAAGTAGACGTGAAAACGAGGCTGTTTTAAATCCCACACTGAAAGGTTTCGCCTTGTTTTCTCAGCTCAGACGTTTTAACGCATCAGTGTTGTGAAAATGACAAATACGAGTTTATATGATTCTTGTTACAAAAGGTCATTGGGTCTCTATACGTGAAGTAAGCTGTGTTCCCTTAACGTTTAACCACAGAGCCATTTAGGCCTTTGCTTTCCAGATAAGGTGGACACAGAGTCATAGCAGCCTGGGAGAGAGAAACACGTGTGTATTTGTATCTCCAAAGCTATTATTGGTCTCTTCCACCTTATCACCCGACCTACTCCGTCCAAAATGTAGGAGCGTTATTGCCTTCGCCCTTAGGATTCATTCTTTTCAACCCTCCATAAAGCCTTTACCGAGAAAAAACATTTAAACATGTTGTTCAGCTTGGAATGAGGTAAACATGAAAGAACTGTGTGCTGTGTTTAATTCTTGTCCACCTTGTAGGCTGTAACTAGTGTGGAATTGTGGGTAAAGTAGGTTGTGTACTGTTGTTCTAATTATCAAACAAATATTAATGGCTAAAATATCCATTTTCATTCATATAATTGGGTCAAATCGATGTGGACACAGTCAGCTGTCAGCGCTGCAGACATGGTGTGGTTTTTTGTGTTGGCTGGCGTCACCGATGTGATTAACAAAGCTGAGGCACTAAGCCTGCTCTGAGTGTTTTAGCTGTGCCACATTACGTCTACTCAGTGTGCAACAAATTTATTTTCTCTGCTCTTTTTTTTCCCCTCACTGACAACTCTTTTTTTATGCAGAAGCCAGATGCTAAACATAAACTTTTTCTCCTCAGTTTCTTGGTGTTGCTCTCTAGGAAACGCCCATAGTGTTAATTATACACTCATGCCACACCTATATCTGAAAATGCAGACACTGCAGCTGTTTTTTCCTGCAAGCTGAGACACCGTGTCTATATTCAGTGTTTTATCTGAAAGGTACCAATTAGATGCGTGTGTTATAAGTACTACAGCCACTCGTCAAAGCCGCTTTGGTATCGAGGTGAACGGATTTATAAAAAAAAGAACTGAAGTGACAAATATACATGTCACAATGTATGTAATCTGAGCGGCAAACGCAAGGAAGCAGGCAGGTGGCAGGCAGATGGATGAGGACGAGTTAGAGTTTTAGTTTAACAAAACTGAAAACGCAGCAGAGACAGGAAGTACATAAACATAAATCCTAAAAATAACAGAGTGAGGAAGGAACCGAACCTGGCATGAGTAAGAAACTCGCATAAATGCAGCAGAAATAAAGGAAGAAGAAAACAAAACAACATGAAACAAGTGCATGGGAATAGAAACCTTGACAAAAATCAAGACAGAAACATAAAAATCACAAAACATAAGGATGCATCTCAGACAATTACAAATATTAATTAAAAAAGAAAAAGATAGTGTTCAGTTATAGATTTACATTTTATCAAATAAAAAAATCTTTCATGAAGTGAAGCACTCAGAGCTCTAGGTTTCATCTATGATAGCAAAGAAAGATCATTTTATTATAAACAACAAAAGCAGCTTCTGTAAAGGCTTGGCTTTCCCTGAAGGAATGGACACACCCCGCTGCCGTTCACCGTTTTAGGAAAAGATGGAACCAGTCGTTTTGGTCAAATCATAAATAATGTTACTGTCATGTCCAGTTTGTGCCTGTGCTTCCCTGTGTTTTCCATCTTCCTCCTCCTGTGTCCTGCACTAATCCTCCACAGGTGTGTCTCATCTCTCTGATCACCTCCCTGCCTATATGTTGTTTAGTTCAGGCACTCCAGGTCGGTTCCTTATGTTGTATCCCTAGCCTTGTGTGTCCTGTGTCTCCTGAGTTCAGCCAACAATAAAAGCTGAGTTTTGTTTCACGTCACCTGCTCCTGCCTCCTGCATTTGAGTCCTGGCTGCACTACCCCACTCCATAAAAGTTACACATGATTTCAAGCATTATTCCAAAATCTCTCAGTCTGTTAGCACTTGACTTTCAGCTACTGAATGTTTAGCTCAAAATCTGCAAAATTATCAGAGCTTCTTTGATTTTGGTTTGCTAACCAATTAGCTGAGGTGGCCATTTTGAATTAGATTGACTCTAAAATCTAATCACTTGTAGATGTTCACCCGAATAATAGTTTTGTTAATGTCCATCCTGTGGTTCATGAGATGTTTTGTTAACAGGAAAACAGGGTTGACTTTAACCCTTTATAAGGAGAGGAACCATATTTGATCAGTTGTGCTTGCTTTAAATTTTGATTTGCAGCCTAAACCTGAAACTTTATAAACGTAAAAAAGAAAAGAAGGTTTTAAAACAGTTTTAAATAGTACAAACATTAAAAATAATGACGTAAATAAGAAAAAACTGAAAAAAAAGGCCTTTTTACCCTTCAAAGGACACTCACTGATATACTTTCAACCTTTTTTGATGTTCAATCGTTGAGTCTTATTGGGCTTATTAAATTACATTTTTCAATTTTATTTGAAAATAAGTCAACTTAGTTATATGATTCAAAAACATTTAAAGCTGTGATATTTTTTTATTACTTTTTCTTTACTTTTAAATCTTTTTTTGTGACATTTCAGGTTTAGGCTGCAAATCATGAAGTAAAACAGTCTCATGTCCTATAAAGGGTTGATGCCAAATGGTTAATGAAAAGTAAATAAAAAAAATTAATCAGTTAGCTTTAAAGTGTGTGATAGGTGTGACTTAGCTAATAAACACCCAAACATTTAGCTTAAAACCCCAAAAATGACTGAGTTGTGGCCATTTTTGTCTTTGCTAACGTTGATTAGCTGTGGCAGCCATCTTGAATGCCTTGACTCAAAAAGTGAAACAGTTGTTCATCTATTAAAGACTCATTAAAATCAGTTTAACAGTTATTGACATATTTTGCTAGCTAGTGCATTAAAACACGCACAGGCAAAAACACCATCACCCAACTGTCCCCTACTGGTCAAATGCAGTAATTAGGGGAATGGACTCTGTGGCTTCTTATCATGCAAGAAAAACAGAAATCTTTAAAAAGTAACAGACTTTCTAAAAGTTCTTTAAGAATGTTTTAACTCTAAGAAACAATCAATTAAAAAACACTTTAATGACAAGGTTAGCTCACAGCTGGCCTTTCTTAAATCTTCCACTGTTGTCCTCCACATTGCTGCAGATTATACAGTTCATTGACATTCTCTCCAGTTGATTGCAATTTCCCATTCAGCCCTTTGATGCTGGCCAGATTTAAAAATTCTGTTTGTGAACCGTCCATACCTTTGGTCTGTCGAGTGCTTGGCAGGACTGGAAGCTGACAAGCCAAGCAATAGTCACCTCCCCTTGAAAAGAGCCAGGGGTGGTGTGAGGTTCATACTGTTCAAAGGACTCCTCTCCTCCTTCATCATTATGTGGACCGATGCCAGCAAACCTACTGGAAACATTAAAGAAGTGTACGCGTTTATGCTGAAGTCTTCATGCATATGACTGCAGTCACTAAATCCCACCTCGTGTTTAAGACGATTCACCGATTTTTGAACAGATCTATTAGAATGTTCCTGTTTTCTTATGTTTATTCGAGTAATAAAACTCTAGCGGACTCTAAGTTGTCCCTAGGTGTGAGTGAACGGTTGTAAGTCTTGTTTGTTGGTCCTGTGATGGACTGGCGATCTGTCCAGGGTGTCCATGGCCTAACCCTTACTGGATTAAATGGTTAAGAAAATGGATGGATTGATGAACTCAGATGGAAATGATAATAAACACAATGTATTATTACTAATATATAGTCATATTAGTCAACTGAATTCATCTGTTGTAGGTAGATTTACTCTTTTTCCTCCATTTATCTTTTTTCCTCCATTTTCTTTTTCTTTTTATTGAGATTTCTCAGTGTTGCAAGGAATTGCATGCATCCACCTTCGAGAACAAGGTGAAAAGGACACGTTTCGCCCTGTGAAGGCCAGAACTGTAGAAATATTTAAAAAACAACACCCAAAACCCTGAACAGATCAGTTTTTGAAACCTTACTGAACAATTTTGATGCAAAAATGGAACACTTTCCTTTAGCATCAAAATCATAAGACAAAAAATCACAAGTTCAAATAAAATAAGAACTCCTTTCTCATCACATTCTTCCCGTCACTGCATGGATTTATGGATGAGCTGTTGAAGGTTCAGCGCTGAGGCTGATGGGATTTGTCCCCAGCAGAGCTGAAAAGACCAGGATGATTCTCTGACTGTTTTCGTTGTATTTTCATCCTTTGTCTAATAATTAGGAACAGGTAGATGTAGTTATTTTATTGCTTTATTGATTTTAATTAAACTTTGCTGACCCCTGCCCTTCATGTCTGCATGGGTTTCGGCTGTGGAGGATATTGATTCCTACTGTTAGAAAGGCTATTTTGATAAACACTGTGTGAAATACAGGGGCAGAAAATGGGAGTTATGGGAAAAAACAAGCCAAATTGATAAAAAATCAGGCCATCTGCATGGCCACAGGCAGAGCTGGGGTCTGTTTTCACTGCTAATATCTGGGATGTCATTGTTGGAATGAGCTTGATGACTTTATGTTTTAGTTTGTTGTGGAATTTGTCTTCAGTTTTGGGCAAATGGCAAAGAAATAAACACCATAGTTTCATTTATCCTATTTCCTCCACTTAGGGCTACATGTCCCACAGATCTGATCCTTTAAATTAAGAAAAATAGACCTTAAAATGATCAATTGTTTCAATGAAAGATGTTTTCATTCCTAAAACATGACCTTTGATCAATATTTGATGTTAACATACTACATCAAACTTGGGTTTTCATGTAGAAATGTGTCACCACTTGCAAACGTTTTGGAAAAATTGTTTTTTATGAACTTATATCCATGATTTACTTCTGTTTTTCAATGCTACATCAGATTACAGTTGTACAGGAATCCCTGTAGTCCTTAAACTTGGTATCTTTACTCATAAAATGCTTGTAAATGATTGAGCTCATTGATCATTTGCATACTGTCGCTGTTGGGCTAGAACCGTGTGTAAGTATGAATCAGATTTTCAAAATTTTCATGTTAAATCAGCTGTATTCAACCATCGTTCACATCTACTGGTGGTTTTATGGTTGACTGTTAGAGAGAAGGGTGTTTTTCCTCATTACAAATGTCAGTTTGTCTGAGGGAGGACGCTCCCCTGAGGCTGAGGTCATGGTTCTCAGACATTTTACTGGCTCAGCCCTCATGTACAGTCATGAGATTTGGATTTAGAGGAGCTGCTTCAGTAGGCTGGACCAGCTCAGCCTCAGAGAGAAGGTCAGGAGCTCAGTTGTCGGAGTAGAGCTGCTGCTCCTCCACATCGAAATTTTGGCTTGTGAGTCTAATGTCCTCTGGTTTTCACCCCTGGAGGTTTTCTGACCACTGAGAGGAGACCCCAGAACTCACTAAATAGATTATATTATCCTCTCTGGACGGAGAACATCAGGGGAGGATGGAGAGTTTGACTCTGGAGACAGATTTCCCTCCTGGATCTGTCAAGCCGTCTCACTGGGCTGCAAATATTCCCAATCAGCTGGAGACAAAATACACAATTTTCCACTTGGAATCACAGTGAATGTGTAGTTTTTGTGTGTGATAAAACTGAGACCAGATGGCCACAGGGCTGTTCCCAACTGGGATTCTGTTGTATTCTGTAGACCTGATGTCATACGGTGCTCTGACCCCCTCCATGCAATCCTTCACATAAACAGCTGATCTTTTAGGTTTTATGTATTTAATATTCAAGCTGAGTATGTGGGTTTCAGAGAAAACGGTTCACTTACGGCACAAATATTCCTCCCCGTTTTAGCAGAACGTGTAACTTCTTAGCAAACTAATTAGGCCGGTTTTCAACAGATGTGATAAGCTGCTTATCATTAGTTGGAGGCTGCTGCTACCAGTGTCTCTAATGGTGTCTTTTCACGAGGACTATGCAGCCGGAGAACCGATAGACATTTTCTGTTGCTTTTGTTCCTTTCACTGAATCAATAGCTTTTTTTTCTCCCCACCAGAACTTCATGAAAGGCCCCTGACATGACTTTGTAACGCACCAAGTCATACAATAATAAAATTCCAGCTTTTTCAATATCAGAGGGACTTATCTGATCAATATTTCTTTTTCTTCCAGACACGGCAGGACATCCACATCTAAAACAATGAAGTCAGAGCCTTTAGGACAAACCAAGGGCTATAAACTTTAAAATTCTTACTCTAGAAAACAATTGTGTTGAATCAGATCCTATTTTTGTATAGTACATATCTAACAGAAGTGTGAGAAACCCTGCTGAAGTCAGTATCTGCCATTTGATGTATGGTGGATGGTAACTTCCTTCCTGTCTCTGTAACTGGAGATGACACACCTGCTGCCAACGACTTAAAAGGAAAATCCACTTTCATATAACATTAGCGCAAAATTTTAAATCTCAAAAGAAGTTATAACTCTTTGAGTCTGAGGTCCTAACACTCGAGCACGACCTCCGCTTTTGATGTTGGCCACGGCCGAGCTGGAGCAGGAAGTATCTAGATGGTGAGTCACGTCCTCTTTTGTGGTTGGAGGCTTTTTTTTTCTTGAACTCATTTTAGAGTTAGAGGTGCAGTTTTACAAAGAAATAAGAAACGACTTGTTTAATTTCTTTTCTGAAGGTGTTTATTTGAGAATCTCAGGTTTGACTGATGTTTTGTAGAGGTACTCCAGGATAATGGGGGTGCTAGGGTCATATTTAAGGGCTGTTCGCCCCCTGGATGACCACATTGTGGACACATTCTTAGAATACATTTTGAGCTTTTTCCTGATGTGAGCTGTTCCTCATCTCTGATCCTGTTTATAGTGTTTATGGACAGGATCTTTAGACAAGAGGAGGGTGTATGGTGTTGAGAACTTTAGGGTTTCATCTCTTAGTTTTGCAGATGATTTGGTTCTGCTGGTGTTCTCAAGCCATGACCTCCAGCAGGTGGTTTACATAGTTCCCAACTGAAATAGGGTGTAATTCTCCCTCTGGGCTCAAAATGAGTCTTTGCCCTAAGCAGGGGAGTTCAAGTCTATTGGTATGTTAATGATTGAAGAACGATGGAGATGGTTTAGTCTGATTGATCTGATGCCTCCTGGAGAACTCCCTCTGAAGGTTTTCCAGTCACATCCCACTAGGAAAAGAGGCAGACCCAGGATGGAGTGAGAGATGGACCAATGCTCTCTTTCATGTCTGAAGGAATGACGACAGGACTCCAGTCTGCTGTGGCGAAGAAGTCTGTCTACATCCCATCCTATCACAGTATCATGGATACAAGTGGCTGAAATCTTCCTTCGTAGGGCTCTGCTTTAGACATAAAGGAGAGGAGCTCCATCATCCTAATGAAGCTCAGATTGTAGGTGCTGCTCCTCCTCATCTAAAAGACAAGCTGAGGTGTTTTTGTGTGTCTCACTACAACGCTACTTGACTGCCTTCCTCTAGAAGTTTTCCAGTCACGACAACAGAACCAGATTTCACTTGAGTGATTATTCATCCTCCCAGTCTGGAAACTGATCTCTTAGGAGGAGCTGGAGAGTATGGTTGGGGGATGGAGGGAGGGGGGTCTGGGTATCCCTCCCAGGCCTGTTACCCCCCCCCCCATCCAACCTCAGATAAGCAACAGAAAATGTATTATTTTATAATTCTTGTAATGTTAAAACCAGGTGGTAGCATGAGAAGATTAGTGATTCCTAGTTGAAATGTACATGCATGATTTTCTTCTCTTTTTTAAAAGGCACACTATGTAACTTTTTCATTTTTTAAATCATTTTCTTGAGCCAGTCTGTGCTAATATGCCCCTTTACAGGGTTAATGAAAAGTCACTCAGCCCCATCTGCTGCTTGGATCCAGAATACCACGTTTGCTACTCCAGAGTCTCCAGTCCGGCGCCCTGAAGTCTCACAAAGTCAAGTATCTCACAAGAAGCAGTAACACTTTATGACAATCCATGTTTCCACCTCAGAACCTGCTCAGGACAGACGAGCTGAAGACACAGACATCATGTATCTGAGCTAAGAGTATCGTGTTCATCATGGTGGAGTATTCACCGGGTTGCCGTGGTCACTCGGTTTGAAAACACGAGCGCATAGCGAGGGCAGGGGGAAACAGTTCGTTTTTACGAGTTATTTAAAAAGGACACTAGGGGGTGCTAAAAACAAGCCCAAACTGCCTTTAATTGTTCCTCATATTCATTCACTATCATTTTAACTTTATTTCAAGCAAGTTATTTAAACTAAATTTCTCCCATCAACCCAAACCAGGATTCTTCTGAGGTAACGTCACCGTGCGATGTGAATGTGACCATAGGAGAGTTGTTGATGTTTCCCACGTCTTAGTTTTCTCACAAAACCTCAGGATATGACACTTACTTTCACCACGTTTGGCCTCAGTTCTCTTTTGGTTCTCTGCAGGTGATATCAGAGTAGCAGGACGTGTCTCGATCCATTATCAAATGGAAAAGCTTGGTGCAGCAGGGAGAAAAGGAGTGCTGTCCTACATGGTGGTTATTGTTGTAAAAGGCTGCCTTTTAGAGGCAGGTCTCCCCATTACCCAAGTTTTTTCTGCTGCCCAAACAGAAATGAGGTGGGGGTTGTTTGAGAAAAGCAAAACAGAAGAAACTGTAAAAGATTTTCCTTGAACCGAAACATCCTGGTTGGCTGTGAACTTTTAAAATCCACGATTAGATGTAGATTTGAAGCGTGTCAAACAAACGGAGCTGCAGGGCGCATTGATACGTGATGTCCAACTGCTCCAGAGAAGTGTTGGTGTGTGACAAGTCGGGAGCGAGAATGTGTTAATTATTCAAAACGTATGTCACCACAGCATGAGAACTGTACATATCTAAGTATTTCATAGCAGAATCTTTTCCAGTTCAGATTCTTCTTCAGTCATATATATTCTTGTTTATGCTCGCTCCAAGCTTTAGTTTTAGAAGGACCTTTAATTCCTGTAGAGGAAATTAAAAAGTGTTAAGTCTACATCAGAAAGGCTCACATGAATATAAGTAATTGATATTTACCATATGTTTTATATTTATCCCTCATAACAGACAAATTTCCATAAGCTGCCTATTAAAGATAATTTGAATCTATTTCTAAATGATGTACTGGGTTGAAAAGAAGCCCTGAGAAATTACTGGATAAATAGCTCAGGGCGTTAAAAGACACCCCGTGGTGCCGTGTATGGATCACGATCCTCTGAGTCTCGTGGTGCAAAATAAATGAGGAGCAATGCAATCAGCTCCAAACTACTTCTAGATTAAAACAAGTCCCCACAGGCAGGATCAGCAGTGTACAATTTGACCCCTGAACCTATAATAATTTTCTAAAATCCCTGCCGTAATCAAGCGCTACGCCCCGACAGGTTGTTAGATCGACGGCGCTCTCCAACAAAGTCATCACAGGGGCTCTTTGCTGAAATCCTGCAGCTTTCTTATTGATTTGCCTCAGGTATTTTGAAGTTGTGTGCAAAACAGGCTTTATTTATTTGATTTGGAGTTATTACAACGTTGTATATTTTCTCTGCAGAGTACAAGCGCTGGCATTCATTCCATTTCTATTACACGTTCTCCGATGTTCAGCTCCTACCTCGCACAGGATAAAACAATATGACAACTCAAAATTAAAATAAAGCTCGCTCTATATGTTTGCTTTTTTTTTGTGACAGTGCACAACTTATATAAGCAAAATGTGTATGTGTGTGTGTATGTGTGTGAATTAATCACCCTGCATTTTAAGAAACAAGCCTGTCCTTGAAAGCAGAACAGTGTGAAATGGATTTCATTCCTCTGATAACTTGATTTCTTATTTATTGTTTTTCCAAAGAATTGTGCATGTACATAAATTGATTTTACTTCTCGGCTGCTGGTAATATCCACAAAAAAACAAACAAACAAAAACACGCTGAACAATTAGACTGACATTCATTTTGTTTTTGCAATGAAAATGAACTTTTGTCTTGTGCACATTCTAACTCTGGTAAGGTGTGTAGCTATTGGCTGTCCTAAAGTCAATAAATGATGACATCAGCTAATTTGTTTAACTGAATGTGTGTTTAATTGTACCTGATGCTGTAGTGGAGAGAAAAAACTCCAATGGGAAAGACGATTGGCTGATCTGATTGATTTTCTCAGGGTTTTTTTGGATCTTTTATTTTTTTTGACTTTGGGTTTTAGTTCAGTTTTCATAACTCTGGTTTGGTTTTTAATCTTATAGGAACATACACACAGGACAAGAGCAGCTTCACGCTCCTGTGATTGATTTGCAGTCTGGACTTGGAGGGGTTAAAGTCTCCTGCTCTGACTGGAGCACTTGGCCACCTGTGAGTGCTTTGACGGGGGAGGGAGGCAACGGCAGCTCTTTGAGAATCAAATAGTTTTCCACATAAGAGGTAAAAAGTATCCAGTAGCACCGTATTGGTAGATTATTTTCTAGTTGCTTAAAAAAACCTAGAGGTGTCTGAAACCTAAATAAATAAATGCAACAGTCTTTAGTAGACTGATGCATTTTGTTTTGTTTTTTTGTGTAGAGGAAAGACAGACAAAATGTTACTCATATGGGCAGCAGTAGGTAGAGGGTTTGTCCTGCCACTGGAGAGATGTCAGTTCTATCTAAATATCTGTCTTTGGCTGCATCTTTTATTGTTGTGTCCTTGGGCGAGACACTTCCTCCACATTGCCTGTTGGTTGTAGGAGGGTCCACCGCTGGACTGGCATCGGCATCGTTGCCATGTTTTGTCTGAACCCAACTTTATTCTTGTTCTCGCCACGCTGAGAAAACAAACTAATTCCTTGCTTCTTGTGGACTATGCATGTTTGGAAGCTAAACTTTTAAAATTGAGGTCACACACGTTTGAATTTGATATTTACACCCTGCTCACTTTGTGTCCACTCGGCTGCTGCTGCTGGAAAATGAACACCAATACGGACCCAGCAGTGGGAGGTGGAAGCATCAGCATGGTTAATAATTGGTGTGGTTCACTCATATGAAATTCTAGTACAAGATTCCTACTTAGTAAAGATGCCCATGTTATGAGCGACAAAAGTTCTGAAACATAAAAAGTCCAGGGGTTGACCTAAAAAGTCAGAAACTGAAAAATAAAAAATCTCTTTCAGACACAGCTGGAACTGAGGGGCAGCTCAAAGGGCAGGAGTGCTCTCACTGAACTATAAATCACACCCAGATATGCCAAGAGTGAATAAAAATACACACCTGGAGAAGCACATGATTTACAACCTTTAAGGAATAACATCAATTTTGTTAGAGAAATTAATTGGAGTTATAATGGTGCAACATTTAGAGATAGGTGTTTATTCAACTCTGTAGACGTGAGCAAACAGCTGGGGGCCCGGTGGGCAGGTGCAGGTGTTTTCAGATGAGGGAAGTCAGGGAGAGGTAACGATATGGCCCTGAGAGCTTTGACTCATAAATACGTTTTCTTTGTCCCATAAAGGTGCTGAAGCTAGAACCTGCCTCTGGGCTGAAGCACTCTGAGGCAGAACCAAATGTAACTCATCAAATAAAGATGGATGTTTAGTTCAACCATTCAATTTTAATGTCTAGAATTCTGTTAGAATAAATCCTCAGCAGGTAAAGTTCAGCTGAAGTTTGGGTTGATTCTCTTAAAGAGGAGATTTTTAATTTAAAGTTTGTTCCTGAATGGCCCGTTTGGAGAAATGGACTGAAGAAGAAGAAGAAGAGAGTCCAACCCTTCTCAAGGACTCGGGTTCCTGAGTCAACACTATGTGTCGAGGTGAGTCTGACTATATCTGGTCGGCAGCGCTCAACCTCTTCCACAAATTCCAGCTCCTTCTCCACCAGAAAGGTGGCGTTCCATGTCCCAGTAACCAGTTTTCTTGCCCGGGGAACGGACCGCCAAATCTACTCGCATCCCACTACCCGGCCACCTCCACCAGCTCCTCCATGAGACCCCCAGGTGTTCCCTGACCAACCTGCAGATGCACTTCCTCCTGGACCTCCTGCTGACAGGACATGCCTGGAACACCTCCCCAGGAAGGCGTCCAGGAATCCTGACCAGAAGCCCAAACCACCTCAACTGGCTCGGCTCCATATGGAGGATCAGCGGTTCGACTCCGAGTCCCTCCCGGATGTCTGAGCTCCTCACCCCATTTCTAAGACTTCTGTTTACTCCCGGACTGAAAGAAAAAAAGCACAATTTTATGTATTTTATGTGAGACCATAGACCTTTACACAAACATAAATTTTACATAGCTCACTTATTTCTGCAGAAATACTTAAAATTTCCTGCTGGAATCAATTTTAGCCATTAAATTAGTAAAGAACTTTAATAAAAACAATGATCAATAAAGCTCATAAAATAACTTTTGCATGAACCAATATAAAATTTGGAGAGTGGAGCAAAACAATTTGGTCTTGGTTGCATTCAGACGTTAGCCGTTAGCTCCTGTTGGAGGAAAACACCATTTCTCCAAACAGAGGCCGTTTAGGAAGCTTATTATTTATGACTTTCACACAGAAACAAGCAGAAGAATTCCCACTAAGAGTCGTCTTGTGGAGCGTGTTGGCATAAAGCATGGCGTATTGACGTCGCAGTCTATAAAAGAGCTTCTGCTTTTGTAAAAGGATGGTTGCTGTCTCAGTAATAGGCTCTATATAGCAAACCTTCCCACACGTGAAGCTGTAACTGACTTGAATTACACTAAACGAGGTGTGCCAGGAGAGAAGGAGGTCACGATGCAGAGAGTGAATGACTTGCAGCATTTGGAAGTCAGAGTGGAGAATGATGGAGATTAAGATACAAAGCTGGCAGGACTCTAATTCCACTGGCGTGCTGACAGCTTTGCCTCTGTCCTACAAAAGAGCATCTTGGCTCTGCAAAAAGGGACTAAGAACTGCCAAATATCATCAAAAGAAAATTTGTGATTTTGTTTATTAGCTATAGGCATGTGGAAGGAAGACATGTTTCAGTGTGTGCACAATGGATTCTACAGAAACAGCATGCACAGAGGGCTTAGTGCTTAAGAGCTCAACAAGTTTACATCCAATCATCTGTGGAAAGCATCTCAATGACAACAAGAGCCCTGTGTTTCTGATTCATGGACGTTTAGGCCCCCTTTACATCGGATGATGAGCTCACTCTGACATAAAAGATCAACCAGAAAGTGAAGGGTCTTTATAGAGTCCTGGTGAGGTTTGTAGATCAGTGTTGGCTCTCCAGAATGCATAACAGAGCCAGACAGGTCCATGATGGTTTTCAGTGTGCAAAAAACATCAGCAGCGAGGGCGTGGTGGTTTTTTACTGTGCTAACACCAGTGTGGCTTGGTCGCTGAGAATTTTAAGCGGGACTAATCATTCTTTCTTGATGCAATCCAAGAAATTCACACCATCACAGGCCCTGGAGCATGGTGCAATGCACAGAAAATGGTGCAAGTGCAGGAGAGCATTTTAAAAATAGCACAACAAACCTATTTATCAAGTATTAGGAGCATAACAAAGTCATTATTGTCTTCAAACTGAAGGCATAGGGACATCCATTGTTTATACTCTGGGATCTTCATTTGTCTCTGGCCATGTTGGGTGGATGGAAATTAGATTTTGACATAAACATCATTAACCATTAACCAGCCAAAACCCTGCAATGCTTTTAATTTGTTAGTTGCTTATCTGGGTCTGATGCTTGTTGCACTCAGGTATCACTGGCAAGAATACAAAGTACTGAGTACAAAAGCCTAATTATATAGAGTGGCAATAATACAAAAAGGAGCTTAGTGTGCAGCATTTAATATAATAATATATAAAGGTGATGTTTTTGTTTAAAGAATCCATCTAAAGAACCCTAAAGTATCTAAAACTAGTTTTATGGCTTCAACATCCACTGAACACTATTAAAGTCAAGTCTCTAAAGCCACTCTTAATGTTTGAGTCAGTAAAACTACTTTTGCAAATCAGAAATAGAATTATAAATCATTTTTAGAACATTTTGGACTTTTATCTCAACATATTCTTTGTGCGACCTCTGTCATCCTCTTACCTGGTGATGATGTCATAGTGAAAGGGGTTCCGAGGCTCATTTAGCACCAAATTGAGTCTTTTTTTTTTTTTTTTAACCCCGTGTCCTGTCCTGTCAAATTGAGTCTTTTTGACTTTTGTGTTCATCACATTGGATTTGTGGAGCCCTCATTGATTTTCCTATTTGTCACTGTCCCAGTTACATTCAGGTCTGAGGCAGCGTTTAACCTGACCGCCGTTTTCTGCTCATAAATATCAACAGAACGAATCGAGTTTGGGTGGCCTTGAAATTAGTTAAAAACAGACTGTTCAGCTACGCGTCTTCTCCAGCAGCGACTTTTGATTTCAGAGTTTTACTTCACAATAAATGAAAAACGACTGGAGATCAGGGCTAAAATCTACCATCTACTAGCTTGTATTTTGCATTTTTGCATGTTTTTCCTATTTCTGTTTAGTTTTATCTGATCCATTCTGTTCATTTCATCCTACTCATTCACATTCTTTCATTTCTTGCCTCAAATTGTAAGAAGATGCACAGAATAAGAATTTATTTGTATTATTTGACAGTTTCTGGTACACATGGCAATACGATTTAAAAGTTGGAACTACAGAGAACAATTTACCCCATTCAGAGCATAAGATGCACATTATGAGGGCGACGGTGGGAAAACTCCCCTTTAACAGGAAGAAACCTCCAGAACCAGGTCAGAGTGGGCGGGGCCTAATGGGATGATGGAATAACCAGAATATTCAGGAAGACACCTGATTATTCTTTGAACTCTTGAAACTCGACCTCACCAACTGAAACAACTCCAGATCATAGCCCCGCCCCCACAGGCTGGTACACTACCAGAGCATCACTTCATGGTGATGTCACTAAACTCCCACGGCTGTATGACCGCTCCTTTGCAGCACCTGAGACGGACGCAACAGGAAGTAAAACTTAACAGCAAAAAAAAAAAAAGAATGAGCCACTCAGCTTGTCAGTGTGTGATCGCGGGCTGCGCAATCAATCCCACAATGCAACACTGGTCCACAAAGGAGCATATGGCAAAAGGAACTGGTATGCACACGTGCTATAGTGCACATGTGTACGTGTGTATCGCTTATGTGCAGCCCTGCTTATATTTACTTTGCAGTTTTTGCATTGTGTTTATTTTGATGAACCATCTATATGATTCTACACAATTAAATCACTGTCCTGATTAAAACTACGCAGTTTTCAGTTTGAAGAAGTACAAACTGATGAATGGGTTTTCAACACATTTCAAACACATTTCAAAATTCAACCTATTTCAGTCAATTTGACTGAAATGATGAGGTGGTGTCTTCAGTTCTAGTAAAACTCACACTGACAGACATGCCTGCATTATCGGGGTCATTCTCGCTCCATTTGGATGGGAAACCTGTGAAAACCTTTTTCTTTTGTCAATTTAAATCAGAATATTTCTCTCATTCTTGGTCCAAGTTACGAGGAGTCGCGTTGGAGGGCCTGAAGAGCCTCAGGCTGCAGACCTCATTGAGATTTAGGCAATTTGTTTCCACTTAAGAGATAGGAGAGTATTTATTGTCAATTTGTTCACATGTGCTAGACATACAAAGGAGTTGAAATTACGTTTCTTACTGTCCGATGCGCAGACAAGATACAAGAAAATGTGACAAAACAAAAACACACCCTAAGAACTAAGTCACAGTAGAGAAAGTAGCTTTAAGAACACATCTAATACTAAAAATAACAATACAAATATAACAAATATAAAGTATTTTGAATGTTTTGTGCAGAACCATTTCACTAATAATAATAATAACAGCATTTCTGCTTTTATGCGGTATAGTTATAAAATACCAGCAGTATGTAACAATGCTTGTTTCATTAGTTTCTTAAGAAATCAGAAAACCAGGATGTAAAAACGACTCCAACAACAGGAAACAAGTTGTTAGCGCTCATCTTGTGTCGAGTTTGTCTGCTGCAGCTTAAAGAATGATGTCGACATTAAAGACATTCTCTAATGATGTCATCATATAATCTCATCTTGGAGGCTGTGTGTGTGTGTGTGTGTGTGTGTGTGTAGGGGGGGATTTAAAACAAGCATTACCCACTTCCATTCCGATTCACCATATCTGTGCATATTAATCCTCATTTAAGAATTAATTTTATTTCTGCGTGGGATTCCTGTGCACTGCGAGCTGAATGCAATAAATCAGCGTTTGGAAATGCTCATATTGTGCATCTCCACTGTAATCCAGATGGCTTTGCATTACATATGCTCAATATTAGTGTGTGTAGAGCTTGTTAGATGCCTGTTTGTGTGGATTTTTTTCCTCCTCCTCTCCTCTCTGCCTTCTTCCTTGTGTTTGGCTTCTAAAGCCCCTGCAGCTGCAGCTCCCTCCCTCCCCCGGGGTTTCTCCAGATTGAGTCAGGCAAACGGTTATCTAGGATGCGCACAGCTTTGTCATAATTGCCCCCCTCATGAGTTCACCACTGCTGTTATTTCACATGCTAAACCCTATTAACTGACGCATATGTTACCGCGCCTCGCCTTCATTGTGCAACTTTGAACACAATTAGCTGGTCCTGCTCCGGCCTCTCCCGGCGATGCCATTAGGAGCATGGTCCTCGGAATTATGGCTCATTAGTTAATCTGTTTACCCTAGAATAACTCCTGGATTTATTATTGGCGTGAGGGTTACGCGCTGTCTTATTTGGTTTGACCTCATTCAAATTAGTTTTAGGGATGGCAGCTCTGAACTTTGTGCGTTAGCGTCTGGATGCTTTTCCGTCTGAATACTAAACGGAAATTCAAAACAAAACTAATATCCAGTCTCCAGACGCAAAACACGAGGAAAACTGGAGTTTATTTGAAGAATCTGGGCTCTCAAATAACCTGTAGCAAGAAGCTACTCCTCGTCTTTTCTTAAATCTTTGTTGATTTTGCACAATTTAAATTTATTGTGATATTCTTTTTGCTGTTTCAGGTTGTGCAATGAAAGCGTTAGTAATCAGTTTAATGCCCAATAACCAAAAGCAGCCATAAAGTCTTTATAGAACACTTTTTTTCTCCAGTTTTAAAAGGTGGGTTGTAATTTGTTTAATTGCAGGGACAATGAAAATAAATTCTCTTTACTTGATGCTAAGTATCTGTGACTCAGAAGTCACCCTCACACGTACACTTTGAGAATCTGGTCCCGCAGCGTCCAGAATGTTAAATTACTAAAGGGTCTAAAAACATGAGGACTGAAAGAGAACATGGACTTGACAAATGACACCGCGAGTTGCCTCCTTATGTGGAACAGAGCGTGTTAACCTCTTCTGCCTCGACTGAATCGCGCGGGCCTGTGCAAGGTCCTCTGGGAGTGCATGTCCTCCTTTGGCACACTGTGCAGTCCTTCGCTGACATAGTGATCCTTTCTTGTCATTGATCATAGGCTGGAAGCAGGGCATTGCTCCGGTTTCATCATGCTTGCTAGACCCTGCTTGCTGCATTGGCTAACCTATCTAAGGTCATTATGCTGTACAGTCGGGACTAGGACTTTTTAAGGCCACAACTCAGGAAGACTTATTCTCCGTTTTCAAATGCAGAAACTTCTCGGCTGACTTTTCCTAGCGTCCAACTTACTTGTGAGCTGCAGTTTCAGGTTTATGACAAGATTTATATTACACTTGTTTTGTTTATTCCCTCCAAACTGGATGACTGTGTCAGTAAATCAGTGTCAGCTAAGGAGGTACAGGTAATTGGAGTGATGGTTGGAGGGTGACTGGTGATTAGTTTCTCTGCAGGTGGAGAGAAGAGAGAACAAATATCAGCATGAAAGGAGTGAAAAATGTTGTCATTGAAGCCAAAGGTGAGCTTCTGGCATGATAACGGATTATTTTATCCTGCATAGTATATCATAGTTTCCCCATGAGGTCCCAAGAAAGAGACCAGCATGCCTTCTCTCTCATAGCAAGAACTCTACATGTTTCTTTTTGCCAACAGCTAACAGAAGCTCAGAACTTATTTCAACGTGGGTTCTGATCAAGTTCTACTTTCATCAAGTCCCACTTTGTACTTGCTGTTTTCAGGAAATTTGCTGTCATTTTGTACCAATACTTTATGAAACAGTCACTGTTTTGCATCTATGCTGTCCTCGTCCCTTCACAGGATCTAGCTATGCTTTACTTCAAGGTTAACATTAATGCATCTTTTTTGTACCCACTTACATGGGTGTAGATTTGGCATGGACTGAGGTGCAGTGCAGAAATAGCGCTGCATCCCGATTCCCGACCAATAACATGTGCAGCCCAGCAGACCAGGTGTTGTGCTGCTGTGCGCAGATGGACCGGGCTGGACGGGCAATCGAGCATTTTCCCGGTGATGGTAACTTTGGGCTGGTCCGGACTGGGACCGGCGTTACAGGATGGGTGGCTTTAATCTACAATTCCAGTTTTGGCACACGCTCTACCTCTCCCGTATCTCGTCCTGGTCCCTACCAATGTCAGGAGCGAATCTACGCCATTGCCCAATTAAGTACAAGTACAAGGTGAACAAAGCTGCAAACCATGACTTGGTAAATAAACAAATTGTTCGGATTCAGTGCTCAACCAGTGAACCTGGCTGTTGGGGAACAGTTGGGAACACAAAATACTGGGAAAATATTCAAAATTTTGTAGTTGGAATTGCATGCAATTAGCACTTCTTCACGTGTTAAACTGCAAAATAAATTTTGATATTCATGCAACATTTGTGCAAATGTTGTTGCATTCTAAACACAAAGTGTCTTAACAATGTCTTTATTTGTTAAATCTTTTTTTTTTTTTACTACCAATCCATCCCAAAGTTGCCCCAATTTTCTCATATTAATTCACAGAAACTACATTTAGATGGGTCCCAGATACTGGCAATGACTGGCAAAGATGTTAGAGATTTTACTCTTAGAAACCCCGAACTCTAAGGAACAGAATCAGACCAGACAATCAGTTCAGTTTTAGAGCTGTGTGAGTGAGAGACCGCACGTCAGTTTGTTAGACTTCAGTGTGGAACTCTGCTGGGATCTTTTCTCAGCCCATATTTATTCAGAATACAGGTTGCACAACATCACATGATTGTGTTCAAAACAAAGATAACATTATGCTGCTTAAGTTAATTTCTAATTCAAAGGTAGACTTTTCTGTCAACGTTGTAGAATCAGAAAGCAAAGTCCTGCTGATACCTCAATAGTAAGGAATGTGTTTTGATTGTTCAAAACACTTGGTGCGTGTAACTTTGCAAACCTCAGCTGGAGATTAAAAGAGTCACGAGCAGGATACATTTTGCAAGAGCAGATATTAATCATAATAATTAAAAACTCCTTCAATATTCATGCAACATTTGTGCAAATGTTGTTGCATTCTAAACACAAAGTGTCTTAACAATGTCTTTATTTGTTAAATCTTTTTTTTTTTACCACCAATCCATCCCAAAGTTGCCCCAATTTTCTCATATTAATTCACAGAAACTACATTTAGATGGGTCCCAGATACCGGCAATGACTAAAATTCCAATGACACAAGAACAAAGCCCTGAGGCTCACACCAGGAATTTGAAAACCCACACAAACGTTAAAGCATTTGGAAACTCCTTCATAGAAACTTTTTCGATTATATATGATGGGCCTAAAATAAACAAATGCACCAACATATGGCTAATAAAATCAGCTCTTATTTGTAAATTGCAGAGCTTTCTCAAATTCTCACATTAGAAAACAATTCTGAAAAACAACCTTTATTTGTAGAACAATGAAAATAACAGATCTTAAACTTTAACAAAATGGCTTTGCACATTCATCCAGCAGAGCCAGTTTACAAAACCTACATTATTTTAATCTTTTCTCTTCCTGTGATTTCTCTCTGTAACCTGCAGGGAATAGATCTTACCAGTTAGTTACTTTTCACAGGACTTTGGACAAGTTGGTTTTAGCTGTGTTTCTCCAACCGCTTTGATTTGACAAATGATGTCGTCTAGCAAAGATTCAGAGAAATGCTACCAGATGAATAACAGCCTTTGATTTGTTTAGACTGGAGACAGACACACTGCTTCCCGTGTGAATGTGGAAACTTCAAACACCGTCTAGAACGTAACCCTTTAAACTGGGAGAAGGAGACGTGCACTTAGCTTTTCTTACCGTTAGTGAAAAGAAAACTTTCTGCTGAGAACGCTTTCAACATTTTCACGATTTCTTTTCTGGAGGAAAACAGGACAATTTGTAGAATACAAAATAAATAGCACTCCTTCATGTAATGCAACCCATTAGGACATTTTCATACACTCTAGATCAGGAGTAGGCAACAGTTTTTAACGGGGGTGGGGGATTAGCTAAATGGATGGGTTTATTACATTACTTCATAGCTGCAAAATATCCAAAAGCAAACAGTCAGAGAAGAGCCTGCACTTTTTCCACTCGAATAACAACACATATTCCTGATTTATAGAGGTTCATAAGAAGTCAGTGGACAGCAAAGTTTGCATGATTACTGATTGCTCCGTAAATATGTTCTTTGAGTCAGATATAGCAGAGGACCTTGTGAAGAGAACAAGTTTGTACCATGGTTCGCTCGTCTTGTCAAAAAAAAAAAAGAGAAAAAATCTCTTCACACATAATAAAGTCTACCAGCCAGCTGATGTGGAAAGCAAATCTTGTTTTCTTTGCCAAATCTGAATGCCTTACTGTGTCTGGAAGTGTCCAAGATACTCCTCCTGTTGGGTAGTTAACCTTACTGAATACGATAGACTGCATCTGACTGAGCAATAGAGTAGAAGGCAGAGAGACGAGAAAAATAACTAAACAAAGAGAAAAGGTGGCTGGGTACAGGAACATAATGGGAACAGGACAAAATGATGATATTTATAAAACTATGCACACAGTATCTATTAACTCTACACAATTATAGTAATATTTAAAATGTATTTCACTGCAACCTTTGACCCTACAAAACAGCCATCTCCAGTTTTACGTTCTTAAAGTTGACTATTTATTTTAGTTGTTTATAGAAATGGAGAGCCAGATTGACATGATGGGCCACTCCAACCTTCTTGCTGTGAGCATTTTATGCTTCAGAACAATAAAACCCAGATTGAATGTCTGCAGAGATTACATGTATATTTTACATGGTACCACAGAGCCATGGAAAATTCAGAAAGGCATTAGGAATCACGCTCATCCTATAAAGTTATTACAAATGATGGGATATCTTCTGGTCCTTTTCAAATAGGGTATTAAATTAGAATAATAGAGATCTGAAATTAGATCTATGGAGCCACAGTACCGACTTAATAACTGAATATTCCCAATTTATAGTCAATTGGCATATCTGTTCATTTTATAATGGGAAGATCTGACTGTAAGTCTTCTAATTTTTATATAACTGATCTAAAAATGACTATTAGAAACATTCAATGCAATTTAGGCTTAAAAGTCATCCAACAAAGAGAAACCGGTCTATTAGTGTTATAAGCAGTTATGCTGTAATGACTGAAGTAATTTGTGTGTGTAATGGAGGTGTTGTTGCTCCGACACATCGGGGTCTCTCATTTCCACCACTCTTCATGCAGACAGCTTACAGTTTCTGAATATCAATTGGGATGTATAAATATTAATGATAAAGCACAGTGGTTGGTTGGAGTGCCGTACAAGGTTTTCTGACCCTCAGAGAGCAATAAGAAGCTTTAAAGCCAGAATCTGCAGCTAAAGTGTGAGATGTAGAAATTGCAACGACAGCGTGAGTGTACATGATTGAGCATCTTTTTTTTTTTTTAGAGTGCTCTTACTTTTCACAAGTAAGATCAGACAGAAGAACCTGTGCTGTCGTTTATAGCACAGCGACTCAGGGGGTTCTAATGTCTCCCTGCAAAGATGCTGGTTTGAATCCCAGTTAGTGTTTTCAGTTTGGAGTTTCCCACTGGTTGAACACACAGGACCACAATGGAGTCCTATGTTTTTACACAGGAGGATTGTGTTGAGTGTTTATGAGAGGAGAGTGATTTACCTCCATCAGACAGCCGTCAGAGCAATCTCCGTTTGGAGAACCATTGAGAAATGCACAAATTAAGCAATCTTTATACTAGAACCCACTAGACATTACTGCAGAAAGTAGGGGTGCTGGGGGAGCTGCAGTATGCCCTGCTGGTGACCTCAAAGATGTATTTACTACAAATGGCGTAAAAGCTGATTTTAGACTTTTTTGAGAAACCTCGAGAAAACAAAGGGAGATGCAGAAATAGTGCTGCATGTTCAGCTCAGTGGACCAAGGTGCAGCTGTGCAGACCTGTGTCCCGGAGAAGGAGGCGTGTCTGGATCAACCAGCGGGCCCCTCGCTCCGTGATGCACGCTGCGGTCCACGCTCCCAGGCAGGCACCCTCCTCCTGCACAGCGATCCACACCGAGCGATCACGCCGATGGCGCCTGCCCTCGGTGTGGATGTGGACCGGGTTGGACGGGCCACTGGACATAGTACATTTCCCTGACGGACCTACAGTATAACAACTTTTGTCTGGCCCGGACCAGAATCTGGGTGACTCGTTTTAATCTGCACTTCCTGTTTCACCATGTTTTAACTTTGATATTTTTTGTGAAGCACTTTGTGATTTTTTTCTGTGAAAAGTGTTATATAAATAAACTTTACTTACTGGTACTTGGTATATAATTTTTTCTTCTTCTTCTTCTTTAGAGCCATCTACCACACACACACACACACACACACACACACACACACACACACACACACACACACACACACACACACCTGGAATATGGAAAGTGAAGATGCAGCAGTCACTCCTAACTGGTTGTAGTATAAATTTTGAGTCCCGCCCCCTCCAAACAAACAAATGGCACATTTTCTTGACCAGATAATGAAAATACTCTATAAATTATGGTGGGCTGCATAGTGGCACAGTTACATGCCTGCATGAGTTTCCTCCAGGTACTCCTGTTTCCCACCACTGACGACACATGACTGACAGGTTAATTGTTGTTAAAGCATCTGCTGAATAAATTAAACACATTTGATGCTTAATAAACATTATGATTGTGTGGTGGTGGGCAGAGCTGTCAGCCTCACATCCTGAGTGATCAGACTCTGGCTTCAAAATCCCAGCGATCAGCACCTCGGACAGCGCCGGTGTTCTGCTGACCTTCTCCTCTCGCTCGGTCCTCTGCCTTCAGCACCATGGAGAGAGGCACGCCACAGAGCCGCGCAATCGTGCCCAATCGTTCATCAAGACAGTTTAAAAGTCACTCCCCTCAGTCGTTAGGGGTGCAGAATGGTGTGTGTGGAGACACGTGTGTAGCTTGCTTACGGCTGTTTGGTGGCTAGACAGTTTAGTATTTTCGTGTGTAGAAATCTGCTTTGTCTGGCTTTTTGTAACCTCCTAGCCTAACCTCTCCAGACCTTACCTAAATAGTCATCTTCCTCTTTTTTTCTTAATACTTAGTTTATTTAGTAGTAGTCCTGTTCCTTTAGTTTAAAGAGTGATTTTAGTTGTTTATCCCCGTTGGTCGTATTTGTTTTAGGGAAAGGTTCATGTTCCTCTTCCTGTTACTGAGGACTAAATACATGGATTTATTTGATCAGAATCCCTGAGTGTTTCACCGTTTTGTGTTGGTCTCCTGTTTTTACTCCTAGACCGAATAAGGGTTGTAACATACTGACAGGAATCATACCTGACATTAAATTTGATGTTTAAGTTGCAGGACTTGATTCATGTTGCATCAAAAAGTACAAATTAAAATGACTGCTCCACCTTTTGCTTATAAAAGATGGAGTCAAGCTGTCTAATAAAGCACAGGTTTCATATAACAGTGCATATAGTAACAAGAGATGAACACCAGATAGATTTATCACAACTGTCGCCCGAGATGACAAGCTTTCAGCTGGCTGTTCTTCCTGTATTTGTTCCTGCGGGACTTGGGAATTGTCATCTGTCACTGCCCGTGCACCGTTCCAATTCTAGGTCCTCTTTTAGCCAAGTGTGCTCAGAATACCCAGGTGTTTTCTGCTCCAGACTCCGGGATGCTGTGGGAGCTGGCTTGTTTGAACTCAGGTTGGACATTTTCAGAGATAAGGAGAGACTGACACACTGTGCAAGGTCATGTTCCTGCAATACCAGTCAGATAACATCCACAGTCATCACCAGCGAGAGAAATCACATCTCAGCCTCGAGTCCTTTGGCAATTCACAAGAAGTGCTGATGTATTTGTAGCTCTCCAGACAACAACTTCTAAAACGTAAAAAAAAATTGTTTGATTTTACACTTAAAGTCCGCTTTTCACTCTGTCTCAAGTGAGTGTAGCCCTGCACTGGGAAAGACTTACAGAGGATACTCAGTGTGCTACTAATGTATGCATGTGAGTTCAAAGGAGGCGTACTCCACGCTGTCAATCATTAAACACCTGCTGGGACTGGGATGTGGCCAAAAGAGCAACCTGCTTAAACGATGCAGCCCATATGCTTCTTTTTCCACTTTTCAGTTTGACATACTTATTTATTAGTACTTTTGTGCACTTCACTTGGCTAAAAAGGGGAAGACAGCCATAAGGGTAGACTCCATGGTTTCCACTGTGCTTTTAATTGAACTTGCATCCACAATCTGCGTATAATTAGCACCAGAACTGAAGCAGCAGCTCATCGCATGGTCAGCACCTGCGATTGCCTTCCAGCGTGTTCCGTGAGTGACGGAGATTTCAGGTAACGCGGTTCGGTGGGGGGATTTTGCAGAAGTTCATATGACCTCAGATGAGAGGCTTTAGTGATGGTAAAGAGATATTCTCAGTAATGAGATTTTTTAAAACTCTACTGCAACAGATTGAGAACTTTAAATTTTTGTCACACACCAAAAAAAAAAAAAGTGTAAAACGCTCAGCTCAGTCTAAAGCGACTCTGGTGTGGTGCTGGGATGAAAAACGTTTATGTTCAGCAATGCAATCAGAGTCAAGAGAGCTGTAAAATATTAAATACTCTCAGGGCAGCGAGTGCAGTCAGATTAATTAAAAGAAGCAGACTTTATTGGCCGTGTGAGTATAAATCTGAGACAAAGGCTTTGCTAGGGAATGAGTTTGTCTACAACTGCACTAATATTGTTGATTATGTTGGCTTTTTTTGTATTATTTGCAAAAGGGAGCAGATTATTTTTGTAACAGCGTATTAATTGTTCCAAACTGTGGAGAAATCACAAGAAATTAGTCTTGGTTGTGCTATTTTCAGGACATTTTCACATCCATCCCTCCGAGCTGGTGACTATCTCCAGCAGTCACTACGAGAGGCTGGGTTCACCCTGGACAGGTCACCAGTCCATCACAGGGACACTGAGAAAAACGAGACATACAAGCGTCAACTATGGACAATTCGTCCCATGAACCCAACATGTTTTTTGTCTGTGGAAAAAAACAGAGTACATGTACCCTCTAGCAATGATTCCTAACAAGATTATACTATTTAAACTGAAGTCTCCATTTGATATTAGTATGAATTAGGAAACATGTTCAGTTAGTTAGTTTTCCCCTGCAGTAACTGCTCAGAGAGGAATGGGTGAATCAAGAACTGACCAACCCGGTGCTAGCAGCCCAAAAAAAACCTTTTTTTTCATATATTTTTTTTAAAAACTTTAATTTTGTTTGTTTTTTCTTTCAGGTTACAAGAACATGAGAAAAGAGCAGACGTTTTGCTGCAGGGCGTTCAGCTGCCCCTAAAGATATCTGTGTCAGATTGCTTCCTCAAAGCAAGAGAACTCCCTGCAGCACCTGTGGAACATGGAGGTGAACGCATGGAGCTTCAGCAACCAGGAAACTGTCTTGGGTGATGCAGTGAAACGTGCATTCATTAGTATGTTTATTCATTCAGGAGATGCTTTTTTCCGAAGTAACTTACAAACGTTTTACACTTATCAGGCATGTTGTGATCTGTAGGGGAAACCAGAGCACCCAGAGGAAACCCACGCATGCTTGGAGAGAACATGCAACTCCACGCAGAAAGGCTGCGGCTGGGATTTGAACCTGCGACCTTCTTGCTGCAAGGCAACAGTGCTAACAACTGCACCACCATACAGTCCAAAAAGTTCCTCAAAGATCGAACCTACACTCTGTTGCATGCCAGAAACATACCGTTATTCCTCCGTATCACATTGTGCATCTGAATTAATACAGTTTAGTTCATCTTCACATATTTCATTCTCACAAATCATTCCAAACACTAAGATTTTGCATTTTGTTTGACTTCAAGTGTTGAAATTCCTAAATGCAACACAAGTTGCTGCTCCCATTAATAATAAGGTTAGCTGGAAGTACTTGGAAAAAACAACTTGTTGTGTAGGTGACTGATTATCAAAGGAACTTGGTCTAATTTGCCTAATTATTGACAGATGACGTTTCTGAAAAATAGACATCAAAGACATTTTTTGAAGTGGGAGCCACAGGATGACAAGATTTCTGTCTTTATGTAAATCTGTTTCCTCCCTTTTTAGGAATTTATTTCCAGTTGAGTTCTTAGAAAACATCAAAGGTAAGAAACATGGATCTGAAAACATCGGGACAATGAGTCTGATGTCTGTACAAGATGTGGAAACAGTTCATCTTGGAGACAGAAAAATCACCATCCAGCATGTCTCTGAAGTTTGTCTGAGCCTCGCTGCTCCCTCACACACCAGCTGGTGCCAAAAAGAATGAATTAAATGCCTTAAAATGCCAGTTTCTTTTACTTCTAAAGCAACAAATAGCTAATAGACACAGGCGGAAGGATTATTCATATTTAAGATCCAGATATTTCTCCCATTAGTCAGAGCCTCTAACCAGATTTGTAAGAACACTAAATTCAGCGTATGCATTTATCAGATAGGGGACTAAATAATAATGAGTCTGTGTCTGATAAGCTAAACAAAGCAGTTTTATCAAACAAGCAAACAGGCCGTATTCCTCAACTAATTCTCCACTCAATTAATTTGTGTTTAATTAAACTGCACATAAAATCAGGGGCTATATGTTATTTCCTACAGACAGTGGGAGGAGCCCAGACTTAATTTTGGCTCAGCATGAGATGCAGAATCTCATTTATGCTGGAGGCCCCCCTGGTGAGTTAGTCTCCCTGTGTGAGAGGATGTACGGAAAGAAAAATGTTCACAATTACAACTTTAGAGAGGAAACCATTCTCAGGTTCTTTGTGTTCGACTGGCTGCTTCCTGAGACCCGCCCTCAAAATAAATCTGCGCATTTATAAAATGTTTAATATATATTGCTCACCAATGGTAGCAAATATCTCATGAGCCACAGAATGATTAAAAAGCAGATTAGCTTTTAAAGATGGCTGCCATGGCTAATCAACATTAAACACAAACATGGCTAAAAATCAGTTCATTGTAAGGATGTTGAGCTAAAATGTGACGATGCATTAGTGAGAGTCATTCCCAAATCAAACACTAACACCTTAGTTCAAAACTTCATTAGCGGTCCATCCTGTCTGTTAGCATAATAGCTAATGAACAACAGGACAAACATTTATGAAAGTATCAACTGGTTGGACTCCTAGACTGGTTTAACTTTTGGAGTCAACCCAATTCAAGATGGCTACCACAGCTAACCAATATTAGCAAACACAAAACATTATGATCCATGTCCTGTAGTTCCAGTTAGACCTTAGTTTCTGTCCCTGTCAGTTCTCCATGTTCTCTGTTTTGTCATGTTTTTAGGTCCTGTTCTGAGTTTAGTTCTGTCTTTATTTACAGTATGTCCCTGTGTCCCTCATGTTTGTCTGTTTAGTTCATTATGTTTCTGTTCTGGTTCACCCCTCCACAGCTGTGTCTTGTTAGAGGTGTGTCTGATTGGTTCACTGCCAGGTTCCTTGTTAATCCCTCACAGGTGCTCCTCGTTCCCCTGATTACCTCCCCTCATGTATTTAAGTTCCCTTTTATCACTGGTTTCCTGTTGTCTTCTCACCATGTTTTGAGCTCTTGTCCAGTTATTCAGATTTATTAACAACTTCAATAAAACAGTCTAGTAATCTGTCCAGTTAATATTTTTGACTTCCTGCTCCTGCCACCACCTGCACTTTGGGTCCTGCTCTACAAACATGACAAAAAGTTCATCAATTTTACAAAAGTTGAGAAAATATTTTGTAGCTGAGAGTCATTCCCAACACTTAGCATGAGTGTTTACAGATTTCATAACGTTTTTGTTTGAGAACTTTACCATTACATAATACAGTCAACCCTGTCTGCCTGTTAGCATTAGTGATTGGATCTATGGCTCTTTGAATGGAGTCGTTCAAAAAACTGGCTCTTGTATGTTTTTTTTTTTTTGAAAGAGAAATGTCATGTGGAACTATGCTTGGGGACACTCTTTGTTGTGACACCTACGTGTGCATCGCTACTTATCTTTCCTGATAGGTTTATGTTGCTATGCCAACTGATGTTTTAAATAAAGACCCGTTCTGTTTCTGCCAGCAACTTGGTGTCATTGAAACTTAACAGTTCTTTACAAAAACTCAATTCTCCTCGTTCACAGTGAAGAGGCGTTCAGAAGATCTGACTCGTTCATGAACATCACATCACTAGTTAGCATGATCCATTACAAATCACTGCACAGATTTAATGAAACTAAGAAAGTAATCTTTTAATTTAAACATCCAACTGGTTAACTTTTGAAATCAGCCACATTTAAGATGGCGTCTATGCGAATATTTACTAGCTAGCACAAAATGGCTCTGACTCAGTCAGTTTTACAGATGTCAGACAAAAATGTGTTGATGTAGCCTACTAGCTAAAGGGAATTTCTAACACATTTTGAGTGCCAACTGATCTTGTTTGAAAAAGAAAAACATATTTTGTCAGTAAAATATTTCTAACCATTGCACTCCCAGAAAGTCTTCCTTGATCTTTCATCCCTGTTGGACCAATTCAAGATGTTTACCAAAGCTAACTGACATTAGCAAACATAAAAATGTAATATAACTGCAGAGTTTGTGAGTTTTATGAGATTTTAGTCTAAAACCATGACATAGCCCTGCCTTCCTCATGAGGAATGTTCAGCCCTTAGTTAAAATAAACACATTTTTAATGTGGATAAGTTGTGAAAAACAAAAAGAAAGTTAACCCATATTTAACAACCATGAGTCATTTCTTAAAAAACCAACAACCTTCATATGAATTCCAGACCAGAAGAACTTTTCTTCTTATGCGTCGTCTGCTCCACACAGCATGATGACCGTGTGATTTATTACTGAGACATCGGAAAATATGAACGGAGACTGGAAATAGCATCGTGGAAATGAGCCTTTTTCATCACCACTATATCAGAAGCTTCTTGACAACACGGCACGTGGACATGGCCGCTGCATTCGGAGGCACTTTGAAGTCATTTCCTTATATACAGCTGCTGGGCCCACTGACTGAATAAGAAGCATTCATAAATATAAATGCTTATTTTTATCAAACTAATGCATATCAAGCCAGTGTTATAGTGTGCTGTGCTCATAACAAAGAGCGCTGACTTGTTCATTTCATTTTATGGGCACTCAGTCGAACAGCTGAAATTAAGAATACAGTATCGTCTCCACAGATATCCACGTGTCTCTTTACAAACCACTCTGAGCTGCAGTAAAAACTCCAGAGAAATACTTCTGTGAAGGTTGGATTTTATAGATATCTTTTGTCATCCATTTTATTGAGTCAAACGAGTCTTGCAACAAGAAGAATTGTTTTTGTTTAACGTTGATTTTACAGCTGAAGCTAGGTGAGTCATTACTGCACTAGTTAGCAGACAAACGGCAACTAAAAATGCAAAAAGACCTGAAAATTCACTTTAACGCAGCAAATATTCAACCAATAAAAAAAAAATAAAGTTTTGATCCAACTCACCGTGATGTGTTTTTATCGTCAGGATAACAGGAGAGCTGTGCCCATTCTCCGGGTTTGTTTTTCCAAGAAGATGCATTTTAAAGCCAGACGGACTTGCTTCCAGCACGAGTCAGGGTTGTTTAGATGTTCATCTGAAAGCTTCTGATGCACGAAAGATTTCAGTTTTTGAAAGGGATTATTTTGAAAGTTGTGCAGAATTGAGCTCAAGCACTCAGGACTTCACTGCATTTACTCAAAGTTCTGCTGCAGGCTTTTCTAACAATCCTTCTGGGCTTCTTCAAATCCTCTGATCATCCTGCAAACTTCTTAAATGTTTATGGCGTCATTGGAATTTTGTTGTTGATTTATTCATTCGTTAACCCTTTTGCAGGCAGGTTCAATGCTTGGTGGATCTTATTAGTTCATGCACCGAGGTTGATTTAACAGAAATAACAAACAAACAAAAATGTTTACCAAAACATTTTGAATATAAAAAACCTGGGATGTTGGAATAGAAAATTAAACATACATCATTACCACAATATCATCATCAATCATTATATTTTAAGCCATATTGTATCAATACATAAAAATATGTTTTGTAAAAAATATAAAAATGGGAACAATGAACATGAATTTATAGGAAATGTGCCACAAAAGCTAAAAGCTGTCTGTTTGACTCTGATGGTAAATCAGCCTGGACAAACAAACCAAATATGATGTAAACAACGTATTTCAGACGAGCATTTAAAACATGCTTTGATGGTGTATTAGAGACACTCAAAAGAAAAAAGCAAAATAGGACAGAAGTGAAAGATTGAATTCAAAATGTAGGAAAAAAGGTCAATTTGAAAGAAGGCCTGATGAATCAGTATCTGGTAAAATGCTGTAATTTAATGTAACTTTTACAGGTTGTGATTAGAGCCACGTGTTAGCTAAGGTGTTAAAAAAATCTATGGAATATAACCCATTCTTGCCATTTACACAATGCATTTTGGGTACTGTAGGCCTTTGGGCCAGTGCTGGTTAATTTCCTGATCTCTTTAAATCCCCCCAAAAATGTATTCTCTCCCCCAAGTTTCAGCTTTTATCAGGAAGTAGTATTTCAAGGCTATATTTATATTTCATACATTTTTATAGATTTTTTTATATTTGATATTTGTTCAATTTAATTTCATATTGTTTAATGATACTTTTAGCAGTTTAAAAATCTTTTGTTTAGAACTTTATTGTTTAAAATTGTCCTTAGTTTTACTTGTTTTGCACACATTTTTAAATTATTGTTACCACTTTTGTTTTCTTTTAGTTTTTATTGTGTCCAGTCTGTGAAGTCCTGCTAATCCACGGAGTTAAATAAATAAATAAAAACTACAGTTTGGGTCTTTGGAGGTTAAAAACAATAGATTTGATTTGAAGTGTTGAATAATTCAAAAGCAGAAGACATTTTTCACAGATTTACCATTCAAAGTCCAGTTTCTGTCAATAAACTATTAAAAAGGTCAATAAGTCATTTTTCTTATTTAATGACTTTGAATTTTACTGAAGGCTAACCTAGAGGTTTTCAGCGCATGTTAATTAAGTAAAAATAAAGAAAATAGCCTAAAATGTTAGCATGAAATGCTAATTATATTGATGTGTTGTAAATGACGTGACCTCTGACCTTTTTTGTAGACCTGGCTGCTTGTTTCTCTAGCTAAAGATCAAAGGAAGTGAGGGAAGTTTAAACACATGACACTGATGCAAAATGGAGAAAACGATAAAAGCAGAACAAAAATAACAAAACCATTAAATACAAAAACTGTAGAAAAAAAGCAAAAACTAAAAGTCAGACTGGTTTAGTCGAACATAAACTTCCACCCTAACACTAAATCCCGTTGAAGAGCAGGCTTTATGATTGCTTTGTTGATCAGAAATGATGTGAGACAGTGTACAGGTCTGCTTTGCATGACAGTGTTAGCCATCTGCCAAAGTGACTTCTGCGTGCAGTCTCTCCTCGTTCTTGTACGACCCACTGCGCCGTATTGTGTCGTAGCAGAGACGACAGCACGGCTCCATTTGCTACTTCAGAGGGAACTACATCAGTCTTCTGCTGATGTCTCTGCGAGGATTAGAACTGAGGGAACAATTTCCCCAAAAGGACTCATGCTGCTTTCCCACAAGGAAGATAATAGATGCATGCAAAATGTCAGAAATTTTTCATTCCTCCCTCTTGTAGACGGCTTTGCTTCCACCAAACATTTAAGGCAGCCGGTGAAGGCGTTTGTAGCCTGGAACAGGTGGTGCAGCTTTCAGCTGTCACATAACTTAAGCAAAGCGCTTTAAAAAAGTGGAGTTTTTCCAAAAGGAAAGCAGAGATCTTTATTATCCAACTCTGTCTACTTGAGGGTAAACTAGTTGCATGCTTTCTGAAGAAAAGGGGAGCTAACGAGCTACAGGTAGCAGTTAGCTTCAGCTAGGTGGAGGGATTTGCCATTTTGCTCTTATTGTGAAGGAGTTAGACTTCACAAGCTGTTCTGATGACTGTTTTTGCATAAGAATGTGTCAAAATGCATCCCTCTTGAATCTCAAATCACTTTTCTTTTGCAAAACCTCGACAAAAACATCAGCTCTTTTTAGGTTTCTACTCATAATGTCACTCACAGGTATGATTGTCTTATTGTTTATCACACCTGCATCTATTGAAGATAATTTCTCAGAAAAATGTCTCAAGAGCAACTCGTTTACTCATAACCAGCATCTGTTAGAGGTGCATGGTTTTGATACGACTAAATTACAAGCAAAGCGTCAAACATCAGATTTAGAAAGTCATTAATGTTTATTTATGACCGCTTACTCCTAATTTGTATTTTAAAGCTTAGTTTAAGGAAAAATTGTCCAGGTTTGACTTCAGATCCCATCCTGCCCGGACTGCTCTGAGAGATCTGTTGATGTTAACACATTTTGATTGAACCGTGTAACGTCACGGGAGTCCATATGTGAATTTCTTCTTCAAGATGAGAAGCACCACAGGATGGAAGTCAATATTTCTGCAAGGTATGCCTTTGATTTCATCTTGCACCATGTGGGGAGAGCTATGATAGTTCAGCTCTTTAATATCAGGACAGGATTTCACTGGTTGCATGGAAGGTGACTTTTCTCTTTGCTTCCTAATATTTAACTGATACTCTAAATATGCTAAACTTTTTTATTTTTACCTGTTGATTTTTTTTAAAGCAATGAGAAGTGTTACAGTAGTACATTCCAAAATGAAACTGTGATATTTGATCACATTTAGCTTCAATTAATAAAGTTGGGGGATATTTAGAATCAACAATTAAAAGTATGTTACATCTAAATGTGTCTGATCTAAATATAAAATATGAAGAATAAACAATATCCATTTGCTATCAAAAGGACAGAAACACTTAATTATTTCTCTAATCTCTAAACGTTTGTTTTGAACAAACATGGATATAAAGAAACACTTAGACATACCATTATTTCCTAAATCAATGTGTAAAAAAAATAAATAGTGACAATAATATTTAACCAATTTAAAACAGCTTGACATAAAAGAATGTAGCTTTCAAATGCTAAATGTGGCAAAATGTAGCTGTCCAAATGCATAACATGGCAAATTATAGTAGTCAAAATGTTAAATGTGGCTAAATGTAGCTGTCTGAATACTAAATGTGGCAAAATGTAGCTGTCCAAATGCTTAACATGACAAAACATAGTAGTCAAAATGCTAAATGTGGCTAAATGTAGCTGTCCGAATGCTAAATATGGCAAAATGTAGCTGTCTGAACACTAAATGTGGCAAAATGTAGCTGTCCAAATGCTTAACATGACAAAACATAGTAGTCAAAATGCTAAATGTGGCTAAATGTAGCTGTCCGAATGCTAAATATGGCAAAATGTAGCTGTCTGAACACTAAATGTGGCAAAATGTAGCTGTCCAAATGCTTAACATGACAAAACATAGTAGTCAAAATGCTAAATGTGGCTAAATGTAGCTGTCCGAATGCTAAATATGGCAAAATGTAGCTGTCTGAACACTAAATGTGGCAAAATGTAGCTGTCCAAATGCTTAACATGACAAAACATAGTAGTCAAAATGCTAAATGTGGCTAAATGTAGCTGTCCGAATGCTAAATATGGCAAAATGTAGCTGTCTGAACACTAAATGTGGCAAAATGTAGCTGTCCAAATGCTTAACATGACAAAACATAGTAGTCAAAATGCTAAATGTGGCTAAATGTAGCTGTCCGAATGCTAAATATGGCAAAATGTAGCTGTCTGAACACTAAATGTGGCAAAATGTAGCTGTCCAAATGCTTAACATGACAAAACATAGTAGTCAAAATGCTAAATGTGGCTAAATGTAGCTGTCCGAATGCTAAATATGGCAAAATGTAGCTGTCTGAACACTAAATGTGGCAAAATGTAGCTGTCCAAATGCTTAACATGACAAAACATAGTAGTCAAAATGCTAAATGTGGCTAAATGTAGCTGTCAAAATGCTAAATGTAGCTGTCAAAATGCTAAATGTGGCTAAATGTAGCTGTCAAAATGCTAAATGTGGCTAAATGTAGCTGTCCAAATGCTAAATGTCGCAAAATGTAGCTGTCCAAATGCTTAACATGGCAAATTATAGTAGTCAAAATGCTGAATGTTGCAGTTGATTTAAAAAAAAGTATTATCAAGGAAATACTGATCAACTTGCAAAAATATTTTGTTTTTGATCATAAAAGTGTTGGTTAGACATGAGTGTTATGGTGGCTTCCTCTGCATAAAGCAATATTATTTATATCACCTAGCAGAATGCCTCAGTCATCACTTGCAGAGTTAATTTGACAGCACAGAACCAACAACAAGGTAAACAAAGCCAAAAAAAAATCATTCATGCCTTCTCTCGAGGGAAAATTAAAAAACTGAATAATGAAAAGAAATATAGTACTTTTTCTGATTTCTGAAAGCCAAAACTAAACATTAGAGAGTCATTTCTGACCAACAGCAATCCATCTTGTAGATTTTCCAGCCTTAGTGATGTTGCTGTAAATAATTTTGAATAAAAGCTCCATCTTTCTATTCTTATCACTCATGAATGCTTTTACCGTGCGCCTTTTTGAGCACACTGCATGTATTTTGATTAATACTTTGCTCAGTTTTATGCTACAGTAGTATTTTATAGAACATATCAGTCTCTGCTGATGGAGTTAAATTGGATATAAAGGATTTTGCATGCAATCTGCTCTCTTCATTAAATCTAACACGTTGCTTAATGCAGAAGCCTGCAGCTACAATAAAAGGAATAAATACAAATCCTGATCCAGATCCCAGAGTCTGCTGCTCAAAATTAAAGTAGAGTCTCACGGAGAAACAGTTTGTTTCATTGGTTTGGCAGCTTCCTCTTGTATTAGTGATTAAAGAAAACCAGCCTTTTTGACAGGGATTTATTGATTATATTTAAATGTTTTGTATTGTTTCATAAGAGATTATTAGAACAGGAAAACCTGGAGTGGAACTTTGGATGAGTAGAGACTTTTGTCTGACATAACTGATTTTGTAAAAGTTGATTTACCTCAACGATTTAAGTTTAAACTATAAGTATTTAATTTTAGTTGTATGAAAATGTTTTTTTTTTCTTCACTGACTGAGTTTTATCTTAAACAATCTTTAATCAAAGTATTTTTAGGACTCAATACCATCGGTTTAATCACAAGAGGTATATTTAGGTTTGCATAGAATTACCTGCACTTTTGCACAAAACATCCAATTTAATAAAAGATACCTCTGATGTTAATTAAATTCACTCAAGCCAATGTCTCACTGGGCTGCAACATTGCAGGAAAATCTGCAAAATTTCTGTCAGAATCACGTCGACCTGCAGTTTAATAAATGTCCAAGAAACATACAGAGTTATCGCAATAGTTATACAAATCTATTTTTAGTAATTCAGTCTCAAATTTTAAATAAAGGGGTATGTTGGTCATTTTGAGGCAACTCTCAGAGGATCTGCAGCAGAATGAGAGCTCTGCAGGGTGATTGGCTCAGCCTTAGACATAGGGCAAGTAAGGAGCTCAAACATCCAGGAGTCTGAGTAAAATCGCTCCATATTGACAGGAGCCAGCTGAGGTGGTTCAGGTATCTGGTCAGAGTGCCTCCTGGACGCCTTCCTGGGAGGCATGCTGGAGGAAGTACATCCCCAGGTTGGCTGGAAACGCCTGGCGGTCCCAGTGGAGGAGCTGGTGGCCAGGGAGAGGACAGTCTGGGATTCACAAATCCCCCTTTCAAAAGTTCAGAACTCCCTCTGAATCCATTTTTTAACAACTAAACCAAGTCGTTGCATCATTCCATTTAGGACCGGTCCGCTCCAGGGATCACAACAAAATCATCTCCGAAGTAAAGTAAAAACGATTTGTTTCAGGGAACTTTCATTCCTGCTCAGCACAGTTTAGACTGTTAGAGGAGAATAAAGAATTGATCGACCTAACTACTACAACCTAAACCTACATTAAATTAGTGTGATCATCAATTCAGGTATTGGTAACACACACACACACACACACACACACACACACACACACACACACACACACACACACACACACACACACACACACACACCTTATTTTGATCAAAGGTCCAGAACTTACCCAGTTTCCTTTCATTTTCCTATGAAATTCAGATTTTTTAGTTCAGTGAATTAAACAAACCACAGGGTTTTGCCTCTGGCTTCCACACCTGGAGCTCTAACTTGGTTTTATAAAAACAGCCTCCAGCTTTCTACTAAATGCTCACTTTGTGAACTCTCAACAACCTGTTTGCTGCAGAATGCCTGAATCCTCTCTTTTTAAAAATTACCTCAGCTATTAGGGCGATTTTTGTTTTTGAAAAAACAAGATAAAGATTCCTGCAAACTTTAGTAATTTTTGCCTTTTACCTTTTTATCAGTTAATAATTTATCATCTACTGGACAAAAAGGAACTTTTTTGGACATTTTTTTTTTGTTTTCATTTTGGTCTTCCACATCTGCTCCTGATTACCTCCACACTCCTGATTACTTCATACCAGAAGTCAGACATGTGTTTGTTTCATATTGTGCGTTTGTTTCATATTGTGTGTTTGTTTCATATTGTGCGTTTGTTTCATATTGTGCGTTTGTTTCATATTGTGTGTTTGTTTCATATTGTGTGTTTGTTTCATATTGTGCGTTCGTTTCATATTGTGCGTTCGTTTCATATTGTGCGTTCGTTTCATATTGTGCGTTTGTTTCATATTGTGCGTTTGTTTCATATTGTGTGTTTGTTTCATATTGTGCGTTTGTTTCATATTGTGCGTTCGTTTCATATTGTGCGTTCGTTTCATATTGTGCGTTCGTTTCATATTGTGCGTTCGTTTCATATTGTGCGTTCGTTTCATATTGTGCGTTTCTGCTCATGTCAGCTCTCATCCTCTCCTTCCTCGCTCTGTTTCTTTTTTGATTTATATGAACAGACTTCCTGACTCTCCTCTGTCTCCAGTTTAGTTCAAATAAAAATGTCTAACGTTTTCACCGTCATGTCCTTGTGCCGTTCAGCGGAGGCTTACAGCTGCTCTTTGTCATAAAGTAGTCCCAAGTCTAAAATAGTACCTGTAATTCCTTTGTGTTACTTTTTATTTTCACTTGCAGTCGATATGTTTACTGAGGTCACTAGGCAGAAGTAGTATCACTACTGAGTAAGTTTTAAGGACTTTTCCTCACAATGCTAGTTGTTACCATTCACTTACAGTGTTTTACGCTACGCTAAAGCTTAAGGAGTACTGCTGGATCAGGATAACGGTGGGTTGGTTACAAATTGTTTTTGCCCACTGATCTAACTATGAGGAATATGGAAATAGACAAAAAAAAAATCACTTTCTGGTGGAGTATTCCTTTAAACAAGACAAATCTTAACCATATCCTGATATATTTCACAACCTTGCCATAAGCACTCAGTATGTGAAGAAAAACTCTAAAGTACTAAATCTGGAGGTCCTCCATGTCTAAATTTGTCCATCAAACACTGAATTTAATAATCATACTTCACATTTAAATGCTTTACCTGCAGCGCTGACACTCAAACATCATAATTTTCATAAAGGAACATGTATTTACCCCCTGTGGTTGAAAAAAACCTCATTAGAAAAATATTTCTGTCCAGAATGTGTTTCTCATAAAGTTCTTGCAAATATAAAACCCATTTTTCTTCTTTTCAAAGTCCCAAACTATTAATTTAAATAAAAGTGTAACCAGTTAAACCTAAGAAGAAATGATACATGAACAGAACGGTTTGGATTGGGGCTTTTTCATTTTATTGGGAGCAGTTGATTATTAAATTAATGCTCTTTTAAAGTGAATTGAGAAAAAAAAACTTTTGAACCGAGAACTGAAAGCTTCACAGTAGGAGTGATTACTATGACAGGTCCTGTGGAATATTACGTTTTGGGATTTTAGAAACCTTAAAATTTTTTTTTACTAGTTCCACCTCAGCTCCTGATATAAAACGTCTATTTTTCTATTTTCTCTTATCAATGATCAGGCTTCAGATGCAGTAGGTTGTAGTTTAAACCACACACTAATATAGTTTATTTATCTCCCTGATTGTAATGAAATGGAAAACAATTTGGAGTCAGGAAAACCGTTTTAGGGCTGGAAAATACATTTTGAAGGGATCCAGTGCAGCTGCTGAGCAAAGTGACAGGATACATCAGCTTCTTGTTTAAAGACTAACAGTAATTTAAAAGAGAAATGTAAATAGAAAAGAGAACCGAAGAAAATCTCCAGCCAGTGGCTCGTTAGGGTCACCATGGTAACCCCACACCTGTCTCTTTCTCCCTCTGAATGCACATTTAGGTCAGACGCAGTAATGCAGTTAAATCTAAAGGCTTACTATGCAGTTTTGGCTTGTTTTTAGCACCTCCTGGTGTTTGTTTTAAATCACTGTCGTAAAAACGTTAGCATTGTCTTTGCTCAGAAACACCTAAATCTAACTGTTAATATGCTGGGCTATTCAATAGGCGGCCCATGGGCCAGATGCGGCCAGGACCCGCATATTTCTGGCCCAACAGCCAGATATACGGACTTTAGTTTGGTTGGTTTTGCGCGCGCGCGCGTGTGTGTGTGTGTGTGTACTAGGGATGTGAATTCCCACCACTGAGGCCAATTCGATTCGTATCTCGATATGCTCCCAGCGATTCGATACATTGACGATACGGTGAAGCCTCTGCCGATACGGTTAGATATGATTCATCCCTGCTTGCGATTCGATACGATTCATCCCGATTCGATGCGATTCATCTCGATTCGATACGGTTCACGGTGCGATTTGAAACGATTCAACACATCACAGAGAATTTTCAAGTCCACATCAGTTTTTAAAATATCATCATAATTACTTCTCTGTCTCTCTGTGAAAGATTTATTTGATACTTTATTGTTTTTGATAAATCAATAAATTCTACTTAAAAATATGCACTTTATTATGGTTCAGACAAGAGGATTGTTTTATTCCTAATAAATTTTAAATCATCAGCAAAAACCTTACATTTGTTGTTAGTCTCAACTGTTGCTAAATTTCCCAGAGGATTTTACCCAAGGGATCAATAAAGTAAATGTGTATACTTTTTAACAATTAATATAGCCAATTTAAAAGATTAGGCCTCTTAAAAATAAATAATAAAAAATGTGAACCATTAACAAAGCCATTTTCTCAGGTCTGTAATTTGACTAAAACACTTGTTAAACCTACTCTAATCAACATTTCCAGCATTAACTCTGTGCATTGTGTAAATAACTTCAATATAGTGTCTCTAATACTGACTAACAAATTCTAGTGGCTAACAGAGCAGAAATCATCCAGATTCTCTGATGTTGCTCATCTCCTCCTCACCCGTTCTACCAGGTTTTCTAACTGCGCCCGCGCGCCACCTGACTTCCGTAGTTTTACTGATGGTTCGTTCAACAAAACGAGGACAAAACAGATAAACTATAAACTGATCAACCGGTTTAACGCGGAGTCGTTGCTGTTAAATAGCGGGACAGTTCTCCCCCGCGCCCCTCTGGGGAACGAGTTACAAGGACAGCAGTTGAGCCACGAAACCTCCGGTAAACGTCACGTGAACGAGCGCTGACTCGGTGGTGGACACACAAACACACAAGCGCGCACACACAGCGTTTGCAGCACCTGCAACTCGCCCTGCAACCCGTGTGGAGCTGCTCAGTTTAAAATTAGCTTGTGAGAGGAAAAAGACTGGACACCCTGAACTAATCGATGTAACCATCGTTTTCACCGATGGGAGATGAGAGAGAGAGAGAGATACGTTGCGCATTTAGCAGCCAGCTGAGCCGATGTACGCTGAAGCTACCGGTGCAGTCGGGTTTTACACGTCATGATCGGACCACCGGTTCAAATCGGTGAATCTCCACATCCCTAGTGTGTACAGGTGACTTTCCCTACCTGTTTAAACATTCAATCTGCTATCTGCCTTTAAAATCTTGTTCTGTGCTCATGATGAGCTGTTGTTGTGTAATAAAATCCACCGTGAATTGGTGCAGCAACCCCCCACCCGGCCTGCGGAGTCTCCACGAAGTGCCATGTGACCCATCCCAGTTCGTAATTGAATACCCCTGCTGTAAAGAGTCAGATTAGCACATACTGGCTCAAAGAAAAGATTTAAATGTATGAAAAGTTACATAGTGTGCCTTTAACATCCTGACAAAATAATGTCTTCATGAAAACATATCCTGAACCACAAGAAGCAGAAAGGTCTCAGGTTTCTGGTGTCTAAAGTGTTTATTTCAGGAGAAATGTCCAACTAAAAAACTCTGTTTAGGCTAAATCCCATTCTTGTGTATGCACACTTTGTTCAATATTTATTAGCACGCTGATCCTAAAGGAGCTGCACATTTTATTGCATTTCTTTGTGGGTTTTTCCCCACAAACCTGCAGGAACCAACACAAACCAAAGATAGTTACAAAAACAAAAGGAAAACAGATGCTGAATAACTCATATTAGGAGTAATTTTAAAAATCAGTTTTTAACCCAACAAATCCCAACTCATGCTACCAAATCCTGACAATATTTCACACAAAAAAATCCCATTGTGTGGCTTTCCGTCTGATGTTTACATTCTAACATGTAAAACGCGTGCAGAGGCTCTGCAGGTGACGTGCACCAGAAATACACCAAAGTTGTTGCTACCTCCATAAGTGAGTGATTCTAATTTTAACGGCGTCGATGTCACCGTCGTCTCCTCTGGTGATCATTTGTGGTGAAAAAAGGTTTCCTCTAAAGGATTCATCCCGACTGTAAAAGTTGCGCGTTTGAGGCTAAAACTTCCTCCACGTTCGTTTTCCAGCGTTAGTTTGAAACATTTCTAGCAGCAGTCATTAACTGGGAGAAGGAGTTAATCCTGCGTGGTTCAACGTTCAGTGCAAGTGGAGCGCAAATGAAGACCATATAGAGACTTAGGAAAATCAATGGCTTTGTGGGGGGGGAAAAAATAAAGAGAAGGCAATCTGTCAGCCCACATAACTCAGTACGGTGATTTAAACGCATCCAGTCAGGCAGAGCATGTTTGAAGAGCAGCTTCACTTGCTTCTCTATTGAACTGCACTGGCCGATGGAGGAGTTTCTCCCTCATTGTGCTTCTGCAAACAAGACTTTCTGCCTGACCCACTTGCTCAAACATGTAACTGCAGCATTTTATTTCTGATCCCAGCACTTTGGAATCGATGCAACACACACACATGCACACACACACACTGAGGTGAATGACGCTGAAAATGATTTAGTCAAACAAAAAGGGATTCACGAGTGGAAAAGCAGCTGATTAAAAAGGTATTTTAATGATGACTTGGGTTGAAAAGGTGTTTTATTCCAAACATCTGAACAAAAAGGTGCATTTCGTAAAAATTTCAGGAAAAATCTGAAATAAATTTGCTCTATTTAGGGTTTTTCTTAGTGTTTTAAAGCTTTACTCAGAAAGTCCACGTCTGTCACAGTTTTTCTTTTGTGATGTCAAAACATGCAGTTTGAAGGAAAATTCATTAAAAATCACTTTGAATTTTAATTTTAGAAAAATAGAATAACTGGAATTCAGGGCCACTGTTGAGTTGCTGCAAAATAAGTGATGCATTAGCATTAAACATTTAAAAATCTTTACACCATTAATATCACAGATGTAGTTAGAAGATCTGCCAGACTCGACCCCTCAGTGCACCTCAAGCTACATTTAGAGGCTCCTGGTGACATTTATGCCAACAAATAACCACAAAGTGCAGAATTAACAACAGTGGAACACTTTATAACATTTTGTTGAATGAACCGCTGTAAAGTTTTTAAAATTTAAACAGTTTTCAACTTAAAAACTCAGAGTAGCCGTTAGCTCATCAGTCATGTAGGTCACAAACTATGTATTCAAATAGAAGCAGTTCAGGAAGCTGTCTTCAAGTCAGGTATAATTAACATTAACACAAAATCTATTCAAAATGACTGAAAATCCCTTTTAATATCTCCAGAAACAGCCTCTAACCATATCATCTGCTCTAGCTTCTAGTTAAGAACCTGTTAGCAGAGCTGCAGCCAGTGAGACAGATGGACAGTGTTGTAGTTTTTAATCAATGGGAGTCTTAATTTCCACTTCTGAGATGGTGAAAACTTTAAATACTTAGCTACCGTTTCCGTTATTCTGAAGCTTGACACCATCTGGTTGCATATTTATCAGATTGTGATTAATTTAACTGTCTCAGTCAGGACACTCTGCTGCATCAACTTCCTTTAAAAAAAAAAACTGTGCAAGTTGTGATTTGTTGCATTGTTGTTTTCAGTCACATTAACAGATAATGGATCCATGCAGACTTGAGCCCTGTTGACGATACTCCAGATGATTGGCTAAAGATTCTTTCAGAATTCGAATTTTATCACTTTGATGCCAATTAAAGTTTCACACTCAAAGTTTAATGGCAGCAGAATCAGGATAAAGAGTGATGGATGTAGAAAACCCATAAAAATGACTCCATTGTTTCTGTTTTTAGTGATTTGTCAGAGTTAGAATCTAAAGATCATCTTATGTCAAGACATCTGTTAGCACTCCGGGTGTGTTGTGAATGATTCTCAGCTACCAACAAAAAAAGTAGCTTAAAAGTGAAATTAGAGCCATTTGCATGTTTTCTAAATAGTTGTAGCCATTATGAATTGGATTAACTCATAAAGGTAATGAGTTAACGACATGTCTCTAATGATTAGCATTTAGATATTTTGCTAACTCACTACCATGAACTAAATAAAAACATATTATAAAAATGTGCAAAAATGAGTGTCATTGCCTCCCAGGTGGGACTTTTCCCATGTTGAGTGTGTGTGTTCTCCATGTGCATGCCTGGGTTTTCCTCCCACCATCAACTGCACCTTTAGGTAAAAGTTACAAGGTTTTTATTGTCTTTGTGACCCTGTGGTGGACAATCCAGGTGAATCCTACTGACAGCTGGAGATGAGCTCCAGCTCCTTGTGACCCTGAGCAGGTTTATGGAAAATGAATTGTAGCAGAGGTTCCAGGTGTTTCTGTTTTCTGCAAATACAAAGCAGGATCAAATCATAACAGACCTGGTCAGGCACAGACTTCTCACCTGTGGGTGCAACAACAACGTCTCTACAGCAAAGCTCTAGTCATGCACGTATCATGCGAGGGTTAGGCTAACCCAATGTGGCTAGCTGTTATGCTAGCGCCAGAGTGTTTTTAGTTCATGATTCCTGTTTTTTCCCATCTCTCCCTGCTTGAACACAGCTGATTTCTTTATGAGTGATGAACCGCTCCAGTAGAAAGCAATGAAGGCTGAGGAGACATGTCAACAGTTAGATTTAGGTGTTTCTGAGCAGAAACAATGTGAATGTTTTTAATGCAGTGATTTAAAACGAAAACTAGGGGGTGCTAAAACAAGCCAAAACTGCATATTGTGCCTTTAATCTTTCCCAATTTAAAATTATTAAATCATTACTTATTTAATATTAGGTGTCCAGTGCAAAAGGCCAGACTTTAACCTCAATTAGTTTAAAAAAATCCTTTGATTTGATTTCAGCGTACCAACGTTTTGAATATTCCCTAACTTTCAGTTTCATTTCTTAACTGTTGTTGCATGGGATCACATTAATGCCAGTCTCATAAACTGTAGTTCTGGATCTTGTCCAACCTGATTTCCCTTGAATAATGGTTGATTAGGCCTCGTTCTTCCTGGACTGTTATTGTTTGTATCGTGCCGATGACGTCATAATCCATCATCACGATGGTGCAACGTCTCATACAAGCTGCAGAACAACAACATACAGAATGTGGTTCCTGCATAAAGGAGAGCCTGGACGGATGGGTTTGGGATTCACTTAGTGGGAACATCTACAGAGACTGAACAGAAAAAATCACAGAGGAGAAACTAAAAGCAAAAAATGTAATATAAATTAAAGATATGGAACGGATCTTTTAGAGGAATATTTAGAACAACTAAATGCTGAAGCAAGACATGTTTCACAAAATTAATTCAAAGTCCATTTTGCTCACTTGATATATTAACTGAAGTTATTTACATATAGAAGATAAAATCCAAAAGACAAAACGAGACTGGATCAGCTTTCAGTTCCTGCTTTTTAAGACTCAATTAGTTTGCTATAAAATCTTTAAACCACATATTTCTACCTGAATCTGTCTCTACATTGTTAGAAATGTGGAAAAGATCTCTTTTTACTAAAAGCCAGATTTTTAGGTTTCTGCTTCTCTTGTAGGACTGAATGGTATTGTTCATAACGTGATGGGCTGTCACCGCCACGCAGCTTCCTAGAGTATTTGCAGAACTTTGCATCATTCCTCAGGTTAAAAGCATGGAGTTTTCACTAGGATTTCAAGTACCCCATCATTGTTTTGCTCAAATTACATATTTGTCAGTTAAATTTGTTTTATTCATTTTTTATGTCCAATTTGGCGCAGCTAGTTTTGTTATAGCACAGCCGCTGAACGGAAGAGAGAACATTTCACCGTCCCCACCCTTCTGTGAGGATTTCAGACACCACTGAGTCATGGCAATTTTTCATTTAGGACGCGTAATTAATTACCTAAGCAACTTGAGTGTCCTCAAAGTACTGATCCCCCTGCTGAATAAGGTTTAATTTCATAAATGTGTCACCAATTCTTTTGAAGGGCATCGAGCTGCTTCTGTAGATACAACCTGTGCACTTGGTGTCGTGACTGAACTGTTTAGGGCTAACCAGCACAAACTGGTGCCATCAATATATTCCAGAACTTTTGTTTTTAAGTTTTTAGTTCAAGTCTTACAGGAAATGCATCCTTTAAACACAAACATGATTGGTGTTTCAACTTAGCTTTAATTGTGGGTGGTTTAGAGGTTCTTGGACTTTGTCCAGTAATTCAGATGTCTGTTTTTACTCTGCAGGCTGACCCTGTTGCTTATACTGATCTACGACATGCTGTTTTGTGCAGCATGTGACCAGTTGTGGAAGAAAAACCATCTGAAATACAAAATGCGTGCTGCTCATTGGGTCCTCTAATGTCAGATGGTGCTCATAATGCCATTTGAGAGGCATAACCTTTACATAATGGTTACAAAATGTACCATTCAATGTTGCACTACTTTTGCAGGTGCAAATTAGGGTTTTGCATCTAATGCACAAAGCCTTTGCAAAAAGACGTTTGTACCATAGTTGCCAGGTCTGCACATTATAAGAAACTTTGCTGTTCTCCTAGATATGTGCATGAAAACCCCCTTTGTGAGTTTTGAGGCTCATTTAGAAAGTTTAGTTGCTTATTTAAGCTAAGAACCAATTTATTTGATCACAGCATCCATTGACAACAACAGAGCAAAGACATGAGGACTACTCTGCCTCTGATTGGTTAGTGCTGGTTGCCGTAGTTTGCTGGATTGGTTAGTCTCTTGTTTTTTCCTGTTGAGAAAAAAATATGAAAGTTCTCAATCAAACGTGTTGTTGCAATATCAACTCAGCAGTAATTTACCATTTTTTATAACTTTGCACTTTGTGAAAACTAGAGCTTCACATCAAGGAAATTTTAAACATAAAATACTGACAATTTTTTTTTTTTTCAATTAAAGTTTCAACCATTGAGTGTATGAATAAAAGATGTTTAATTTTTTCTTTTTTGTTGACTTTTTTGGGAAAAGCTTCATGTTTATGCTGTAAATCTAAATGAACCAGGTGGACTAATGGTTAAATATGGTCACTTGTTCTATAAAAGAGTTAAAGAGCAGAAATCAGCCACACCTTCTGAACATGTTCTGAGCACGTTCGTGCTGGTGTTTAATTGGCATTGTTTTGTGACTCAAATACTAAGAGGGGTGCAAATAAGATGCAATAAACAATGCAGCACATTCTTAGTTGATCTGGGCCTCATCCGTCCTCCCTTTAGTTGATTTATATGTGATTCCATCTGAAATTAATCATCAAATTACATCTGTTGTATGATTTCACTAAATTGACTCAAGAGGTGTGTTAGTGGTAAAATCACCCAAAAGTCCATTAATTCCAAATGCATAAATACTGGAGCCATTCTGATCCATCAGCCGTCTAAATCAAGGTCTTCCTCGATCTGCGTGATCCTGATAAGAGCCAAAACAAGTATATCAGAAAACCCTGACACTGAGGGCCTGCTGTTACTTTGTTTTAACCACTGATGATTAAGGGAAAGTCACACTCCCTCTACAGAAATCCTCCACACCCACACAAGAGTCTCAAGGCAGGGCCTCGTAAATTTAAGGACTTATCCACAACCGGCTTGCACCATATGTGCACCTACTGCAAAGAAAAAAAGGGTTTCTTTTTTCTGTCCTGTGCCATCAGAAACAGCACAATGTGCACCATCTGCAGATGCCTCATCCGGCCAAATCATGGCACTTAAGCAGCCATATGGGTTCATTTTTATGTACAATGCGGTGATGTCGCATACTGTACTCACTATGAGTGTTTAATGTGCAAATGCTGCTAAATAAGGAGGGATAGCGCAGCTCCTCGCCGCCACATGCCTCCCTCTGCCTTTAAGGATGTGACATGACTGCCACCATTTGGACGCTGCATCAAACCGACGCTCTACTTTAACAGGATTCATTTAGTGAGGAGAGATTCTGGACTCTCCTCATCCTGCAAAATTAAAACCCCAAACGATACCAGGCTCATGTATTAGGTTTCTCACTTTTATAATGATCTTTATGCCATCTCTATCCAGCATTAACAGCTTATGCATGATTAACTCCCCTAATTACTGCCACTGTCATCTCCCCCCGACTCCTGAGCTAAATAAAAATCACATTTATAGATTATTGAAACTTCTAGTGCATTATCATCCTTCTTTCCCCTCACATTTTATACCACCGACCAGAAATCTCTTCCATCTTGAGTGACACGTTGCCATTTGACTCTGCTCTGTTTTTTTATTTATTTATTTCCCCCCCACACACACTTGGCTTCTGCTGCCTTATTCCTGATCAGACCCGATATCACAGACAGATTGGAAAAGAAGGCAGTCTTTACCTTCGCTATCTGTCGGCTTAATCCCCGAGGAACATAACTTCATTTTCTCCCAGCTCTGTTTTGTTAGCCACCTTTGACTCCGTCCAACAAACACTGTTGGCGTTTCATCCTTTCTAATCGTTAAAAGTTTCTTAAATCCTTTCCCCCATCTTTCAAATCCCTTCCCCTTATTGGTAGCACTCTTACCCCCCCGTCCCTCCACATCGCTCTACTCATACGGCGGCGTTATTGTCGCTCTATTTTCCTTTCAGATAAAGAATCACATCGATCCCAGTCAGCTGTGTTGGAGGACGCCTTCTTCCATTAAAGTTTGAGCATCAAGCACTCATCATAATGTCTTTATGAGAATAAAGGAAAGTGCAGTAAGATGTGAAGGATCAGCAACACTTCCAGATATGGATCCTTTCCCCCCCTGTCCTTATTTATGATCATCTGATAGGGCTTTTCTTTAAAAAAGTAACCACTTTATGCATCTTGCACCTATTGTAGACATTAATTATGTCATTTTAAGTCATTAAAGCTTCTGCATGATGAAACTTAATACAAAATATCATTTTATCTTCAGGAGAATAAAGCTCATAAGAATAGAGGCAACAGATTGTTGGCAGGTTGTCCAGAAATCTTAAAACCATCAACGATGGAGGACAGGAAGCAGGTTCAGACAATTATTCTTATTGAGGGCAATAAAACTGGACTGATTCAAGAAATCTTGGAGAAAGTACCAAACATGAAGCTGGAGTGTCAGTTATCAAATAAAATAAAATCAAAAGTTTATTTTCCAACTAGACGACTGGGTTTCTTAAAGTTTTGAGAGGCAGATTATGGATCCTGTACCTGCATAAAGAGACGGGAGGTGGAGCTTGTTTTGAAGAGTTTATGACTTCATCTGCAAAAAAAAAAAAAAAAAAAGACATGAGTGTCTGATGTTTAACTCTGACTGGCTGTAGGCAGTTCAGTCTTCAAACAAATGTATAGGTCCAAAGAAATACCGGATCAGACGGATGTCTTTTGAACTTTTATTTTTGCTTCTCTCTCTGATCTTCATTTGACAACATGAAATTTCAAAATAAAAGACATACAAGCTGTCCGCTATGAACACAGTCCCAATATTATAGAGGTGAGCAATAAAATAAAACAAAGTCCACAGATAAACAATAAAAGTCTTATTAAAATAAATTCCTCTCTCTCCTGCCTTGATAATATCAGGTAACAATGTTCCACTATATTAAATGGATACTGGCTGTTGTTTTTGGGGTGGGGTTGATATCATGACACCCTCTTCTCCACCTCTAGCTTCTCTGTGAGCCGATAAGAGCCACTATTTAGGTAGAAATAGACATTTACTTCATAATAAACAAAATCAAGACATTCAAGTGCCATTTTTTTTATTTTAAAGCAAACAATCGAGCCTGAAGAGGGAAAAAAATGACCGTTTCAGGCAAACTTCACTCACTTAGTTACCATTTTTCACAGCGGTAATGCATCGACACATGTGCATTTTGACAGTCTGAGTAATGTACCGCTTACAGTGAGTCAACTGAACTTCAAATTACCGGAGTGCACCTTAAAGGGAGTGATAAATAGCCCAGTTGTGATGGTGACAAGTGTTCCTGCCATTTAGGGTGAAATATTCCATCAAAGTGGAGAAATCAATTTAAGAAAGCAAAAATCACATTACATGTTTCTTTTTTGTGAAAGTGCAGGTAGACTCCGTCTGCTTCATCATCTGTCTTTGCAGGAGAAAGCTCTGGAATTTATTCATATTCTCCCACTTTGAGGTGAGCAGCAGATGTGAGAGGGTTTTTTTTTTCCTTTCTGTAACGTCCCATGTGACCGCAGGCGTTAAAATAAATAAAAACTATTTAAAAATGACAGGTGAGCCCGTCCAGGTTAACATGCTCGGCCCTGGAAGTTCACCACAGAGGTAGAGGAGGATGAAAGGGTGAACAAAGCTCATCTGCGTTTTATTTTTTTGTGAGAAACACATTTGGGAGTGTTTAAAGTTAGGGAATGTGTTTATTTCCTGGACTGGACGGTTTAGTTTTAAACAAAAATCCAATCTCTGTTTAGACAGCAGCAAATTAGGCACAATTAATTATCCTTTGCTGTCCCGAGAATTGGGATTAGTCCAAGCTGTTTCCATCCACCCCCTCCACTGAAGTCTTGAAGCTGCACGCCAGCACCGTACGGCAGTAGGAAGATTAGGAATGCAGCATGATCGGTAGTTTTTTTTTTTTTTATCGTAAAGATGTTCCCGGAGTTCATTATCTCTGAGGTGCTTTGCTCAGAAAGTACTGCAGTGTTTTCAACCCAGTAAACTGCTGGTTCCTTCATTAAGGAGCTCCTAACTGGTGAAAAGAAGCTTCAATTTTCTCTCACTCATTTGTCATCCTTCATTATCCTTTTCCTCACTCAGAAGCAGCACTTTGTTACGGAGGTAGAACATGAAGGAGCGTCTCTGCTGACTCTGCACATCTTTTAGCAAAAATCAGGATTGTATTTTTCACGTAAGCAAAAAGATGGGTAGTTTATCTGGTAAAGCATCATCTTATTTAACTGTGTGCACACAGTGGTTTTAAGTGACCTGTTTAACTGTGAGGTCAAGTTTTGATTCACAGAATCAACTCTAAATAAGTAGCTTCTGGTCTGACTCCATAAAAATAGGTTTCACAACAAGATTGAGCCTCATTTCAGCCTTAAGTTAAGTTTCTCTTTTGATTTTGACCCAGTTTATATAAGTGAATAATTGTTTAGAGCTTTAGTGGCACGGCCACAGGCTTTCTTAGGTCTTACTGCCACTTTGAAGCATATCTGCAGCAAAAAAAAAACTACAGTTTTTCAGCTGCAGAAAACATGTTTTAGCGTTTATTTTAGCACAGTTCACCTGATAAAGCAACACTTTTAGCTTCAGACCAACTCTTTATGGACTTATCACGGTGGACTTGTTCTTGTGTCGCTCTTGTGAAAAGTGTTGAAAGCAGTTTTTTCCCCTCAAAATGTCTTAGTCTGAAAAGTTACCCCAGTCCATGTACCAGTTCTGCACAGACAGAACATCTGCTACAAAACAAACAAATAATCTTTGTCACAGAATAAGATCGTAAAACCTTTACAGTAAATACGTTCGTCTCTGGTCTTATTCCCACAGATGACAGATTTTAAAGATCCAGAGCAGGTCAAATGTGACTTTTTGTATTTTAGTAGAACTTTAATTCTGCAGAAAAGAGTTTCATAGCAAAACAGTCTGATTATCAGATGCGACTGCCATCTTCAGTGAAGTTTTCTGACAGGAAACTGAAGCTGAGCTGTCAGCAACAGAGCAAAACGGGGAGAGCGTGATATCCATCTTGAAGCCGGGGTTTGAGTAAGACAGTGACCCTAAAGGAATTTAACATGGCTTCTTGCTGAACTGACCAAAAGATGATGAAAACATGTTCCAAAAACTGAGTGGTGTAGCGGGGTCCAGTGGGAGGCTGCTGGGGGCTGATTTCCCCAGCGTCTGTCCTCGTTCTGCTGGAACTAAGTCAGGGATCTTTCATCATTCATTCTTTTTTTAAAGTAACTTTTAAACTGTGTATAAATGATGGCCAGAGCATCTGTGACATCCCCTGCAGGAAATGCTTTAAACTTCATCATTTGAAATATTAATTTGGGTTTATGGTTCTAAAGTGACCTGCATGCACAGAAGGCATGATGACATCACAAGCAGTGACGCAACACATTGGTTACTAACGAGAGATGCGGACTAAATGATGCTTCTAGACTTGTTCAACCCACTGTTGATTACGTAATCACTGCTAAATGAAAAGTGGATGGAAAAGGTTCTTCTAGTACACTCAAAAAACAGATTCAGGTCGTTCTTTCAAAGAACATATTTACATTTTGTCAGTTGTACATAAATAAAATTAATAAACATCAAATTAATTCGATTTTCTTTGTATGGACTAAAAATTATTCTAAACCATCAGAGGCTGATTCTGAACACAAAATAAATGAGTTTGTTTGGGCACTGGGGGGAGGAGGAGCACACTTTTGCACATTCACATTTGTACACAAAGAAAAAAAATTCAGTTAAGCTGAAACATTTTTTTTTATTTCACTCCATGTAAATGTAGCACTTTAGCTTACAATAATTATTATTTGTCTGGTGAACCTAAAATATTTTCTTTCAAAATGGGATTTGTTACAATAACACAAAACTATTGAGTTGCACAACGGTCCACCCTCTTTGAACATTTTGCACTCTCACGACCTCCAAAGTCCTTATCCAATGTCTGTATCACACAGAAGACAACAGATACAGACATCGGATAAGAGAGGCCATCAAAATAAGGAAGCAGGCCAGGTGGTCTATGAACCAGGACGAGGGGGCTTATGTCTCACTCTCACACCTGGGACTCTCATGGGTGTGGCCATCCCTGCAGATATGACAGGTCTGGGTTGGTCACGCCCATCAGGAAGAACAGCTGATAATGACATGTCACACCTACATCTGTGACACTTCTGATGAAAACCGCAGATGCGAGTCAAAACATGTCAAGAAGGTAGTTGAACTAAAAATCATCCATTCAATTCAATGACAATTTAGCTTCACTGAATTACATTGTATTGAGTTGAACCAACTAAAAATGTTCACATCTTGTTAATGTGATTTTTTTCCTTTTAAAGGTATTAAAGAAATTGTGTTTGACTGACTCAATATATTTACATTGTCATGATGTATATAGATTTGATTGAACCAACATATTTGTATTATGTGGAAAACCTGCCATCAATCAAATTGAGTTCATCCAATGAAAAATTTTTTTGAGTGTAGCTGTTTGTGTGTTTTTATAAATTCATAGGGCTAAACTGTTTGGGCTAAACTGTATTTCAGATTCATTTTGACATGCACGCTCAGCTTGATGAATGATGGCAACACAAAAACTTTACGTTAAACCAGTCTAGCAAACGTAGGATCTCCTCTGTGGGCGATAAGTGCCTCCAACAAGCTGCCTGTGTGATGGTTAACGAGGCAAAAAGACGTATTAGTGAGCAGGTAGGAGACGGAGCTGATATTGGATGCAAGCGGACTTCTACTGATAATTTATAATCCCACTGGGGTAAGACTTCACAGCTGAAGGCATGACATGATATTGTATTCTCACAATCTGAAGCACCATGGGTACGATTTGAGTCTCAGTGATCAAACTCACATTTTCCCTGCTTCATAAACAGCATCGGTTTCATTATATCATGTTTAAATGTCTGGTTTTTAGTTACTGACTTGCTCATATAAATCATCCCAGAGGAGTTGCCTTCTGGAAACGAGAGAGTCGACTCCACAAAAGAGGGGAAGGTATTGATATGATGCAGTATAATCGGCTTACTCGATTCAAAAAATGCTTTATTTTGATCTTTTTTGTGAAATATAACATGTTTTTAATTGTTTATGGCAATCCTAGTCTGAGATTAATATATAACCATGACAACGCTGGCATAGTGTTGATGCAGGACGGTGTTATTAGAGAATCAGCAGAGGTTTTATGTGATGTCACCATGACATCATCTAAATGTGCATTTTGAAAACCAAGCTCTTAGATATGAATGGACACATGGAAACGTATGCCTTTTATTTGGCCCCACTTCTGCATGAGTCACAGGTCTAATTTGTTCTGAGGCGGCCATTTTTTAACGTTAGGGACATTGTAACTGTACCTGGATAATGTTGATGTCACTGACATACAAGTGGAGGCAGTCTTTATGCAGAAGCTGCTGCTGAAAGTTCAGTTTGTTTTGATAATTTTATTCTGAGAAAACTTTATATGCTAAGCCCTGAAAAGTAATTGAGTTAATTAAGTTTTTCATGTTTTTTGGCTTTAGCTTCACAAACTTTTCTGGACAAGTGTGAACAAACTTAACGAAAAGGGGGATTTGCTCATCACACATTGTTTTAGACTCGACTAAAGATCAGATTTGGACATCTGAATGTCAATTTGAAGGACTCTACATGTTTTAAAGCAGCCTGAGTAGATCAAATGAGCTGTATTTTAAATTATTTAATCTTTTAAACATGCAAATCCCATTTCACATGTTGGTTCTTGTCGATTTTCTTTGCTCTGTCATCTTTAACTTGGTTTCAGTGACTCATCTCTTTGTTTCGTTTGTTCAGCTCACTTGTTTTCCATCAGGTCGTTAGTCCAGCTGCCTTCAATCAGAAATCTTCCTCCTCATTAAATAAATTCACAGCCTGTTTCTTGTTCATTGCTTGTCAGATTTTGTTGTTTAGTCCTTATTTAGTTTCTTGCTGCCACATCAAGCTTTGTTACAGTTTTTTTTTCCATTATTGAATTTTTAGTTTCTCAGCTCTGTCAGTCTGTCTAACCTGTCTAACCATGACATCCCAACTTATTTTGTCCAAATCATACAGACTTAATCAACCCACCATCTCTGTGAGAATTTGTTTTCAGTTTTTTGAAATTCTATTGAAATCTATATATAAACTGTATAAATGCTAGTTGTGAGGTCAGCAGATCAACTGACATCTTCAGATTTAGTTTCTCTTCAAAATCCATGAGTGTCTACAAACATTTTTACTAAAGTCAAACATTTCGCTGTGGAATAAAGTTCAGATTATGTGGACCACTTGAAGCTGAGTGTTTATTTATGTGGTGCTCAGTCACTGCTGTGTGTCACTGAGTCAAACTGAAGATAGTTCTGTTGTGTCTGGTTATCTGGTTGATTTGTTCTGGTTTATTCTCAGATAAAGCTTTGGTGTGTGTGTGTGTGTGCGCGTGCGTGTGTGTAAATCCTATAACCTCGTGCACATTAGTTCAAAGTAACTAAACTCATCAGTCTACACTCACACTTCCCAGGAGATGGTTTCTAATTATCTGACCGTGGCTCGACTCCTCGTGCGTTGGGTCAAGATTGTCTCTTGACCTAAGTATTTTTCCAGTTAGATTTTTAAATGGTAACTAAAAGGTCTGGTTGGATATTTTTGGTCCCTTGTGGACGGAGTCTAATATTTTTGACCCCTTGTTTTTGCCTAAAGCATCACCGTTAGGATGAGAATTCTGCACCAGGCTGTGAACTCAAAAGGCCATTTCCAGGTCAAAGTGTTAACTTTCCATGCAGAGTTTGACCAAATAAAATGCATAATTTATGAAATGACCATTCATCTTGAAAAATATCTGGGAAAAAAAAATCTACTTTTTGTATTGCTTTCTCAGTCACTGCTGTACATGTTGTTGTCTTTTAGAATATTAATGCATTTAGAGTGAAAAATCAAGAAGAAACGGATTAGAAATAGTTGGTCTCCAGGACTGAATCCACAAACTTTTTACTGGAACTCAGTTGTTTCTGGGATTCTTCCTTTTTAAGAATCCACAGATTAAAAACTGAGTAAGTGTTATTGACTCTGGTGATGCCAGATGAGTGAAATTCTATTTATATATGGAGAATAGATGACCTTTGATGGCCTTTTGATCACACTGTGGTATAAAAGGCAGAACAGAATGGCAGGCTAAAGGTCAAAATAAATGCATCAAAATTCCATGCAGTAACTCATTTTCACTTTTACATACAGACGATTTAAGTTCATCATACCGTGAACAAAAGTGTATCTAATAAAGAAAATGACTCTAATGTGATGATGAGCATGGAACAAAAAGTCTGAAACCATTAAGTCTGAAAATGTAACCAAGGTTTTTCTTATTTTACTGCTGACATTGAAGGGATATTTTGGTCATTTTGAGTTTTATCAGTTTTACTTCTAAAGTAGGTGGTGACATCACTCAAAGAGAGCGGAGGCTCTAGCAACAGGAAGTAGTTTTCCCATTAGAAACACTGCTGTCAAATTGGTTAATAAATGGTTTCATGTTTTTAAATCAAAGCTTGCTTAAAAAAGGTCATACTGATGTGTTGGAGCACCACTATGCCCATCTGTAAATCTCTACAATCATGCAGCTGTGGTGGCACGTTTACAGCATTCAGACTGGTTTAAACAAACAAACAGTCTAATTCAAAATCCTACAGACATAAAAATGACCCAAACATTCATTATAAGCTGTGAGTCAGAAATTATTTTGCCAGTAAGTTTGAACATTTTAGCTAATCTAACATGTGGCACACCTCAGGGATCTATCCTCGGTTTCAGAGTTTCTCATTACATCATTGAACTTTGTACTGTATTTCCAAAACTGCAACTTTTCGAGAAATGAAAAAAAAAAAAAAAAAAACCTGGGTGGTCACAAGTTACGAGCTCCTTTTGAAACTTTTCTGGAAGAGTCATCCATAAAACCACTAAAGGAGCTGATTTCTTTGTGAATAATGAAAGTGATGAAAAACCATAGATGCAAAGTTTTAGATGATAAAAGCAATGATGTATTTGTTGTTGATATGTGATATTGTATTAATTCAAACCACAGCGCTCAGTAACCTTGTTAATCTAACATTTATTTTATTCTGTATGGCAAGTCATCCTAAATGTCCATCGTTGCCCACAGTCAACTATAATTTAATACATTTTATGTAATTTAGGGGAAAATTTCAGCTCCAAAAAGTATTTAACTTCCAATTTTGACCAAATCTTGTGAGTTTGTCAAACAATTTCCTCAAAATCTATGAATATTTTTAGATTTTAACCTCAGTTTAAAAGCTATCATTTAATTGGTTCGGTCTAGTTCTTATCCAGTTAAATTCTTTCAATCGCTGAGCTACAAGAAAACATATTCCCACTGCCGTCTAGCCTTACCACAATAACTGTAATGTACTAAAGCTGGGTGTCAGTCAGAGGTTCTTCTGCTTCTCCATGAGGTCAAAAACACTGCAGCTAAACTAATCACTGGAACAAAAAAGCACAAACACCCCTAAAATGTGCTTTGTTTGTTAGATTTAATATTGATTTTTTTTTTAAACCGTACTGCTCACCTTCAAAGCCTTAAATGGCTTCACTGCTAAATACATCTCAGGCTTATTGACCTGGTATGTGCCATCCTGACGATTGAGATCCACAGATAGCGCCCTGCTAACTGTTTTCAGGTCACAGTTTGTGGAAAAAGAGCGATCAGCCTCATTTATATGGAGCTCCGTGCACACTGAGCTCACGCACATCAAGCCTCCAACTTCCCTCTACGAAAACGCCCCCTTTCTGAAAGGCTTTAGCAATGATAATTACAAAGATGATGTCTAATATTTACCAGACACTTAAATAATTTATTCTTGTCAACATTCATCTGTTTGATGGAGTGAGAATTCAAGGGAGGAAATTAAAGCGATTGAAAGAAAAAGAAACGTAATAGATGAAAGCTAATAGCTCATTAAAGTGTGATGAAGGCACGTTGCGTTCAAGTTCCCCTTCTTTTTTATGTAAATTATCATTTGGAATTGCATCATAATAGTTGGTGCTCTATAAAATCAGCTAACATGGGATGTCCTCTCACCGATGATGGTGAATCAAGGGGATAAGGTAGAAAGAAAACATTCGATTTTCTTCCATAGCTGCATCGATGTGTTGTTTAAATCGAGTCAAAAAGCTACTTTATTACTTTTCCCACGCACTGCATTAGATAGTCCAGTTTTTGCAACCTAGGATGTGTTTTTTAACTGGGTTTGATAGAAAAAGAAGCTAATGAGCTCTTTTAGCTAGGCTAATACTTCAAGTAAGCATCCCAGGGAGCTGGTTTCTGTCTCCTGCAGTCAGAAGGCAATGTGCACCCTGAACAGGTGTCCTGTGATGGATCACAGAGAAACAACTGTTCATGCACACTCACAACATCAATTTAGAATCACAAATTAACCCAGCATGCTCGTTTTTGGTCTGTAAACTGGAGTTCCTAGATGAAATCAAACACTTGAACAAGATAAACATGAAAACTCCTCACAGAAGGTCCTCAGCCAGGGGTTGAAACATCTCAGATATGACATTTTTTGACTAAATATATCCAATTTTATTTATTTATTCATTCTTCTTAAAGCTGTGTTTGTCATCAGCATCCATATAAATGAAAATGGACTTGAAGGTTGGGTTTAAAGATGACTGATGCAGTAACTTGGGAATGTTGTGGCTCCCTTAACAAGATGTTATCGCTGCTATAGTGGCCATCCATCCATCCATCCATCCATCCATCCATGGTCAGGTTGTAGAGGTAACAAGTTCATGAAGGATGCTCCAGTATCCCCAGACCAGAGAGGATTTATAATCCCTTCACTGAGTTCTGGGTCTGCCTCGGGGCCTCCTCTCAGCTGGACGTGCCTAGAACACCTATGAGGGACCAGGAACTGCCTCTGCTAACTTCTGTTGGTGACGAGAAGCAGCTGGAAGCTTCTCAACTGACCTCAGATCAGCTCAGCTCCTTCTTTACCACAACAGACAAGAACGTCCTCATTATGAAAATGTTGGTCCATCTCTGGCTCCGCCCTACCATCACTTAAAAACAAGACATGGTGCTAAAACCTCCTCCTCTTCTTCAGTGTGTAGCATCTATCTGCTGAACCAGGGTTCTAACTCGTGGCTCTGGAGCTGTTTGTGGCTCTTCAGTCTTTCTCAAGTGGTCGTATGAGACTCTGACTAAAAGTGCAGTGAGCCTTTGTGTGTTTGTTTATTAAATCAACAATAAAAGTACTCTTAGCCATTTTCATGTCCATGCAGAAGCTCAAAGTTCTACTCCTGACTTTGTTTATGCAACTTTCTGTGATGCAGAGAGATTTCTGTCCAGGATCCACCAGAAAATGTATATTTATCAACACACATGAACCAAATTGCTGCAAAGTGAAACATGTGAAGTTGTGGAGGTTGCAGATCTCTGTACTAGTGAGATGTGCAGGTTATTTTGTCCTCTGCTAGGAGTTCCCAAGGTTTGGAGTCAAGCAGAGTTTGCATGTTTCCCTAGACTTCCTGTGGTTTTCACCCACAAACCCAAAACATGCACGTTAAGTTGTGTGTGTGTGTGTGTGTGTGTGTGTGTGTGTGTGTGTGTGTGTGTGTGTGTGTGTGTGTGGCTTTATAATGGAATAGCTACCCATTGACCGCTGGTTCAACTCTAACAAGAGTACAAACTGGATGGATGTGTCTTTAGTTGCTGTGTTTTCTGTCTTCATGTCCTCCTTTAAACTAAAGAGCTCTGGAGTCGATCGTATCTTTTGTCTCTCAGACTAAAAACTAATGATTTTGTTTCTTCAAAATCAGCTGAAATGCTTTAAAGGTGATTTAAAATTCCTGACATGTTTCATTGCAGTCAGTGCTCAGAGGCTGTCTTACCATCCATTTTTGTGGAATGAAGCTCATTTGGGTTTAAAACGTCTTTAAAGCTTCCGAGGACTGAATTTCACGTGGATGTGATTATAATCTGACTGGAATAAGTAAAAGAATTTCTTTTCAGTTCAGGGAGGAGACTGGTGGACCTCAAGCAGACTAACTGGACACCTAAAGAAGGTCCATTACAAGCCTCACATCGTGGCCTGTGCACAGTCAGTCATTTTAATTAGCCACCCCTGACATGGCAGCGATATATCATGTATCTGAGACTTCATGGAGGGGCAAGTTGTTAGCAATAACTGCAGCCATGCTGGGGCTTGTAGTAGTCTGAGCTTCTCAGGCAGACAGAAGGAGAGTCACGGACAGTAAAGTGGGCATAATTAACCTCAAGGGAGCAAGATGGGAGGCAGGAACCTCAGTCCCTGGTCTCAGACCAGATGTCTCCAGGGTCTAAAGACCTCCAGCTATTTATGTGTGCGTCTAAATCCTTGGAATTAATCAGAGTGAAACATCTACAGTGTACACATTTTCTGTGTACAAAGAATGAACGAAAACTTGAGAAGAAAATCATTTATCCTTCTGTTTAGTAGACGATGGAGATGACTCTCATGCTGTTGCTCTCAGACGTTTCTCATCAAGCGCTAAATTTGTGCAACTGGTGGAAAAGTGTGGCTCTCGAACGCCAGCTGCCTCCAGTCACCGGGGATCTGTTGCTCTTATCAGCTTGACACCAGCGAGTCGGTATCACGAGGACAACGCTGCGTGTTTTCATCTTGTTGTCAGCCATCTTTCAGTCTGATGATTACATTATTTGATATTTGGCTGCGTTTTCATATGTCACCAACTGTTGTCCACATGGGCTGCATTCTGTTTAAACCGAGCAGTATTTAAAGGGTATTTCTTCTCTATTAAAGCTGACTAATTGGCCATTTATCCAAGCATGGATCTGTTAAACTCAAATAAAAATGATATTCTATGTAAAAAAAAAAAAAAAAAATATATATATATATATATATATATATATATTGATACATTAGGATTTCATTATGCTTTTCTGAGCCGTTTTAAATATGCGTTACATTTTGTTGGATTCATGCACATCAGCAGTTAGAGGTTCCCATACTGAAACCTGATTGGCTCACTGAAGACAAATGAGAAATGAACTCATCTGCATGAAGAACATTAACTACCTGCTGCATCTTTTTATCACTAGAGAGATGAATTCATGCAGCAGAACTTGAACATGATGCTGCAGCTCCCTCTAGTGGGACCTCTCAGCTACTGCAGTAACTGCTGCTGCAGGTGATTTGTGAATATTGATTCAAATAATAATGATTTTTGATAAATGCATGCATAAATCTCATGTTAAAAATTGGAAAAACATGTTTTTCTTATTCAACTGAGATTAAATTTGATTCAACCTGAGTGTGTAGATGAGAGAACTGTGTTGTTTGTGTGTGGCTGTTGTCTGACAAGCTGTAATACAATTTGTCCTCCCTGTAGCTCAAGACCTCAACACAACAGACTTCAACACAACAGACTTCAACACAACAGACCTCAACACAACAAAACAGGACTAAAAGACATATTGATGGTCTGAGATAAAAAGCTTCTGGGTCACAGAGGAAATGATGACATTATTCTCACATTCTGATATCTACAGTCACATTCATTCACATTTTGACAAATGTTTCTGTATTTTATTTTAATACAATATATAATATAACATATTATAATATAATATAATATAATATAATATACTAGTATTTATTGTATTATAAAGTTTTCAGATGTCCAAAGAATCAATTCTCAGTTTATTCATTATCCTCTACCGCCATCTAGTGTAAACTTTAAGAACTGCAGGTAAAGCAGGAAATTCACTTTAAAGGTAAAGATATAAATGATATATTTTTAAATATATAAAAATGTAAATATATAATAAATGTTCCCATCAATTTATGACAAAATATATAAACTGTGCATACAGTATGTATTAATACAGAAAAAAGGCAGAGAATATAGAAAACCTATTAAAATCAAAAGTGTGACACATAGATTTAATATAAGCCTCATTATTTAAGTGTTTTAAACTTTTGAATTCATTTTAAAAACTATCAGGTGTTTACTCAGCATTTTTGTGAAATTTAAAGTTGATTTTTAAGTAAATGACAAACTGTTGAATGAGTTTAAATGATGGGACTAACACAGTAGTTTAAATTTAATATTTGCTTTGTTTTCAAATAAAATCAAAGTATAACCAAATGAATGCAGATTTACACAATATTACTCTTTTAAGCGAAGGTTTTATTTTTGATTAACTGTCTTTTGGTATGAAAGTCTTTTTTAATAACAATGGTTTAACAGCCAAACATTGCTGCCTCCTGTGTGTTGGAGCCGTAAATTTAAATTTTTTGTGTGTTTTTAGAAACTTATTTCCCTAAAATAATTAGATAAATAAAAGCTGGACATCATGAAATTATCAAAATTTCTGTTAAACTTTAATTTGAGATGCTGCTTTAGAGGAAACATCCTGTCTGTCATATATCCCATAAAGACCTGTTTCTGTCCTGATAAGAGGGACGATATTCATAATAATTCATCCATAAGAATCAGTGGTTTGAATTCTTTTGATTTGACATCGTTCCAAACTAATTCAAATGGTTGTGACTTTTATAAAACACCAATTGAATGCTGTTATTTCTGGTTTCATGCATATGTCTGATTCCTCTCCTTTAACCTCATCTAGATGCAGTTCCTCTGCCTGACAGTGAATCATGGTGCAGCTTTTTATTCTTTCATGTTTGAGCCAAATCCACCTTCGAAACACTTCATAAAAAAATGCAAGAAAGAGTTTTGTGCACGTGGAATGATGAGATCAAAGACTTTTGCCCGCTAATTTCATTTGAAGCAGATGCATTTGGTCGTTATCACTTCGTCCTTGTTCCTCTGCCTCCTTTAATCTGATTGAACTTTGACCTGCAGCGTGAGGGAGGCTGCCGAGTCCCAAAGGTTGAAGAGAAAGTCTGAGACCTCTTTCAGGAATTATTGATTTTGTTTTCACTTTTCGTTTAGATAACTGTCTGTCAACATCCTCCAGCAGAAGAATAAGGAAGGCTGTGAGAGAGACGACAGGGATCCTATGAATTTAGAATAAATCAAATGTAATTAAAACAGAAGAGGAATAGAGCTCAGATTTGCCCAAAATTCTACTCAAATCAACTGCAGAAGGTGAAAATAAACATCTATTTTCCTGCAAAAATCTATTGTATGAAAAAGCAAAGCAACAAAATGGTAACATTTGAATGATCCTTCCATCATCTGGATGTCAAATGCTAAATGTTACTTCAAAGTAAAGTTTCTTTATTTTGAAACATTTGTTTTCTGCAACGAGTTAAAAAAACTGATTAAATGGGCTTCAATTTACAAGAAACTCACAAAAAATGGCCTAAACACATAATGCATGTTTTCAAAGGTCTACGAAATGCTCTCCTGTTTCCGGAATGAGATTTCTCACGTGAACGAGCAAATAGTTGACATAGCAGAAACGCTAAATGCACAACAAGAACAAGTCGCTGCAAAGCTGGTCTCTAACGAGTCTGAGATGAGCGTCCATCAGCAATCACTTCAAAAGTAATTACAGAGCAGAGGCAGAGAGAAGAAAACGAGCCATCAGTCTGCGTCTGATACGGCTCTTATCTAATTAGGTTAATGCAAGGTGATGACTGTTGAAAGTTCATTGTTTTTAGTGTTTTCTCTAAAAATCACAGCGCTCTTAAATTAAGCTGGAATAAATGTCCCAGTGTTGATTATAGTATGTTTGACTGATATATTCTACATGACAATCAGAAGAATATTTTAATTTGTTTCTGTGAGAAAAAGGTTGAAACGCAGGATATTTACATTTACAATTGCATCACTTGATTTTCTTTTTCCACTTCTCTTCGACAACTCATTAACCTTCAGATTATAGGCTGAGGGGTACATTACTTTGTTGTGGTTTGGTTAATATTTGTAGGTTTTGTGACTGATTCTAATTCTTATTTCACATGTCTGGCCTAAGGTGTACCACAAGGTAGTGTTTTTGGCCCGTTAGTTTCTCCCTGCTTCCTCTTCAGCACCTTTTGATCATCTTTAAGCATGGGTGTAGACTTGGCATGCCCAGCGGACCAGGTGCTGTGCACAGAGTCCTCAGACGGACCTGTGTCCAGGGTAAGGAGGCATACGTGTCTGGATGGACTGGCGAGCCGCTTACAACAATGTCACCTGCTCTGGGTATGGATGAGGACTGGTCATCGGGCATTTTCCCGGTGATGGTAACTTTGGGCTGGTCCCCGGACCGGGACCAGGATGGGTCTCTTTAATCTGCACTTCCTGTTTTGGCGAATGCGCGATGGACAGGATTAAATGCAAGGCGTGCCAAATAAATAAAACTATCTCAAAAACAGTACATCAGATTTGCTCTATTTTGACATTTTGAGAGAGAAGTAGTTGAACAGTTTGATGCATAATATGTGCACGAGGTGGTGTGTGTCATTACAAAACCCCATATTTTCCGATCTTACATTTTAATGCCAATATCGGCCGATATTAATTGTAGACCGATAATGAACATCTCTAATTATAATATAACAATTTTGATTGGTTTTGATTGCTCAAAAACATTGCTATGTAAGTAAGTAAGTACAACTTTATTTATAGAGATATTGAGGTATTAATCCATTTATTCAAGTGGTTCCTTTTTGTTCTCTGCCTCCTTGGATCACCTGCAGGTTGTTCAGAACATCTCTGTGAGGCTTCCTGCTCCTCCAAGTATCCACCTGTCCTATCTTTACCGTCTCAGTCACACTGTCTTCCTGTCAAACCACTTTAAGATTCTGTTTTTGACTTTTAGAGCTCTATATGGACGAGCAGCAGTGTACATCAGAGAATGGCTACCTCCACACGTCCCCATCAGGTCCCTGAGGTTGTGTCACTGGAGCTCGATGGCGGTCTAATCAAAGCTTTTGGTCCCCAGACCCAGAGACTATAACTGTGTGAGCTGGAGATTCAAGAACTTAGTGGTTTCTTTTAAAAATCTGCTGAAAACAGTATATTTTTTTATTCCTTTTGGAAATTTTTTGGTTTTATTGTTTGATTTTTTTTGGTGTTTTTTTTACTTTCTGTTGTGGCACGGCTTCTGATACTTATCTTACATGGTGCAACATAAATACAGTTGTAGAAATCTATACATTCGTAGCTAATAAACCTAAAAAAAACCAAACATTTTTTAACAATAAAAGGTGTGAAGGAAAACCAGTCTGTCCATCCTTTTAAAAAACAAATTCCTCATTTTGATCCCTGTTGTCAAACCTATGAACATGCATGAGTTTAAGATGATAAAATCACCTTTTCAGACGACCTCATTCTCTCTTGTGTTTTGTTTAAATTCCCTCGGCGTTGTTGATTCCTCCATTGAGGGCTAATGTTTAGGCAGTGCTGCCTGATGTCATGATGAAATTAAACGGTGATAATAAGGGGTTGAAGGAATAGATAAGGTTTTAATTAATCACTTGCAGAACGATAATGGCTTCCTGAGACATCCATTAAAGCCTTTTTAATGACGGCTTTGACCACTGCCGTTCCCGCGCTGCTGCACAACAATCCCAGGTGGAAGGCTGTCGGTTATGACCTGATATGAGAAACGTCCTTTAACTGTTTGGGAAAGAGAGGTGTGTCATTCTTCAAAATGTCAGACATCCATGTAAATTATGTTAAATAAATCAATCAATTTATGATGCATGCTAAAAAAAAAACAAAAAAAACTCATACGATTACAGACATTTCATCAATTAATACAACCTGCTTCTCATGCCCGAGTTTAATCATCTAATGTAGAGGAATGGTGGAGATAGATGGTAGATAGATGGTATGAAATACATCTGCGTGATCTGTTAACGCATTAAATTTTAGTGCAATGGCCCAAAAATGGGCAGATATAGAAATTTTTGTTTGCTCTGGCTAATTCAGCTGATCTTAAATCAGGCTGACTCCAAAAGCTGATCATTTATAGAGCTTTATCCTATCCTCTCCTAACCGATGGACTCCAACAATTAACAGCAAGTTTTAAGTAAAGATCTTATTTAATCAATCAGAACTCAAAGCATGTGTTGGGGATGACTTTCAGCTAATAGGACATTAAATTTGAGCTCAAAATCTTATATTTTATGAACTATTTTATGTTGAAAAGCTGGAAAGTGTCTGGAAACCACAGGTATATTGCTGCATTCCATTTGACAGAAGTTTTGCTTGATTGGATTTCGACATGACACACAGCATGCACTGCAGCAGAAGTAGAATGCAGCCCCGATAAAACAGTAGAGCTTTATCAATTCTTTTGAGTAAAAATATCTGCTGTGAAATAGGTTTTATAGCTAAGATTAAATGTGGAGGCCATTTTTGAATTGGATGTTTGCCAAAAACTAATAATATGAAGATTCCAGAGAAGCAGGGGACACCTTGGACGAGTCAGCAGTCCATCACAGGGCAGCACAGAGACAAACAGGTCCTATAACCATTCACACCTCCACTCACACCAATTTAGAGTCACTCATCCTAACATGCATGTTTTTGGTCTGCCCCCGCCTGCATGGGGAGAACATGCAGACTTCACACAGAGGCAGCAGCCAGGAAGCAAATCTACCTCTGTGCTGTGAGGCAACAGTGCTACTAACGGCACCTCCATGCAGCCCATGTGCAGATGCATGTCTAATAAATACTTTCTGAAAGTTTCATTAACATTGAAACCATGGATCTTTGGACTCCATTGGTCAATTAATGACCTCAAAGTTTCAAACAAAGATCTCACATGGTGCATGGGTTATGTCAGAGATGATTCTCAGTCAGCTTATTGACATTTTTCTGTTTGTTGATCTTAATTGGATCTGGTGGCCATCTTGAATTTAGTTAACACCAGAAGTGAACCAGTTGTAGAAGTACGTCTAATGAAAATGTTCTGAGCGTTTCAATAAAATCCATCCAGGTCCCTGAGATGATTTGTTACCAAACCCACAGGCAAAAACATTATTACCCACCTTTATTCTATCAGCTGCAGGTGATAATAGTCCTACAAGAGAACAGGTGTGGAGTTCATTATGTTAACAAACTAAAAGTCAGCTACTCTAATTGACGTCTAACACCAGAGGTGAAAGGTTAAAGGTGATCGTACGAGACGTGAACAGGAAATCGACCTGAGAACAGACCGTGTGACTTCCTGTCAGCGAATGTTAACCACTCACGGTGCCGCACAGACAGAAACAAATACTTTAACCTTCTGTCCGGGCTGCCATCAACCTCTGAAGAGAAAATAAACACGGCCCAGAAAACCTATCCCTGCCCCATCGAGACCGACACCAGGAAACTGAAAAGCAATATCTTTTCTTGTAAATAACCTGGACGCCCTTGTCAGCCTGACTCAGATCAGTACCTCCAGGAATGTCTCACAATAACGGCTGCATCTTGGCCCGATGCCTACATAATAGAGGGCACATCAGACAGGGGGAACTGCCAGACATGCGGTGAAGTGGAACTAACACAGGAGGAGGGGGCGGAGGAGGAGATGGAGTGAAGGAAAGAGGTGATTTTTGAAGTGTGGGCTGAGTGAGTTACGGACTCGGATTCAGACTGCGTGACAGCCTGTTGACAGCCTGCAGCTGCAGTCAAGTGGTTCCCCGCTGCTGCTGAAGCTGAATGAAGTCACCAGCACTTTGAATTTTAATGCAGTTTGTTTATTTTTTTATTTTTTTATTTAGCGGGTTTTTTTTTTTGCTTTTTAAATTTGATGTCTTTTACAGAGTCTGTGGTAGCTTCATGCATGAAAGAAAAGATCTAATTTCTATGAAATGATTCTTGCACAAAGATGATTCTTGTTTTGTATTTCATTGTCTTTATTTGAGCTAAAGCGTAATAAAATTCCATAATTACAGTAATATAATGGCACAAAAACAATTATTACAACATTTCACCTTTCTGTTTGAACTGAGAAAGCTTCTCAGATGAGAATTTTTTGCAGTTCAAAAAGGAAAGTACAAACTACAAAGCTTTTACATTGTAGTGAGAGCTAAAACACAGTTTAAATGCTCGGTACTCAGCACTTTACTTGATCTTCCAGAAAATACAGTAATAATTACATCAAGCAATTTTCTTTTTTATTTAAAAAATGACGACGACAACAACAATAAACTTTTTTAATCAACAAAAGTATTTTTTAAATTTCAAATATTTTATACTTGATGTAGTTTATAACAAATAAAAATGTCACATTTTTACTTTATTATTTACTCCAAATGGGTATTTTTCATAGGCATTTTTTATGGTCAGGTTTCTTTATTCTAGCAGTTGAATAACTTCTCCATCTCTGAACTATAGAAACCTAGAAGAAAAAGAAAAATAGAGCTGATTTGCATAAAACTGCTGATTCAAATAAAGAATTCTGTTTTGTTTTTTTTTTACTCAGGACATCTTGATGTTATTTTGAGGGCATATCCTGGAACTATTCCTGGAACTATGAAGTAACTAACCAGTTAAATAGTCTAAAACAGTGATTGGAAAAAAAAACCAATAAAATAATCTGGTGTCATAGTGAAAATGTTACAGGATTTCTGCATAGATATGTTTATGCAATACGGTGGGCGTTTGGCAGACTCAAAGTGCAAAGTCAGAACTCCAGAAACAAAAAGAAAACTTTTTAAAATAAATTTAAAAAAGAGGCAAACAGAATTTACACAACGGAGGAAAAACAGAGAGGACAGTTGGATCTGATGATGAGAAACTGGGGATTAGATGTGCAGGGAGGAGTGATAAGGGTGTGTGTGAGTGAGACTGGAACAAGAACCAAACTAAAACCACAAGTTTAAATAAAAACAACGCATCAGTGAAGTGGAACAAAAGTGATTTATTTCCAACTGAACAAAATATTAATGAAACACCTTTTTATTCATTTAGTTCCATCGGAGTTCATTTTTAAACAAGTGGATCAGCTGATCCCTTCTGGCTGACTCTAATGAGGCGATGGGGATCAGCTGGGAGGATGTCAGGAGTCCAGACTAGATGTGAAGCAAAACCTGAAGTAAAATGTTCGTTTAGATCGTTCACAGTCTTGTAGTTTTGTTTTTCTCTCTGTTATTTTCCTGGCAGCTCTTTTAATCCTTTTTTGTTTCATTTTTTTTTATTTTGTTGCCTCCATTAATCACTTAAGATTGGATGTGCCCACTTTCTCTTACCTCCTGTGGATTAGCCTTTTCACTGGTAATTGGCGATGGACTATGCATTCTACCAGATTCTTGTGAGGAGCACATTTTGTGGAAGCTCTGAAAGAGCAGGATGCCACCCTGAAACCTCTCATGCTTATTTCACACCACAGTCACAGAGCTGTCTTGCTTTTGTTTGTGAAATGTTTGATAGGAAGAAATCCCAAAGTGCACCACCTGGAAAAAAGTGGTAGAGGCAAAAAAACCAAGCACCCACAGAAAGAGAGCAATTTTAGAACTTTACACTTTATTTTGAAAATGGTCTTGTCAGTCAAAAACAGCTACAAAGAAGCATATTTTATTTGCGTAAGAGGTTTATTGTGTTGCAAAATATAAACTAGCTGTGTTCTTTTGTTAGATTTAAAAGAATTTGGCTTATTTTTTAACATCAAGCTCTCATATTTGACTGGAAACAGGAGGGTCAACAGGTCCAGATGTTCTAAATTGACTTCTGGTTTTATTTATAGCATCTCAGCTCCATATAGTTTCCACCTTTCCTCCCTTGTTGCGCTCCATCCACCCACCAGGTGTCCTCAGATGATCCCGGAGGTTCACGCCAGCTCATCTTCGTCCTCACCTGGTTCCAAATGAATCCCCGGAGTATCCGTACCTGCCACCTCGCCCTAGTTACTTGTCAGGTTGCTGTGCCGTTTTGCTTCCTTATGCTGCTCAGCACTCGCCCTCTGATAACAATCTGTCCCTGCTTTCTGCCTGCCTGCTCGCTTTTATTTCCAGCTAAATAAAGCAGTAAACTTTTCCTGTCAGTCCCTTTATGTCCTCGTCCTCCTCTTTTCTCCCCACCTCATAAAAAGGTGGTAACAAGGAAGAGACTGTTTTCCTGTTTGTCTGCATAGATTAGACAGATTGGATTTTCAGCTGTGTTAATGGAAGAGGGGGGTCTTTATCACAGCATGTGAGCATGAAAAATGTATGTTTGAGTCAAGCTGATCCCCTTTCTTGTATGTGAGCATATAATACATCTTGAAGATATTTTGTATATTTTGAAGTGTTTCTGTATAAATGTTGTAAGTAATCCGTCTTACTCTGCCTGGACCCTACAAGCTGCCCAACTCCACCAGGATGTCACATCAATACGTTCCATTGCCAGAAGGTTTTCTGTGTCTTCAGCACAGTTTCAAGAACATGGAGATTCCAGGACCCTGAGTGCCTTTAGGTATCAACATGATAAAATCATTAGACCCATTGTTAGACCCTTCATGGCTGCAGAGGGGTTCCTCCTGGTGCATGATAATGCCCGGCCTCAAGATGCTTCTTTATTCATTTAATCAGACACTTTTATCCAAAGCGACTCCCATACACCTGTCAGACATGTTGTGGTTTTTATTATTCAGGTTCCTGGGGGATGAAGGAAGCCCTCCACACTTGAGTCTAATAGAACATCTCTGAGGCATCATGTTTAGGCTCATCTGATGTCGCCAGGTTGCACCTCAGACATGCATTTGATCCATCACCTTGCAACAGTTGAAATATGACAAAGTGAACATGTTCTATACACAGTGAGTGGGGTGTCGGATGGAATTATAATACATTTCAGTTCATTTCTAACAGTCAAGATACTGACCTTTATTTTATATAAAGTCACTTAACTCTGACCAGATGTTCACAAACATATGTCACATTGTGTTTTATGTTGATACAGCAATAAATAAAATTTCACCCCAGCTTTTTTGGTTGTTTTGAAAGGTCTATGTTCCAGGATGACTGATTAGTTAATCATTTTAGTAGTTTATGAGCCTGATTTTAGAATATCTATAATATTATTACTCAACACTCCTAAATGTTAACAGATAAATACTGAATTTACACACGGAGAGAAAACTTAACACCAGTATATTCTTTATGTAATTGCTAAAGCTGTGTGTTTAAACCTCTGAAATTAAAATTAACTCTAAATATAAATTTTTCTTTTTTCTTTTTTTTTTAATTAATTTCAGGCCACAAAGGTTGTAATATATTCTAATGATGTTAAAATATTCCTATAAATATTAATCCCATTAATTAATGTCATCAGGTTTTTGAACATCGTGTTATTTTTTTATTATTTTATTGCTCTAGCCTTAATTTTTTGAGGGGGCTAAATTCAATATATGCTAGAATACAAGTTTAGTTTTTATTAATTTGAAATATATTGTGTCCTTTTATGTTTTGACTGTCTGCTTTTGTGCTTTTATGCTGAGGTGCAGCTCATCTCTTCCCCGCTGTCGGAGCAGAGCAGGGGGGCCTGTATTTTCTCCCTCAATCCCTATGTTTATGTGCTGTATGTCTGATCTTGGGAAAGGTTGTGCTGAAACGTAAGCGTTGGTTATACCAGGACGCGGGTTCAATGACAACAAATATTGATTGATAAAATATTATGAGCAAAATCTAAATTTTATTAAAAATAAGTTTTGTGTGGCTTGCCTTTGAACTCCTACAAATCATCATACCCTGGAATTGATCCGTATCAGAAGAGTTAATGATCGAGTCTAAATACCACTTGGGTGTGTCTAATCACTGGGTTCCTCACACAGTTTCTACCTTCTGCTCCACTCCTCCTGTCTCATAAATTCATTCATCAGAACCAAGTTCTTGAGGGTCTGCAGAGATTCTTTTTTTTTTTTTGCTCAGCAACATTATTACCCATCACCCTGGTCAAATGAACTCAGACCAACAGATCTCTGAGTTTAATTCAATCTGTGGAGATGTCTTAAACCCTGTGAGACATTCAAGTGTGAGAAAACCCAGAGCACAGTGGCACCCAGTCTCCCATGCAGTTAAGTATCGGAGCTGAGTGTCATTGGAGAGGAGATAGGCTTAAGGTCTTATCAGAGATACTTTTAAGCTGCCTGACAAACTGTCAGCTGGCTATAAAACTTGCAAGAGCCAATTATTTTACCTCCATCAAAAGCAAAAAAAAAAAAAGTCCAAAGTATTTTTTCTCAGAGTTAATTCAGATCTCAGTCCTGCTGTCTTTCTTTGTCCTGACCTGACTACCGCCATCTGTGAGGATTTGATCTCACATGATCAAATGTCCAATCCCTTCCCCCCTAAAGTCTCTTCCTGTTCCGACAGTCTACCTCCCCTCCTGATGATTTCAACACAGGTTTTCAAGGGTTTTGTCATAAATAGGATCCTATTCAACGCTGTGGTGTTGAAAAGATGCTATCTGTATTTTTCTTTTACTGGGATAAAATAAATCTGGTAAATCTTATCAAGCTTGTCGCAGCTTTAATCACCTGCAGGTTGGATTATTTAGATTTTTTTTGTGTTTTGATTTGGTACCAACCAGCCTCTGTTGTCCATCTGCAGCTGGAACTAAACTCTGCAGCCAGGCTTCTAACTGGTGCCAACAAAACAAAGATAGTCGTTCTTTAGTCGCCAGTGGCAGAGCCAGAAGCTTTTCATGGCAGCCAGGCCGAGACTGCATCTCATCATCTAAATAAACTGATTTTCACCTTTTAAAATGTTTTTCCTGTTTAAACCCAGCTGTATGTAGTGTGTAGGTAATGTTTATTGTCAATATTTCTTAAAAAAAAAACTCATGGCTTATTGATGGCTATTATCGTGACAGAAACCAAAGGGGACGTTGTCATTAAAATTTTGTGTACTAAAACATTTTTTGTTCTATACCTTTTTTTGTATAATAAAGAAATGATCCAATAAGTGACATAAGTTATTATATTGTTTAGATCTTATATTGTGAACATGCTCACTCCACTGATTTATTATTACTCCACTCAGACTGTTGTTTCAGTTCTTAACAACAGAAATTGTGTTTAGTTTCTTTGATGTCAGACCACTAGACGTCACTGTTTGGGGTTTTTGTGATGGTTTTTTGTTGCTCTTAAGTTTCTTTTTGTCTCTAGTTTTTTTTTTCCCCAGTCCTATCATTGTCAGCCATGGATCCCTTCAGTTCCTATTGTCTCCAGCTCCACTCACAGCTGTAATCAGCTCACCTGTTTAAACTCAGTAATCACCCTTTTCAGTAAATCTACTTGCCTCGTGTCCTTTGTGCTCCTCTCAGTTGATGAAAGTAGTTCTGTTAAATCCTGGAGGTGGTCTTATAAATGTAATCTTTTCTTTAAACCCCCAAGGGGTTTCACAACAACTCACCCCTTTGAACATGTCAACTCAACATGGTGGCATTGTTAGAAATTCATCAAGTGATAAGGACTCAAAAACTCACATGTAGAAAAAGGAGGCCGAAGACTCGCGTTCATCACAGGGACACACAGAGACTAAGGCCTGATTTATACTTCTCCGACAACACGTTTGCGCTCAGACGCACACGTATTGACGGAGACGTTTTTGTTTTTTACTTCTCCGTCAGTGTTGTGAAGCAATTCTCCACCAGGACAGCAGAGGGCGCATAACTTTTCTGCAGTAATGCCTCCGGTCGACCAAAGTTTGTTTACTTCAGCTCAGTAATGGCCGACAGAGAGCGAATTTTGATTGAGTTTGAACAGATTGATCTCGAAGAACAATGTTGTTAAAAAGAATTAAACAGAAGTGAGGAGACAGCGGCGTCTGTTGAATGTCCGTCTGTCCGTTCAGTGAGGACGAGGCAGACGACGAGCGAAAATGTAGCTCTTGTTTAACCCTTTAGGGACACTGATGGATGATAAAAATGTTCGTACTTCGTCTGCCAGACGTTTCTCGAGCTGATCCATATCTGCTGCCGCGAGATTCAACTATTACTACTCTGTTGATAGCGGCATGAAGCCGGAAATGATCACGGGGTGTTGAGCCGACCAATCACAGGCATGCGTTGTCCGTCGCTTTCGACGCATAGTTAGAATTTTGGGCATGTCTCCGTCAGCCTCTGCGAGCATGTCGTAGAGAGCTTGCGTCGACGCATAATGGCGTTGCGTGTCTCCGTAACGAAGCAGACGGAGAAGTATAAATCAGGCTTTACAAGACAAACAACCAGTCTCACTCACAATTTAGTCACCAATTAACCTAGCTTTAAAATAAATAATTACTACTACCTCATTACATTAACACTGCAGTATGCAAAGCACTCGCTGCCTTATGAACGCTCTGTCGCAGCGACTAGAAGTGAAATTAAAACTTACAGCGAGCTGCTCAGCTCAGGCTGCAGCTTGTCAGTGTGTGATCACTGCATGCTTGATACTGCAATGTAACGCCAGTGCACAATGGAAGGACGTGGTACCACCACATGATGTTTAGCACACCTCCGTGTGTGCAGCTCTGACTACAATGTTCATAAAAGTACTAAACCCTCATAAATCCATTAACAAAAGCATGCTGTTTGATCCAAACATAACTAGTTTACATGTGTTTATCCACATTTACTCATTAGTCTGCTCATCTTTACTAATAAACTCACAAAAAACATCCAAATTCACTTTCACCCATCCACAAAATGCTAACTCTTCAACCAGCGTCACCCAGGAAGCCTCAGACAGAAGCACTCCATGTCATTAGCACAGCTTGAAGTGAGTCCTCTTGTTATTGTTGAGGCTTTTATTATTTTTTTATCACGTATGCTGCTGTGTCAGACAAGGTCCAGCAAGATGAAAGCAAACAAACATGTTACATAATCCGAGGGCATCGCGGCGTCAGGCCTGACAGAAATACACTCAAATCAGCAGGGAGCTCTGCCACCCAGACGGGAAACAAAAAACACAACAATATGTTCAACAAACTGCTGATGTACAACCAAACGGTCTGCTCTCATTCCACATCTGTGGTTAAAATAAGTTTATAAGCTGCTCACTCAGAATCTCTGTTGTTTCATTTTAAAGGTGGCAAACTTTGATGAGATGTCACAGATGCTGGCTTGTGAATATGATGAGGAAGGTGTTTGTCTCAGGACGACGATGGATATCTAATACAGAATCTCGTCCTATTTGTTCTCATTCTGAATGTGCAACAGCATCTGACTGTTGCAGCCTGCCACAGCGGTGAGAAATAAACCTGCAAAGACGTTTGTGTCAGACTGCCACTACACTACCACTACAATTAGTTTATCATTTCAGGCCACAGTCGTACAGATGGAAGCTTTGCATCATTGACTCTGCAGCCAAGCACGTCCACCAAATGTCTTACTAAATGCCTCTCAGACCAGAAAATAAATCACTTGGATGACCTGATTCTGCTGCAGCGTTTAAAGCCTCGTGTCCTGGGGGAAAAAATACATTTTTGTCAGGCCATATCTGTCAATATGCACAGATTTACATGGTGGCATAATCCTGTTTCTATTGCGGGTTATTTTTTTCAGCTCACTTCTTATTCTGAGGTTTTCTAAATTAACGGAACTGTGTTGGTTTTCATCAGTAGATATTAATGGTGAGAAGAGGCTAAGAGGATGTGGTGTGTTTTGTGTGTGTGTGTGTTTTTTTTAGTGTGATTGCCAAAAGAGAGCTGGCATGTGCAAAAAAAGGAAATCAGTGCCACGGGAGGTTAGCAGCTCTCCTCTTGAATCTCATTTGTAGTGAAGAAAATATCCTCCATAATTGGTGAGAGATCACTTAGGGGCGAAACAGAGCCATGCAGAATATTTCCACAAACTGTAAAGGAGGTATGATTATTACAAAATAGTGGACTTTAATCATGCCGGAGCTCCCTGACAGTCTGTTTTATCCAGCATGTGTTTCTATGCATTATAAATTTGCACCATATTACTATCGTGAGACTCTGCAGGAACACACAAACCCATTAAAAGGAGGATCAAAACACATTTAAAATGAAAGGAATGCATGTCACATGGTGCCTTTCATGCAACAGTTTTATATCTTGTCATATGTTGAGAAATGATGAAGTTTTTCCCGGTTTGGTCAAATCTTCAGAGACTGTGGTGTCTAATCCTGGTCCTCAAGGGCCACCATCCTGCATACTTTAGAGGGTTTTCTGCTTCAACACACCTGATTTCAGTCAGTGGGTGATTAAAAGGCTTCTGCAGAGCTTGATGACATGCAGAACAGGTTGCAGCAGGGAAACTAAAGCATGCTGGGTAGTGGCCCTAGAGGACAGAGATTGGACACCAGTCCTAAGATCATTCAGGAGTGAATGTCTCTGTTTCTACACAAAAATGTATCTCATACTAGAAAAACGGTTGCAGCCACTTTTTGTGTTTCCTTATGTTAATTAGATGTGACGGTGTTTGACATTTTTCATTTCTATGTTCTTATTGTCTAAACATTTCATGTTAAAGCAGAGAGTGTATTTTAATTTTTCTTTTTATAAAGCACCAGTTCACAACGCAAGTCACCTCAAAGCGCTGAACTTTTGTTTGGATCAGGAGTGCTCAATAGGCGGTCTGCAGGCCAGAGCCTCCTATTTCTGGCCCTTGAGCCATGCACTGTGTTCCCCAAGCTGTCAATATTTCATACAATCCTACGTGAATGGACTTCAGGGTCAGGAGCTACAGGCGTGGACCCAAAGCCTCCCCCCAGTCATTACTTCATAAAATTGTCCGCAAATAGGCACCGCACCCCCCGTGCAGCTCCAGGAAGAGGAACTGCAGTTTACAAGCGAGCCCCTCCTTTCCAGAGCGCAGAATCATCCACGTATTTTCATGTGTCCGATTCCCTTTAACTGAGTACCCCTGGTCTAGATTAAAGGAAGTAACCAAGCTACACTCAAAAGGCCGAAAGTTAATCTATGAACTGAAGGCTGGTTGCAGCTAAATGAGGACGTTTTTTCTGTGCATCGTGTTTTAGATAGGTGTGGGTGAGTAAGGCACTTAAGCAGAAATAAATAGATCACATCTAAGAAAAGCAGAAGTTCTTAACCGTATCTAAAAATGATGAGAAGTCTCGAATCTGCAAGAGAAGGTCACAAATATAGTCACCTCCATAGCAACAGAGACGGACACCAGCAACGAGGTTGTATCCTTGAAGAGCTGTTTGCTCTCTGCATTCAGCGGGGACTCCACTGAATGTGTGTTTGTGTGACCTCGTCCTCTTGCAATAAATAAATCATCGGTCCAAGCTGTTTAACACTGATCAGATTTTTATTTGGTTCATTTTATAACTGGGGGGGGGGAACAGGTTAAATGCAAAAAGGAAATCAACTGTAGATACATTTACAAGGAATTTAGTTTTTCCCAAAAAAGTTTATTTAAAATAATCAAGTAATCATGAGATAATTTGCTCAAAAACATGCATATATTACAGACACAGGCAAAAACATTAACAAAGAACAAAAAGGCCTAAAAAGGCACAAAACCAACATGAATCCATTAAAAATGTCACAAAAGGAAACCTGGAAATATTTATTTTAAATAAAGTTTTTTTCTTTCTATTCAGTATATTTAGATGTTATGAATGAAGGTTGTTATTACTCGCATCACATTAGTATTTTAGTATATTTGATTTTTCTCCAATGAAATCTTGATGTTGGTTCTCAGGTTTTGTTCCAAACATACACGTTGGAATCTGTATCTTACCTTTTCTTTTAACCTCACTATTTTTCTAATTAGACATGCAAATGTTGACATGAAGACTCAGCAACTTTTTCCCTCTCTAAAGATGAGATTAACTGCATGCTTTCTAGTTCAAGGAGACTTTGGCGTCTCCATGCAGAAGATGTTCTATTTTCAGAGGATGTGCACTAATTAGGCTGTGAATTGCAGCACTTTCTTGTGCTTCTGTGAGGCTGATGAGACCGGTTTCCCCCCCCAGGCACCAGCTCAGCCTCATATCTCAGACTCTATGGAACATTTATGGCTTAAAGATGCATACAAACCTGATTTTCAGGTAAAACTCTGCTGAGGTACTTCACACTCTTCCTATGGTACTCTTAACAGACACTCCACCAAAGCACCATCAGTGGTTGGAGATAGTATAGTTGCTAGTGAAAATAGAATATTTAGTTGGTCACATTTGTTTGCAGAGGAGTATTTAAAAAGAAAAAAAAAACCTGCAAGTGTGCAGCATGCCTGAATACAATTTATCACCTGACCTGGAGGTTCCTCGATAAAATTATTTGCTAAATGACTATAAACCTGAGAAGTTTCTTCTATGCTTCTGGGTAATTCAGAGTATTTTTTGGTTAAAGCAAGAGTATTTTTTGGTTAAAGCATTTTTATTTACAATCATCTATAACTCGGGCAAAAGACACATCACATCACCAGACTCAAAGGTTTGACAAAGCCAAGAACTGTGATCCCCTGATGGCTAAAACACATTCTCCGGCCCCCTTTTTTGAAAATTGGGACCACCGCCCTGGTCTGCTACTCTACAGGTGTTATGCTGGTCCTGCAGGCAACATTGAAGAGGCATGTTGACCATGACAGTCTCACAATGTCTGGAGATTTTGTCTTTCTGATTGATCATAAATGTGCAGTAAACCTGCCCTCGGTGATGCAGAAAGTACTGTGCTGCACTGATAGGGGGCAGTGCTGAGCCCCACAGGTCCAATGGTAGCACTGCTCTTCTTCTGCTGAAGAACAAAGTTTTGGACTTTGGCTATCTCTGTGCACAAATCCAGGACACAATTGGAGTTTTTGAATGCAGGAGTCAGGAGTTTGACTCATTCTATCAACGATTTCAACAAAAATACAGCAGGCTGACAGACAGTGGAGGTAAAATCTAGTAGAGATGAGAGAAAACGGACATATTAAAGCATTATGGAAAACATCAGTGTTCAGATGAAAGCACAACCACCACACAACAGTCTCCTCCAGGTTGGGAGGGGGTCTCTGTCACAGTGGAGTTTACCTGTTCTGATGTCTGGCTCATGAGGGATGGTAGGACCAAGTAACCATAGGTAGAGCGCTTTATACACCCAGAGTGACCATAGTTGGGCCCATTAAATAAAACATGACTTAGCAGATGAAATGAATCATCCATAGGATGGCAGGGCTCACGCTTGGAGGTGAGGTGAGGAGCTCCATCACCTGAGAGCCTAGAGAAGAGCTGCTGCTCCTCATGAATAGGAGTCAGCTGGTTCAGGCATCTGGCTGCTGCTTTTGAGATGTTTTCTGGTTATATCAGGAGGAGACCTGGAGTGGACTCAGAAGTTCATGAAGGCACCAAATATCCTCTCTGTCCTGGAAATACATGAATCCCTCTGGAGGAGCTAGAGTGTATTGTAAGGAAGAGGCATACTTGGGTTTTATCTATTAGGTTTGTTACTTAATCTACCAAACCTTGGATAAGGAATAGATAATGGACGGATAGATTGTTTTATAAATATTCACTATGAAATTCACCAGTGAGAACATCAAGGTAAAGGTCACAGGATTAGTCCAAATTAGAGGAACCAACTTGAGGTTGGTGATCCTTCTGATTGGTGGAAAACCACTTCACTAAAGTCACAGATCTGTTTCAAAACAGAAGATCTATTCAGTCGACCGTTCTAATTAATGTGCCTCTGACTTAATGTAACATCCTGCATGTTTTAATCTCTTCTCTCTCTCTCTCTAAGAAACACCCGTCTCTTTCTGTAGCTTGTATGAAAATGTTTTAGCTAAGTTTATAAGGAGTTGCACTTGGTGTTTTCTCAGTAAACAGAGCTGGAGTGAGGAGATGTAAAACAGTGAACGATGGAGCCAAATCGTTTAGCATTCATCCGGTCTGCTGGTGAGGAAAGCAGCTGTGTACATGCCTCTCAGGTCGGGACGTAGGGTCGCAGTGACAGATGGGCTTCAATTATGTGGATTTGGATGGCATTAGTAGACTGGTCAGGGAGTGGTCAGACAAACACAAGACAATTTGATCCAAGATTATTGTTCCTAATAAAGTTTGATGGCCTCGAAAATCACAGACGCAGAAACGATAAAAATGAGAAGATGGCTCCTCACAGGTCGGTTCCTGTCTTGGTGCTGATCTGAATTTTGATCCTAGCCAGTTGTAGACGGTGGACAATGACAGCCAGTATAGTGTGTAAATGTTTGTTGTAAGTGCAATTTTTGCAGGGGAACAAACTGTCAGTGCTGGTGTGTTGGTTCAGCAAACAAACCCAAGTCTGATGAAACATCTTGAGCTGTGAGTGAGTGCTCACCTTCAGTCACATGACCTACTGGTCATATTTTCATACATTGGAATTTAAATGTTTATTGCTGTCTGGCTAAAACCTAATTTCTCCATTTTTCATCGCCTTCATGTTTTTACATAAACCAGCTCTATTGGTCATCTTTCACATATTGTTGGAGAACTTTTCTTTAGTGTCAGAACAAGCTTGTGGACATGAAATGATGCAGGGTTTGTTTTTTGGTGAAATAAACTTTTTTCTACTTTCTGAAAACTCATATTTTTGGAGATATGAGGTTTTGATTTTTGCCTGACAGCAACAATATAAACCGTGATCAAATTAGAACCCCTTGAGGTTAAAATAAGCTACAGTTCAATGTGACTCCAGCTGAAAATGTGTATAATTTCTCAACGTTTGTCTCCAACAGTATATATATGTATATATAATATTTTCATTTTGCACATTAATGAGGCTTTTGCACTCCAGGACCATAAATTCAGTCATTTGGCAGCAGCGCCTTCAGCTCAGGTTTTGCTGATGCCAAGTCTGAACTGATGGTGATGATGATGAATGACTCCTCTGAGTAAAGATATCTAGATCATACAGAGGTAAAAAGATAAAGTTCTAAAGGAATGTCTGTCATTTCTGATAAACTGAGGCTGTTCTGTTGTATTGATGGTCCTGGGATGTTTGTGTCCCAACAGTCAGGGTCAACTGGATCACTTAAATTAGATATGGAGTTTTAGTTTGTAGCTGGAATACTGGCAGGATATCAGCTGGATAACTGACATTTGGAAAAACACGAAAACAGTGAAAATGATCCAACAGGTCTTTTATCTTCTTCGCAGAGGCACCTCCTGATATTTGTGGCTGGGGGGTGGGGGTGGGGGTGGGGGAGCACACTGAAAATCATGGGATGGTACTCCAAAACAACAAGCTATTACAGATTTTCATACATGGGACCGTGTTGTTTTAATATAAATAATATTTAACCTCGCTGCTGATAAATTAATTTTATTTATTGTTTGGTTCCTGCTGGTCATGTTTTTCCTAACTTACCATCTATGAGAAATAAAGTAAACAAAGCATAAAGAAATTAATGTTGCTGTTCAATTAAACTTGTCTTCTCTCTCTTATCATGCATATTGTATCAAGCATAAGGGGGGGTCACAGTTGGGACCAGCAAGAATATAGAGGGGGGGCATTGCCTCCACTGGCCTCCACTTGGGGGCACCACTGCTTTGGATGACGCTCTTACAGCTCTTGATTTTTTTCCTCTAAATCAGATTTTTTTATTTGTTTATTGTTGTGAAGATTTTAAATGAACACAAGACAATCAACATGACTTAATTTCATAATCCTCAAAATCAAATTATAACATTTAAATAATTTTGAGGAATTTGCATGTTTTTTTGTCTAGACTCAGTTTTCAAACAAACTAAAACTGTTCTAGGAAAATGGAAGTGTTGCACAACAAACAAACACAGAAAAAAATACCTCTAACATATTCTGACAGCTTTATCAAGCCTTTTTGACAAATTACCCACCAGATTAGTGTTGATCAGTTTGAATTAGTCATACTGAGGGGCTCCTTCATGCATCAGGCTGTTAACTGCAAACAGCTGCAGTTCTCGCCTCCTCTCTGCTGCTCCAGAAACCTTATTGAAGTCAAGCACATGTTAGAATTTTGAATTTAATTCAAAAATTTCCTAAAAATTTAAACTGACACTAAATAAAAGGAGGTATTTGACAGGATGGTGTGGCAGGAAGAAAATTTACACACGATACAGATACCTTTTGTTTTATGCATTTGCTGCTTTGAGGCGTTTTATCAAGTTTTGACAAATCACAGGGTAGATTTGAGCAGATCTGTGTTTCTGTGTTGCTGCAGTATCACCTACCGTTAGAGCTGTTTTGATAGGTTTGATCCTGACATCCCTGCTGGCCAAGGGGAGGAAATTAGGAAGTGACAGAGTGAGATACTCACTGCCCAGGAAGGGAAGAGATAGATGGAGGGTTCAGATGTGGTTCAGAGGTAAAACTCTGATGCTACCTCAAGCCTCAGCTGTTATTTTTAGCAGAAACACTGATCTGTGAGCTGTGCTATACCAGTAAATCACAGCATCACGTGCAGAGAGTCATGGGAAAATCAGATTTGGTGATGTGTTTTTGCTGTTTGCTGCAGAATTGATGCAGAAAAACAAGAGTCTGATCACATCCTGATGATGGCGGTTGCATCAAGTGACATGAGTTTCTGATGAGCTCTGGGACTGGATGAAGTGTTTCTCATTATTTTAAGGCAAATGAGGAATTGTCTCAGATTTTGCATGATTTTTTATAGGCATGCCGAAAGACTGGCAATATTTTGCCTCTGTTTGTGCGAGTATCTCACAAATCAATTAATGGATTAGAATAAAACTTAGCAAACCTCCATTTGATGTACATCTACAGCTGTTTAATGTTTGGATTTAACCCCATTTAAGGTGGTCAGTACAGCAAATCCACCTTAATAAACATAAAAACCACTAGAGCTCAGTAGATTTGACAGATATTGGGGTAAAATCTGATATTTTAATAGCCGAGAGTCATTTGGAACACATGGTTTGAGGGCTAATTGACTGCACAAAATTTAGCAAAATTGCATGAGATTGTGCACATTTTCTGACGGCTATCACTCTAACCCTCCACATATATCAGTTTTAAACTTTGGCATAAAAAGTAGCACGTGATATGCATTTCTTTTAAAGATGCAACACTTTTAATATTTATCTGCAATTTTTAAGAGACAAATAAAGGACTGTCAGACTTGTAGATCATTACAGAAACACCAAGCATCTATTGCAGAAAGACAACAGTCAGCTGAGTAGATTTTACCCATTTTATCTTAAACCAGATGCATTAATCTTCTATATCTTTTGGCATCTTTCTTCCCCAGAACTATCTAACAAGCTCAACCCTGTGCTTCAACTTCTACAAGTTCTTATCCATCAGAAAACAGTCCTGTAGAGGAAGTCGGGGTAGGGGGGCGGGGACTAATAAGTAACCAGATCTAAGTAAGTAACCATTGTCTCATGGGCTTGTGTTTGACTTCACTATCAGAGCATTGTTTCTTCATCACCTTCTTAAAAGATTTGGTCACACACACCTCCGTCCTCCCATGAGTCATTCTCCTTTGTTTGGTTTAATTGTTTGAAACAGAGGTTTAAGATAAGTTTAGTGTTGGGAACAGAGCCTTGCATTCCTCACACAAAGTAACGATGTGTTTTGGTTCTTTTTGGCAAAGAAAACTTAACACAAGGCACAGAAATATGGAAGCTAAAATGCTGAAATGGCAAGCATCTGTGTTTTTAGAATGGTAAAAAGGACAGTTTTAATCTGGAAACTTGGCTCTGAACTTTGTGTTTTTGTGCAAATTTACCAAATATGTATTTATCAGGTGTTTCTATGGTTATTAAAATACAATTGCAAGCATTTCATGTGTTTCAAATACTTTTATTGACAATTATATTACATTTATGCAAATATTTAACCTCTGAATTTACCATGGTCCAAATCCTGACTGATGGCAGCCCTTTCTTGCAATAATCAATGATTGGATTTGATCAGAATGTTAAGGTTTTTGTTTGTCCACTCGCCTCTTGATGACTGACCACACATTCTCTGTGTGATAAAGGAGTTGGTGCAGTTTCCTGCATGAACCAACCATTGTGCTTCATCATGCAAAGGCCTTGTTCATCACCAAACTAGCCTTGGATGGTTAGGAGTTCCTCCTGGATGATGTTTAGGTCCCTTCTTTTGTGAGGTTAACATGGTGGGTGAGTCCACTCCCTTGGCTGAGAAGCAACTCAACAAATGAATGGTCTCAGAATGCTTTACTGTTGGCAGGACATAGGACTGAAAGGAGCATTTACTGTTAATTCTTCTTCAGATGCTCCAAATAATCAGAAAGGAGATTCAGTCCAATCCCTGGACCTTTAGCAGAACATCTGTCCCTGATGATTTTCTCTAGAGAAGTAGCTTCTTTGCTGCCATTTTTGACATCCTCTACACGTCTTCTCCTGCACTCACACCTGCCTGCTGCCGTTCCTGAGCAACCTCTTCACTGATGGCGTCCTGATCCCAGAGCTGGATCAACGTTAGGAGACGGTTCTGGTCCTGCTGGACTTTCTTGGGCGCCTCAGTGCCTTCAGGACAATACAGAGGAAGTGGATTTTGTTCATTTTTATTTATTTGTAATGCATTTGCATTAATTTGATCCTTTTTCAGAACATAATGGAGTTTATAAACTTTCATTTTACAAGCTAAGGCTGTTAACTTATAGTGGCAATTAACATTTGCACCATTCTTAAAAGTTAATGCCACACTTTTGTTTTATTGTGAATATATTTTAGGCTATTTCATTTATTAAGAATTTCCACTTGAAATAATAATAATCTGAAATCCACACAGTGTGCTTCCTCAGATTAGTAAAGATTAATAATCCAGTTTCCTAATCCACTTATTATTATTAATTTTTATTTTTATCACCACACAATAACACAAACATCTTGCTACACTTTGCAAATGTGTAATCTTATTAATCCGAATTAGAGCCCTGGTGACCATCTGCTGTCGCTCCGCGCACTATTTTGATGCTGCATCCACCTCAGCCCGCCCCCTATGCGTGTGTGCGTGCGTGTGTGTGTGTGTGTGTGTGTGAAGGGGTGGAGGATGGAGAAGGAGGAGGGGGGTATCCTACCGGGCGGAGTGATTCGTGCTGGTATCTATTCAGTGCGTGTGTGCGCGACTGCGAGCTGAGGCTGCTGCTTGTCACTCATTGTGCCGCGGCGCGAACACGAGCAGCGACCAGAGGAGCAAATATACAAACAACAACAACAACACGTCCGTCCTGTTGCAGCTATTTTCTGTGGACAACAGGAGGCTGCGTTCTGTTTTCACTCAACAAGACGCGTGTTGTGAATTCTTCAAGGAGAATATCAGTTACGATGCTTCAAATCAGGGAGCTCATCTGGGGATTGCTGTTCATTGGCTGCGCAGGTAAGAGCGCTCGTTTCTTCTAACGGGGGTTTGAGTTGTGGATCCATCGGGTCTGAACGAGGCCGATCGGTACCGAGCATCCTCCGGTTCACCCTGCTCGGACAGGCATGCATGAGGTTTAAAAGCTGCGCAAAAAAAAGAAAAAAAAAAAGAAAAAAAAAAGCGCAACTAAAGTTCATTTAGGAAGTGAGATCATCTGCTATTTATATAAATCAAACATTTATAAATAAAACCAATCTTTATTAAGTTTCTGGACAGTTTGAGACTTATTTATTTTTAATTCCTAAATCATCATATTCAGCAGCTGAGTTGGATTAAAATCCCTCCTGCTCTTTTTTCCCGCACGTTTTGTTGGGAGTTGCGCTGATAGTTCAGAGATGATGATGATGCTGGAGGAGGCTGCTGGTGGCCCCCTAACGCCACAGTCCGGACTGCCTGGTGTTGTTTTCAGGCTGCAACCCGCAGCGTTTCCCTCTCATCCAATCAGAATGAAGGGTTTTCCTTATTAGACCATAAAGTCTCCGGTCACCGAGACGCACCGAGCGGATCTGGAGATTTCAAACCGGTTTATTCAGAAATCAAATCAGGATTATTCTTCCCAGACCGATTAAATCCGTTCACATTTGACCCACAAACAGAATTCTTAAAAAAAAAAAAATATCTAATTTTGTGATTTTCGAGGGGTTTTGCGTTGCAGTTCCGAACTGGATTGCGCGTTTTTTTACCCCCAATGCGCAAAAAGCACATTGACAGCTACTGTTCCAGACCGATCTGATTCCGGCTTTTAATTTGGTCGGTTTGGGAAGAAGTTCGTCATCCATTGAGAGCGGCTGAATAGTCATTCAGTGGACACAATAGGACCCAATCCCAGTGCTCCCACGGTTATATAGTCCAGGAGCCCCCACCCACACCCCCTCCCCCTCCCTCCCTCCTCCCTGCAGCTGAAGTGGGGTTTGAGGACCCCCAGGGGTCATCGGTGAGGGGGGGGGGGGCAGTTTTGATGTTGTAATTTCATTTAGGGCATGTTAAGATGTTTATTCTAACCTCAGGTTTCAGTTTGATTCACACACTTTACTTGTCCCCCCCCTCCCCCTCCTTCTATGAAAAGCTTTTTTTGGTTTCCTCAGATTGAAGTTTTATTCAGTTACTGATGACTCTGACCTCAAAGCACCCCCAGTTCCCTAAATGTTCATCACAAAGGATATTTTTACACCACGGGGATGTTTTAAAACATGCAATCTTGGTCGGAAGCAATTTGTTGACCATTTTCATGGATGTTTTTGTCAATCATTTAATACAAAATAAAAGCATGGAACACCAGAAACGCTTTGATTTTAGTTAACTAAGACCTGTGTTCACTTTTTGCAGTTTTATGTCTCTATATCGTTGTATATTTAGATCAAATGCCATCAGAATTATAGGTTTTGTCTTGAAATTGTTGACTTTTTTATCGGGTAATTTCAGATTTGTTGTTAAAAATCAAAATATCAAGAATAGATCACCTTCTTAGGAGACCGCAGTTATAATTTTACATCAGCAGGTGGCAGAGTTGAGCTGTTTAGTGGTATAAAAGCATGGACAGACATAAAACACTTAATAAAACAGAGAAAAGCTGCAACAAATACTTGTATGTCCAAGCAGGAAGCAAAAAAAAAAAAGAGTTTTTTTGATGAATGATGCAGAAATACAGCATACCACAATGTGTTTTGGGTGCATCACTGCATAAGAGTTGAGCCTTTGGAAGGGGTAGATCATTTGAAAGGAAATGCAAAATAGAGACAAAATTGATATAGAGATACAGATTCAGGTAATCAAACAGTCGTAGGAGTTTATAAAATGTCTTGAAATGTCATAAATGCTTCTCTGTTTCTGCTAATGAGTCACAGGAGCTTCCTGTTTGTGTCACCAGAACTTTGAACATGCAAAAAAAAAAGTTGCTGGACAAATTTCCCTTCAAAATAGTTCAAATATAGATGCAGGCATCTGGAACCCATCTGCAATTCTTCTCAGTTTTGTTTTTGAAACAGTGCAACAAATTTTGAGGACATTTGGAAGGGGTTGATGAAATAATTACAAGTAAAATGAAGATAAACTGTCTCACTAGTCGCCAACAGAATGAGCACAAAGACATACTGTCCTAAAACTATAAACAAATTCCTCAGAATCAAACTGAATTGGTGCAGTCAACATTTCTGCAACTTTTTTACATCCAGGTCACCAGGAGAGCATCACTTAACTGCAAACAAATTCTGTAAGTTTAGAAATTAAGTCACAAAGCGACTTAATTATGTCACATTTTTTACAGATAGTATTCATTCTATATTCACAATTAGGTCGCTGACTCCTCCCTAAAATGTCTCACTTTTCTCGTACTTTCATGATTGAGATGGATTACAGACACACTCGATGACGCTGGGACTATCCTAGGAGGACATTTGTCTTACTCATTTGTTAAACATGTTGAAATTTCCAGAGACGCAAAGGGTGATGCCATGGAAATCAAAGACCTTTGCAAATCTTTGGAGACAATTTGAAAACTACCTTGCAGATGCAATTAGTCAGCGGCAGTCACAGCCCCATAAGATTTAGCTCTAATTTTAAAATGCGTCAGCTGAATGAAACGATCTTTAAAAAATATGTAAAAAGATATTATCAGGTTTTCTTTCACACTCCAAACTGTGGGCCATCCCTCCACCTGTGTGGCACCAGGGATGTGTTCATTTTTTCCATGTGATTCATGACCCTGCCCAGCTATTCTGACTCTCGTGCAATTTGCCCCACCTCGGAGGGAAAGAGAGAGGAACCAACAGGGAGATAATTAGACATCTGTGCCTGGGCCCTGCCCTGTTGCTACACAGAGAAATTCTAATAAATTGATCCCATTACTTGATGTATTTGATAGACCCTGGGTGTATTGTAGGGGTAATGACAGCATCTCACGGTTTGAGGGCCGAGCAATTTAATTACATTTATTGATTTCCAGTTTCTCATGCAGTTGGGTGATAATTGAATTTCGAGGCTAGAAACATATATTAGAATGCAGGGCCACAGCACCTCTCAAGACACAACTGAATTACTGCCAGAGTGAATAAAATATCATTTTTAGAAGTGGACGCAGACTGGGCTCTTTCTTCTGTCGGAGTTCGGTGTGCATTAGCAGCTCTCTGTGTGTTATTGGAGCAATCCACCGTATCCACGATCATCTCCTGGCAACCTGAGGGAGTGGAGGTGATGGAAAAAAATCAGAAAGGGAGGGAAAAACTTTATTTATTACACAATGGAAACATGAGTCCCTCTGATTTACGGCTTGAAGGTTGTGCAACTGTGGGTTTGAAGCTTTGCACAGAAGTGATGCTTGCACAGGATCTTGATCATATGATTTTAGATTTCTGGATTTATTCGCTGAGTTTCTTGCTGTTTATTGCAGGGATGTCAGCCAAAAAGAAAAACGTTTGAACTTATTCAGTATTTTGCTACGCTGTGATGAAGTTGCATGCACCATGCTGTACTGTCAGGGTAAATATGTATACAGACAGTATATGTTGATTGTTTTGTTGCCATATTGACATCTGAGTCATGTATTGTAACCTGTTGCTCCCAATGCTGAGTGAATTAGCACTTTTTCATTCAATTTTTCTCACGAGACGCTGTAAAATTCCCAAGATAAGAAATAATCGATGCAAAATCAGACACTGGAGTTCATTTAACGACCCAGTAGATTTAAAACAGAAGGAAACAGCCAAAGTCTCACTCAACATTACGAGAGAGAAAATACACAATTCCTAAATGGCTGACATATGGGGCTTTTACTGCTGTGGTGAGTTCAAAGCTGCCATGAAAATAATTCTTTCTATTTTTGACTTTGGGGAACTGGAAAAAGTGGCCAAACAAGGTAAAATTACAAGGCACTTTGACTAAATCTAGTTTCTGAGTTTTCCAAAGTTTGCTCAGCAGTTGGACCACGTTGAGTTCAGAGTAACATGAAGAGTTTACAAACTGTCTCTGCATGTGATCAGATTTAGATCGAGCTGCTCAGGATCCTCCTTTAATTCAGGACATTCTTATAATGCAACTGTTTGTTGCTTCATGTTCCCAAAGTGATTCTGCCTTACTGCCATCTTTGTCTATTTATGCAAATCTGATGGTTTTTAATGTCTCTAATAGCTCCGAACTGGTCAATTCAAACTGATCAGTGAATTAATGACTTTATTGTGACTGAATTGCGACACTTTCTTAGTTTTTAATTAGTGGAATAAATGTAAAAAAAGTAGTGGAGAGCTTCTTTCCCACCCACATGCTTCACTTGGGTGGCTGCCAGACTATATTTAGTGATCTAGACAGGTTTCTGCTATAATTTGTTGCTTTTGTAAGAACACTACCAGTTGGGCTTCTTTTCAGTCTTTCCAGTTCATGAATTTATCCATGGTGGCTTGTTACAGTATTCTATTTTGGAAAGTGAAGGTGTTATCAGTTTGGATCTGCAGTAAGTCTCGGGTCTAGTGGGTGATCTGCACCATGCACTGGCTGGTGATGCTTGTGGCAGTTCTGCTCTGCAGGAGAGAAGCAGGAGCCTTTTCCATTAAAGTGGTTCCAGTTCTGGTTCAGGGCAGCTAAATAACACAAGAGAAGTTATTTTGGCTTTAACTGGTAAAATGCCAGTTCTTGGTCAGAAAAAAGATGAAATAGCAACATTTTTGGAGCTATGATCAATTTACATACATCAGCTCCTCAGGGTAAAGTTCTGATGATCAAAAAGTAAAAATTATGAGTGCTATCTTTAAGTCAAGTCATCGGCTAATCCTGCCCACCAAACCGTTAGAGCGTTGAGATTGGCCCACCAAATAGAGCGCTGTGATTGGTCCGGTACCAGTCTGACCAGGGCTGTGGAGGTTCCAATGGAGCGTGGCTAGACCAAAGTTTACAGAGTAAAACTGACTGTCTAGTTTACTAGACTAGCTAAATGTATTAACTGATAGCACTTTCAGCCATCTTGAATTGGATTGGCTCCAAAAGTGAATCAGTTGTAGAACTAAAAGTAATGGTTACGTTTTGGGACTTTGATCAAAATCCATCCAGTAGTTCACAAGAAATTGAGCTAAAAACCACGTAAGACTCAGAAAATTAACAGCAATGTTTTGAGCTAAGGTCGTATCACTTGGTGTATGTGGTTGTGAAATATTTGGCTCAGTGTTTGTACGACTGACTGACTTTTAGCCTTTTTGTGTCAGCAATTTGTAATTGGCTGCAGTGGCCATCTTGAATCATCCAGACCCCCAAAGTGGATCAGTAGTAGATGTAAATTCTATCACATTTCAACAAGTTGTCAGCACTGCAAAGAGAAGCAGCTTTTATAAACCTGACAGGTGATTTTGAGACAAAGCTTTGTTCTTTGTAGATAAACTGTCTCTGCACTGCTGTCCACTACAGGACATCAGAATTCACTACGGGGTCAGATGTTAACTCATATCAGAAGAGAAGTTGACTTATATGACTTTGCTCTGCGGTGGCTTTAGGGGCTGGGGAAGTTAAACCCGTTCAGAGATAAATCTGGCATTTCACCTGGTCACAAAGCATTCTGGGAGCTCAAAAACCATTCTGCAGCAGGTGGAGAGATGGTTAACATGTTGTTCTCGTGGAAGAAGAATTATCCCAAGCTGCTGTCCAAGATGGTGGAGCTGGAGATCATCCGAGGAGCGAGACGCCAACAGTTGAGGCTGTATATAATGTTCAGTTATTCAGTTGTCACAAAGTATTTGGCAGTTCGTGCCTTTGCAGGGGAGCACCTCCTGTTTTGTGTTATCATTTTGAAGAAAGAGCCTCCCATCTGCTTACCGCTATTCCCGCTAACAAACAGAATCTAATTCTGTGCAAAATCGGGGCTTAGATGAGATTGGCAATCCCAGCATGTGTTTCTGCACCACCAAACGGTTGATGGAAATGTGGCGCCAGATTCCTCCAGCTTCACTGTGTGGTCATTAAAGTTAATTAGATTTTCATGCACGAATAATTTTATATCGATTATATTTTTCGTCGGGATCCCGGATCCCACTTTAAATACTAATGGCAAAAACAACGCGGGGATCACAAATAAAGCAGAAGTAGCGGTATCACTAACAGCTGGTGGACGACAGGACTAGACGCAAAAAGAAAGGTAAAAATATAGTTTGAAATGCAAATGAGACGTGTTTCCTGTTATCAATAAACTCCTGTCATATCACAGTGCTTCTGGATCTAAAAGGGCTGATGGTGCCAGCAAAAGTTCAGAATGACTCGTCTGTCTGTTTTATTTCCTCTGACTGTTAGACGAGGATGAGCTGCCTTTGCATATTAATCAGCACATGAATAGGAACCGTGAGTGATTTTTCATTGTGTGAGCTCTAAAGGCGTCCTATTGAGAACTGACTGTGCAGAGAAGAAGGAAGGAAAGGAAAAAAACTGAAAAAGGGTCGAGTTTGTTTTAAACACAACCCCTTCCCCTCCTCCTTCTGTCTCCAGAAGCCTAAAGTTTGATTTTGAGCACAATGCATTCATTTCAACCCTAAAACCGTTCACGTTAAGTTTCTACCTGCATAACTTTTTAAAGATGCAATGAAATCTAACGTCATACCTCTCTAATTAATGGAAATACTTGACATAACAGGTCTTTTATGATTAATGTACTTATATGTACATTTAAAACTGGGATTTATTCAGTCCAAATTTAATTTACCACCTCCAAATCTGAGACCATGGTTCTCGACCGAAAAAGGGTAGCCTGCCAACTCAGGGTTGGGAGAGAGGTCCTGCCTCAAGTGGAGGAGTTTATGTATCTTGAATTCTTGTTTACGAGTTAGGGAAGGAGAGAGCGTCTGCAGTGATGGACGCTGAACCGGTCTGTTGTGGTGAAGAGGGAGCTGAGACAGAAAGCAAGGCTCTCGATTTACCGGTCAATCTATGTCCCAATCCTCACCAATGGTCATGAGCTTTGGGTAATGACTGAAAGAACGAGATCATGGATACAAGCAGCCTAAATAAGTTTCCTCCAGAGGGCTTGTCCTTAAACATAGAGTGAGGAGCTCAGACATTTAGGAGAGACTCGGACTAGAACCGCCGCATGTAGAGAGGAGTCAGTTGAGGTGGTTTGGTCATCTTGTCAGGATGCCTCCTGGACACGCCTTCATGAGGGGGTGTTTTGGGCATGTCCTGCCAGCAGGAGGGCCCGGGTCGACCCAGAACACATTAGAGAAAGTACATCTCCAATCTGGCCCAGGAACGCCTTGGGGTCCTGCTGGAGGAGCTGGTGGAGGAGGGGATGCTGCCCCCTTGACCTGGACTCAGATAAGCAGAAGGCGAGACGAGGATTCCAAATTTAAAAGTTGCTCCAATAATGGATGTTACAGAAGTCATTCTCGTACAAATGACATTTTTACTAATCTATATCAATTTAAAAGTGTAATATTTGCAACTATTTGTCACATTTCCTGTTTGTGCATTAATCCAAATTTAGTACATTGTCTCAAAGAAACTTCTAATATAGTGTAAAAAACAACAACATGTTTTGTTAAACTAAACAATCCTAATGTTTTCCTAAAAACTAACTCTGGCATCTTGTCGAGGTGAGTTAGTGTCAGGACGTAAACGATTCAGAAAATGACTGATGTGAGTGTGCTGTCACATCACAGTGAGCGAGGTGAAGATATCTCTGAGAGCGGCTTTGATTCAAAGAAATCTTTTGTAGCTGCCGCTTCGTCACAGCCTTGCCGCTTGTTAGATTACGGAATGCGATTGGGGATATTTAGACGTTAGCTGGGACACTTTTTAAAATCCTTTGCCTGAATCTCGCCTGGTTTTTCAGCTTGATGATGGCAGCTGCTTTTGCATGTAGCTCAATGCATTTCCTTTTTTTTTTCTGCTGAGCTCTTTCAGCGAGGCTGCCAAGTCTGGTGAGAATGCCCAAGGTGATTATCGACTACATTACTGAGTAACAGAATCCCAGTGTGATGTCCCTGTCCTCCTTGGATTGCCTGGTGAGCTAGAAGCACCGATTTTATTTGGAATGGATTTTATTTGTAGGGATGATTCCATTTTTTCTTTATCCTCAGCAGCGTGGGGATATTTACAGAACTTCACAGCTTGGACTGGGACTGATAAACAGATGGCTTTTCTGTCTGAAAGTCAAATGTTTAGCTTTGTTTTTTGTGTTGAAATGACGAGAAAGTTCCACATGCTACAAATTGCAACTAAAAATAAAACAGCTGCAGCAGGACATACCGGAAATCGCACATACTTGTGTAACTTGTGTATAAATAACATGTTTGATTGGTAGAAACAAAGACTAAGAGTCACGAACTTGCTACGATGTAAAACAGCTGCTAGATCCTGGACGGTCTTTGCAGGAGGAATTCAGTGGACATCCTGTCACAACAAATGGAGCATGTCAGGTTGACGGTTGTTTTGAACATGCATAAAACATCCAGAGTGAGGTCAATATCACTGTAGTGTTTCCATGACGCAGGGCCAGCATGCACCAGCATTGCTTAGTCGTATAGAGAGCACTGGCCACTCTGCACACATGCTTTGGCTATGACCCCACTGTGTCCTCACATCATGGTGTAATCTATTCAGCACGTAGCTGCATTCTGATTTAATCCGAGTCATGCCAAGATGTATCCTTGTGTGATCACTTGTATAGGATCGTATCAGGAATGTGCTGCTGATGAAAGGATTGTGGTGTCGGTGCAGGAAAGTGGTTAATGTAGTGGTTAAGGATGTTTTCCAAAATCTGCTGCAATCCAACCACATTCCAACAGTTGTGTTGTTCATACAGTAGATAGCATGGTTTTATTCTAACAATTTAATGTAGGCCTACAAGAACCAGCTCCAACCAGCATCCCAAACTCAACCATTCATTTTTTTATACCCACTAGTTCAGGGCTGCAGGGTGTTAGTACTTCCCCGGGGAAAACATGGACAGGTCACCAGTTAACCAAATATGTATGAATTTTGGTCTGTGGGGTAAAAATGAAGGACCTGAAGAAAACCCACTCAACGGGTGTCCAAACCCATGGAGGCAAAGCAATGTGGCTGCAAGGTGTTGCTGTTGCATTGAAGCAAACAGATCCCAGTGGGGGCTTTTCTGGTGGAGTTTGTATCTTTTCCCTCGTTCTGTACAACTCAGAATAGAAAACAGTTTCAGCACACTGGGTATACTGTGTGTACGGCTCGATTAGCACAACAAAGCAGGTATTTTGAATCCGACCAGTCCTTTTCTAAACGTAGGCGAGCCGTTTAGGTTCATAGATCCAATCAAGCAGCTTTTATGCCCAAACGGCAGGTGAAACTAAGAGTTAACAACGTGTGAATGAATTCCAAAAGGGTGAAAATCACTTTCTGAAGTGTTGGACTGTCAAACATCTTCCTCCTCTCAGGCTTCTAAGGACTTTGTTCACAAATAAACACTCCAGAGTGAAGTTTGCCACTAAGGCTAACATTGTGTGTATGTCAGATACCATTTAATGGATGGCAGTGTATACAGAGTGTTCATCCATCATCCCAACCTGTCTGCAAACACTCACATCCCTCGTGGTTCCTCTTCTGGTACATTTAGGATTCAGACTTTATAAATGAAACGTCCGCTTGTCTCTATCCATGTTTGTTGGACAATTGCAACTCATTTACATTGTTTATCCCCTCTTTTTGTTTGTATGTTTGTGCGTTTTAGCAGTGGGGGCTCTGCTTTACTTCACTGCTCTTTTTAGGGGATCTGTAAACTAGTCTGTGGAGGTTTTTTTTTTTCCCAGGCTGCAGCAGTCTAGCAGAAATCACACGTGCTTCATTTGTTCGCGATGCAGGGAGGATTTTCTATTCTGGAATCAAACTCCTCAAACCACCAAAAGAGGACGACTCATTTTCTCCTACATCTGGCGTCTGCAGGGATAATTGTTGTTCATTAACGAAATCCACAGTTTGTTTTCTTTCCCTTCAGGATTCAAAACGATTTTCTCAAGGTTGAAATATTTCTCACTTGTCTCTTTTACGCCTTGATAATTTCATTTATATGCCTTCTACTCCATGTTTTTCCACTAGTTTTGCCTTTTTTTAGTTGGCAAAAATACTTCATGTTCATTTTTGTTTACTGCATTTCTAGGTTTCACCTCACTGACAAATGATCCCCCTAATGTTCAGGTCTATTGGGCTGGTGATTATTTAAGATTTGTTTGTACTTTACCAATGAAATAATTAATTGTTTTCCTATTATTTTTTGCTTTTGAAGCACAGTATTTCACAGTTAACCTGGATAAATATAAATATCAATGTTTTGAATAGGAATCACATTGAATTGGTAGCATATGATGTAATTTCTGACTTCTGTGCAGATTTTCTAAATGCAATTTAGTCACAAAATGTCATAATTTATTAGCATCTTTTTTCACCAGCCCCTCCCAGTCAGAGCTCAGTGGCTTTAGGCCCCTCCCATCCTGTTTTTAGCCTCATGTTCTGATCTCTTAAAACTTTGAAGGGATTTTCACCCTTGAAATATAATTTTGCTTCAGGGAGATGTTCTCTCAATTCTCTGGTCTCTGCTGATATTTAAGCATGTGCTGGTGGCCTCGGGCATTGTGGGTATTTTTGTGCTAGCGCTTACATAAGGTGTGTTTGACCCTGCACCTTGTAATCTCAGCATCCTATCAGTATCTCTCGCTGGGCTGTCGTGCACAGACACACTTTACCTGAGCTAAAGTTGTGTAACACGTTTGAGCCGCTGCAGCTCGGAGACCAGCAGGAGGCTCGTTCTCTCCTCAGTGATTAATGGTGTTTATCTGATCCACCTTATGACCGCCATCTAGAACAGGTTCCTTCATTTTGTTTTCTGTTGTCACCTCTGGTTGAGCCATCATTGAAAGTCAGGATCTGCTGCCTCCTAATCCCAGGGAGTGACTCAACATAATGATGTAATGCCTAGCAATGGCAGTTAGCTCATCCCAGGGACTCATTGATTGGCTAGCTTCTTCAGGTGTCAAGGCGCCTCAGCCTTTGTGTGAAGAGGAGGAACAAAAAAAAGGAGTCTTCAGGGAGGAGAGAACAAGAAAGGATGTGCACCATCTGCACTTTTTACTGTGGACTTGTTTACTTTCTAAATTGGCCCAACTGTCAGTGAACACGTTCTCGAGGCACCCGCTACGACGTTGTAGGGTTTCCAGACAAGACCAGCGGAGCTGAGAAGGACCGAATACTGTTTGCAAACTCAGGTGGTCTGAGATTAGCCTGTTCAAGAATATTTTAGGAATCCATGAACATGTTTCATTTCATAAAATGAACCAAATGAGTAGAAAAACCTTGAATCTTTGCTGCAGAATCACATGGCAACATCAGGACAAACAAGGGAAGTTGGTCAAAACTGAAGAGAAAATGACTCCTTTACATGTATTTTCATTTCTTCTTGCAGTGTTTGAAAAGCAAAGGTGCAGTCACACCGATCCTAACGAGCATGAATTTAAAACGAGCCGTGTGCTTTTTTTCCTTTCGTCCTTATTTCAGTGCAATGAGCTTTGAGGTGATATGAGATGAGACACGGACGCATTTAGAAGGCGTTGATGTGACAGAAGATGCAGCACCCACTCCGTGGACGGTTTGATCAAAGTCATGTGTCAAATATCATCTAATTACCTTGTAAAATCTTTCATACAATCTAATCTGGGAGCGGCGTATAACGGAGAGCCTGCTGCTGCTTGTGTCCATGTGTAAATCACATGTGAACGCAGGTCTGACGGATGAAGGAGAAATGGTGTTTATGTGTTGGGTAGGTAGCAGGTGGTCATAAGGTTTAGGCGCTGAGAGGAAGATGTTTTTGGAAACAGACTAAACTCATTACTTTAGAATTTAAAATAATTCATGTCTACATGAAATTAGAGAACCGTCACAGAGACGGAAAATGAAACAAACAACAATAAAATCATCAGAGGAGATAAACAGTAAGATCTGATGAGGAATGAGCGATTTACTGGGTTTATGGACTGGTCAGATCAAAGGATGAATTTTAAAAAGTGTCAGGACTCTCGGCCAAAATAGCGTGTCAGCCCACCAGGAAACGCCGGGTAGGCGCCAGTCCATGTCTGGTTGACTTGCCGTGCGGTTGACCTCCAAGCCGAACCAAGCTCCCAACCAGACCATTGATGCGGTCCAGTCCGGGGGGGAGGGAGAGTGCCAGGTGTCGTGCTTGTAGTGGGCCCACAGCTCCTCAGGTGTAGTCGAGCGTCTCCCCGGACGCGCCCCACTTCCCTGGACCAGGTCCTGGATTTGCTGCGCGGTCCGAGTCTGGACAGAACTGAATCCGGTTCATAGTCCCCGTTTGGTGATACCTGACACAGACGCTCGACAATGGAATATTATTTGCGATAATAACTTAGTTTTCAAAAAGTGTCTTTTAGACCAATTAGGTGAAATAGAATAATTCCCCATGTCACACTATATAGTGTGCTGCAGAACAGTGGTTAAAAAGCACTTAGGTGTCTTTTTGAGTATTAGAAATGTCTTAATTAATCTCACAGCCACTTCAACCAGCATGTCTTCAATACAGAAGGAATATGCTACACGATCTAATATCTATCACTAAAAACAAAAATATGTGATTAAAATCAGCTCAGATGTGTCAGGCCTCAACGTTCTGCTACAGATTCATTAAATCTCTCAGGAACTGTAATAAAGCTTAAATACTTTGGAAATGAAGTCTAAAATGTTACAATAAATGAGGAATCTGCTCATAATGAGTTATTAATACACGCATTTGAAAGGCAAAGGCGACGGTAGTTTTAACAAATAAGACGAGAAGCAAAAACGTTCAAGAACATTTATACGAGAAGAAAAACTGGACTAAAAGTCTTTAACCATTTTCCCCCTGAACATGTGAAATCCTTTATTGCCAGGAACAATTTTTATGTTTAAGTTATGTGGAATTATGTGTTTTATAAAAGCAGATCACACAGGGAAAATCAGACAACAAAATCAGGAATAATTCACCAAAAACACAAAGTTGTGACAGAAAATGACCAATTTTCATGAGATCATGTTTACAGAACAAGGTAACTGAAGGTTATAATGTTGTAATGTGAAGATTTGTAGTCTGTATTTACAGGTGATATTCACATTACTGCATCCCAAATCGAGAATTAAGTTTGTGTGATTTCTTTTTATAGATATATATAAGACAAACGGCACATTTTTATTCAACCTTCTTTTTTCCTCAAGAAGATCTTATCTACTGTTTTAGTTCAAACTGCTGCAACTGAGACCAGGAGGGTCTGTAATTTATTCTACTTTTACACTAACAGCTTCTTTTTACGAGTCACTGCTGAAGAAAAAAAGATTTAGGAGTGGCTCGATTAGATTAGGTCACAAACAAAGGTGGAGGGAGGGCAGGCGGGAGAGGGGGGGAGGCAGAGAGGGGACACAATGGGAGATGTTGTCAAGGAGGAGCCACTGGGAAGGGAGGGCACTCCAACCTCTGGATTCATTGTTCCCTTTGGAGCGCTGCTGAAAACAGGAGTTTTTATTCTTAATTCCCTCGATTTAAAAAATTAAATAACAAATGAAAGTGACTCAGTGTGACCTCCATCACTTTGGCTGCTTTACTCCAGCCTTCACATCGTCGGACCATGACATTTATTTCATCCTTTTTATGTTACCGAGTGCATTTGCATGAGCAGAATTAAACTTTAGATGTTCTAAAAAGCAATAATACGAATGTTCAACATTTTCTCTCCCCTTCCTCGAGCCGTCTACTAAAGCAACACCTCCTAGTACACTGGATGCTTGTGTATCGTGGCCTGATTATGTCTTTGAAGTGAATAGCCGCTCTCCTGACTGACAGCTGTCTGCTTTTTATCTGCGTGGCTCTTTTGCATAATGTGCCGCTCTGCTGCTTTAATGAACAGCAAAGTTCTGTAGCTGCGTAATTACTCTGCTCTATTGATGGCTCAGAAATGATGCCCGCACATGAAAACCGATACAAAAAAAGAAGGGGAGACTTCTATGCTCGTGTCGGAGAACAGGATTTGTTCTGCCGCTGATCCACGAATGCTGGCATGTGATAAAGAAATGCTCCTAGTCTTTTTTGGCGCTGTTGTGTTGCGATTTCTTCATATTATTTGGCACGGCGAGATGTTTGTGGTGCACTGTAAACAAATCTCCTGCATGTTGGTAGTAATATCTGCAGAGTTCACTGGTTGCATTATGGAAAATATTCAGCTTCAGGAACAAAGAATGTTTAAAAAAAACATTTTCATGCTTTTTCATGAAATCTAACAAATCATATTTAGATTCAGCTCAGATAGCTGAAGCTGTTAGCTCGTTCCCGTCACCTCTTAGCCTTTTTCCACCCATCTTTTTTTGACCGATTGAGAGCTAAATGCCAAATGAAGACCTGTGCTCCCTCTGACTAGCAGAAGGATGAAATATGTGGCAGGAACAAAGAAAGTGTGTCACGCTCCGTGTGACTGATACTTGCTCAAAGTGCAGGGAATCAGATGGGCCAAGCTCAGAAGATTCAACACGAGGGATGGAGTGCTTGGCCTTTTCATCTGAGCCAACCGAAGCCTCAGAGACTCTGCTGCCCAAAGGCTGCAGCTCAAAGGCTGCTTATGTGCCTGGCATGTCCATGTAGCGCTGCTCGTGTCTGCGCTGAATCAGAGCAGCCGGTTCTGAGTGTTCACCTGTCGAATCTCAGACTAAATGCTGGCGAGGACTTTTAGCTGATTTGTCTAAATTTGGTAGGTCTGATGTTATGTAACCTTGCTTCACTTCGTCATCGTCTCAAAGGGGACTTTTACTTAATGCGCTTTTTTTTCTTCTTTTTGCACAGCAGTTAAATTCAGTTGATTAACATTCCCAGGGCAGCTCAGTAGTGCACCAAAGCATGTAATAGATCTACACGTCCATTACGTACTGAGTCAGGATCAGAGTTTGACAGATTTTGTGATGAGAATTAAATAATCGTCCAACTTGTGTAAGAAGAGTGTTTAATAGGACAAAAATGACCAATATTGGGATAATCTGAAGAGTCAGATCTTATCTAAATAGGATTTTTTTGTTAATCTCTCATACTTTAGCACTTAATTGAGCTCTAAAATATAAAAACTAGAATGTTTGCTCTGCAGAAGAGGTCAGTTTGGTTTAAAGGCTTTAATTTGTTGCTTTCCTTCTAATAAAACCAATCTGCAGACTTGTTTCTCACACCCTCCCCTTTATGGACGTCGTTACAGCCTGGGTTTGTTTCTGAAATAAAGGTGATTTATCACAAGCTCTGCTATCATTCTGCATTGAGGCAACTAGTGAGCCATAGATAGATCCGTTATCAGGGTCTGACCTACTGTCAGCTTGAAAGAGCAACTCAAAATGCCACATCGTTCACTCGTTTTCCCTCCGTTTGTTTCACGGATTTAGTTTTTTCCCCTCTCCAGCTCAGAGAAGGTCTGCTCTGTTGAAACCCGCTAACAAAGTGAAAGCCCACTTTTGTTTTTGACTGCTGTTTCATTCAGCTCCGCTGCATGCTGCAGCCAGCCGAGCACATCACTTAGTTAACCAGCCTGTGTCATGGAAACCTCCTGGGATTCTGTTGACTCTCACTCCATTAGTGGATCTCCGGAGGAGGGGAGCAGAGAAGTCTCAAACATTCCTTATTTATCAATTTGTCGGCGTTTCTTTTTAATAGAGAAAACTATGATGGAGACGACCCTGGCAGACAGTAATTTTCATGGGAAATTGAGTGCAGAAAATGAGGGGGGGGGGAGATGGGGGAGACAAATGAGCCCGGTGAGAATGGGTTGGTTGTTAGGCCTGAGATGCATGAGAGCAGGTTGGATGCAGAGTGAGCTGACATGGCCAGCTTCCCAAGGACAGAACCCTCTTTACACAAGCGCCTCCTCATTAGAGAGCACATCTCTCATTGTTTATGGACTCTAATGAGCCTCGCCGCGACCGACGGCGGAAAAACAAAGACGAGCAAAATGTCGCTTTTGCGTTCAGAGCTGTGACATGTTCGCCCGGCCGGGACGGGAAACAGAACCGACTCCAAACCCTGTTTCTATTTCCTCCTGGCTAATCTGGCTTTTCTGAACAGTACGCACATCTGAGGAGGTCGACCCCCCCCCCCCCAACCTCCTATTCCTCCTCTCCCTCCTCTCCCATGCTTTTACCCCTCTGCCTCTTTCGTTCTCATTACTACTGTTGCAGAGAACAATCTCGGGGAACAGTTTTGCCGAGGACATTGAGGAGCTTAATTAGTTCATTCAGAGATATGGCTGTTCTTACTAGTCCATTGGCTTTAGTGTCTCCAGAGGGCTTTAAATGCCAGCTCCCTCTTGCAGAAAAGCTTCAAACTGTTCAGAATATAAAATACCTGTCAGGTTAATAAGGGAGAACCCCAGTAACCCTGCTCCTTTCATGTTTGTGTCTGCTTTCAAGGATTCCGAGTGGCAGCCGAGCTCCGTTAAAGCAGCAATAAGAGGGAAAATTAAATGAATCGCAATCCAGGACCCTGTGTTTCAGCGCTCCTCTAACCAGCTCTGATAAGATAAGAAAGGAGGCTGCATTTTACAAATTGTGCTTCTGGTGGAAAACTCAGGGACAAAGAAAGGGTCTTTGGGTTTTTTATGAAAACGTTTATAAATTACCTCAATTTGTTATTGAGTTTCTTCCCCCTGAAACGTATTAGTTTTATTATCTTTTCATAATGAAATACGATTTCAGAGATTGGTTGGTATGAGTGATTACAGCCATGAGACGTATTCTTCTGCTTTCTCTAAAACTGAGGCTCGAAATCAATGTTTCTTAACAACCTGCAGATCCAGTCCTCTCCCTGCTTTTGGCTACAGACCGACATAAATATCTGTTAGCAGGTTTCTTGGTAAGCCTCTCAAACTAAATTAGCTGGGTCCAGTAATGCAATTTTTCCCTTTAAATGACACGTATAACTCAGTATCCATTGATTGAACAGGGGTGCAGGTCATCCGTTAGCGATGGGAAACTGATACCTTAAATTCAATAGCAGCGATGGTGCTCCTTGAGGAAATGTGCAATTACGTCATTCTGTTCTTTCTAACTTCATAATTCTGGCGATATCTGAACTCTCATTAGAGCAATGGGCCCTATAAAATTGATGCATGGGAAAAGCATAGAGTGCTCTGTTTAGAATTAGGTTTGGGGCTGTTTCCTGTAACACTATCTTGTTTGTAGAATCGGGGGGGTATTCCTTAAATTGCATTCAGTCTCTGGGCAACGGGGCGGCAGCTGTGCATATCTTTGTACCAGTTGGGGTGGGAGGAGGGGGGTGCAGCGTGATAAAAGCCCATTGATGCAGCTGTGTTTGAACAGGGACATTGCAGTTCGATCAGTGGCATGAGGGACGCTGTGACCAGCAGAGTGGAAGGAAAGAAATGTATAAGATTCCTGCTGTGAGGTTTATCTTTTTCTTTTATTTTAGAGGGCATGCCGGATGAAATATCGCCAGAAAGTTCAGAACAGGCTGAATGGATGACGGTTTTATGTCCAGTTCACACTGAGACTTAAAAAAACAAACAAATAATGTTGACTAGCATCGTGGGTTCACTACGGGGCACAAAGAGGAACTGGTTTGGTGAGAAATTTAGAGAATGAAGGGGATGTAATCAATATGAATGAAGAGAAATTCAATAAAAAATGTGAATTTTGGGTTTTCTTAATAGCTACCCAATAAAAGGTTCACATCTAAATCAGTGGCTCCTCTTTGACACATTTAGTTTTGGTTCCTTTTAGCAGGTTTGCAGGATTTCTGGTTTCCAAGTAAACAAACTATTCAGCAGCTATTCTATAGCTGGATTATCTTGTTAGGATCCATGGGGGTCTGGAGCCTGTCTCCATATGTCGACTGGCAGCGTAGAGATCCAAGACCATTACCAGGTTTAAGACCCCCTTCACACAGGATGAAGATAATAGGTCTTTAGGCGATCGGTATGTTGGTGATGACTTTGAGCATGCACAAACCATCAGACCCAAAAGTTCAGGTGTGGATAAAAACTAGAATAAAAGTAATGTAAGCAGGGCAATTAAAACATTAAAAACCCCAATGAGGAAGAGAAAAAACTCTGCACACGACACCAGAATCATCGGACTACAGAAAGAAAAACATTTGCTGGGAGAGTGAGCTGATTAGCATATGAGAAACAGGTGTGTGAAGCTGAGTAACTGGGAAATCAACAAATATCAACCCTGAAACCAAGTTTAAATCCAAAACTCAAACCCAGGCCTTGACCATGTTTAGGCTACACCTTCATCAACTTTAATATGATGTAATCTGGTTCATCCTGACGTGGTCCAAGAGAGATGAAACCTGAGGTGTAGGATCATCATGGGATGCTATTAAGGAGTATGATGAGAGAACAGGAGGATTTCTTGACGATGCAGGAAAAGTATTTTGGTGAGTACTAAGATCTTCATGATTGCCTTTAGTTTAATGGTTTTCTGCAATATTTCAATAGTTTTCTTGGGTTCTGGGGTGCGTAGAAGGTCTTAATCCACCATGAAGGAGGTCTAGCACAGAGATACCTTCCACACTCATGCGTTAACACAACATGCATGTTTTAGACTGGGAAACCCACCACTCTGAGACCTCTCACAGACTCAAGTCCCATTCATCTCATTGATTTGTTTAGTAACTTTTAATGCATGCAGATTTTCAAATGCAAATCCCAAACTGAGGTGGATTCTACCATTCCTAGCTAAAGATGGTAGCGTAAATCAGAGCTGTGCATGTGCAAACTGTTACATGCATGAATCTGTACGGAATTATAAATCACCAAAAAAAAAAAAAAAAAAAAGAACATGCATGCACATTTCTACCTTTTTTAGCTGTGAACCTCCAGAGATATATATTTTTATCATCTATCTGGTCCCACGTCTTCCATTTGTTGCAAATGAATTTACAGTGCCCTGCAGGAAAACGCATGAAAAATGGAGTGTTGTATTACCTTGGCAACTAGGTTAGCAATGGCTAGTAATGGATAATGAGATAAAAAATGAAGCAGACAGAGAACAATCTCATTTAAAACCTCTCATTGGATTCAACTAGCATGGACTGAACATTCAGATCTCCTTTTAGATTAAATAATAGCTGCAATTACAGCAATTTTTAATATTTTTAACCAATTTTGACATTTTAGACTCATTAGCTGCGATTGTTTCTGCGATTGAATATAATCGCAGTCTGGTTTTGGACCAGTCGTGTCGTACAGGTGTTGGAATGCTGCTTTAAAGGAGATGAGGAGTGTGATGTTATAAGGAAATCTATAACAGAGGACATCTTGGCAGTCATTAGTAACTTGTTGACACTTACTCCTGAAGCAGAGACAGGAGTGGAGGTGGAGTATAACGGAGGCACTCTCCACTGGTGTGGCCTCATTAATCACTGTCCTCTCCCCCCTCTATGGGTGGAGGGGCTGCTGCTTTGTCTATGTTTGGAACATTGTGTGTTGGACTTGATGCAGTGCTCAGTGCTGCAGTCTGTATCCCAGTCCAGGAAGGAGGAAACAGTCCAGCTAACAGGCTAAATTAGAACTTAATTAACCTAGATGGAATTTAAGCCATATCAGCTGTGAGTTTCCTAACAGATTTTGTTTCTTCTTCTATCCTCTCATCATACCTCACGCCGCTGCCGTCTCCACGTTACCTTGTTGTCAAATCAAAGCTGCTTCGATTTCTGGATGCAGAGACTTGTTTTCCTTTTTTTGTCATAATGCAGCCTGCTGTCTCGTTCCCCAGCCTGCAAGCAGAGAATTTCACGTCGAGAAGGAGGAAAAATTCACACGAGAGTTTCATTATGGTTTTGTGAGACAGAAGTGTCTTACTGAGAGTGATTGATGTAACGAGAGCTGGAGAAACCGCAGCAACCCTGTAATTTTATCACCAAATGAAAATGAAACTTCACAAAGTTCAGAGATGAAAGAATAAAATTGATAAGTGGTGCTTCATGGAGTTTAGTTTAGGGGGTTCTCATAGTATTTATGATTAAAATCAAAACTAAGAGATGTTTTTAAACATTTTAGCTCTTGAATAAGCAGATTCTATGGTTTAAAAACCGTCTCAATTAGCTTTATTGCCTTAATTGACTCATGTTGCTGCTTCTTTCTTTTTATTTATAACACTTTGGTCAGTGCTGATCTTGAAGGGAAGGGGGGGGTTACAAGTTATTTTGTGTAAATAACATTTAAAATTGAATCTTGGACATTAACTTTTAATCTTTTAATGATATTTTCAAATAGGTTTGAGCAAAAAGTACTTTGTAACAAGCTGACTGTAGTCTGCAGGACAAAAACATGATGCACCAAGCATTTTATTTAATTCAATTTTTATGAGCAGAGAGGAGATCGTACATTATTTTAACGGCCGTCAAAAATTTATTTTTTAAAAGTTATTGTTTTGCACGAGGCTCTTATTGTGAAGGGATTTTAAAGGAAATGTTCTGGCTAATAAAGGCATTGTTCTTATTATACCAAACGACATCATATTTTAGAAGTTTTCTCAAGCACATTATAACCTCCATTTGAATTTGACAAGTAAAACGCCTATTTTAAATGGTTATATCAGGATTAAAAGTTAGAATCTGCATTAGCTTTAAGGCAGCAAACTGATACAGATGACTTGTTTTTCTCATCAACTTTGTTCCCTCACATTGTGTAGATAGAGGGAGACAAACTAAAAAAACTACACAACAGATTTGGTTTCTCTAAGATCTCCAAGAAAAGCCTTAGTTTTTAAACATCAGTGAATACTTTTTTAACTCTAAATATATTGTTAAATAATTTTACCAAAAGTAAATTGTAAAACAGTTTTATCCCAAATTTAGATGTCTCTAGAACAGATCTTGGGCATTATCAGCTGATTTTTTTTTTTACAGAAGCATAAAATCAGATCAATGCCTTTTTAATGGCTGTCAGTTACATTAGTTATGGATGCAGCTTATAAGTGATATGCATGAGTCTTTTTGATCACTGATGGTGTTTTATTGTCTATTAGTGACTAAAATTATTCACAAAAAGTAGAATTCTTATTATATTCAATAGAAGTGGCTCAAACATTTTGACTTTTAAATGTGCTGCAGCTCTGAGGGTTAAAAAGTCTAAAAATGTGGTGAAACTTGTCCTGGTAGTGGTCTGGATAGCTCCCCTTTCTGTTGAGTTTACATTATGCATCAGTAAACTCCCTAAAATAAAAATACGGTGGCAACTTAAACGCTATAATTGACCAAGTGGAACAAATTATTTCTGGGCCCCAGGCTTCTTCCACAGTAGTAGGTTTTGCTCACTGGAACTTGACTTTCTCCTGGATTTGACTTCATCTCAGGAACAAGCTGATGCCAGTTTGGTGAGAGGAGCTGGATGTGAAAGTGACTACCAGTCAGGGTTAGCTCTGCCACCTGCACCGTGTGTGACACCGGGGTTGTGTCTAATCCAAGTGAGATGTTTTTTTTTGTGTGTGTGTGCAGGAGTGATTGCTTAGAGGATTGAATCCACAGATCAACTGGGGAAATCTTATTGGGCGCAGATAAAGAGCAAAACTTCTCTCACTTCCACTGCAGCTTGTCAGCAGGAGGGAACATGATTACTGTTGGCAGTTCTCGCTCTGAGCCTGGTGAACATCACAACATTTTACAGTTTTTGGTTATTTTTACAATTTTTAGTGTTATGTTTGAAAAAGTATTTTCAATTTTGTAGCATTTTTTTTGTCTTTTTATTTATAGAGAACTTTAGATTTTAAATTAAACTCCTATAATCTAGGTGTTCAATTAAAATGATCATTTTAAAATGCAAAACTATTTCAAGCAGGTTGAAAAGACAGTAAAATTCTAAATTTAATGTGCATAAAAACATGCATACTTTAATAAAGAGTAAAAGCAACTAACTGAATGCTGCAACAGCAGCATAAAACATAGAAGCAAAGAGAAAATGTAGCTATCTGTTAGATGGCTTTTTGGATAACCTCTGTTTGATAGTTTGTATCCTTGACGATTGATGAGCTAATGGCTAGTCCTGGTGCAGCTAAGGCCAAAGTCTACGTATGACTGCTGTTTTAAAATTACTCCAAACTTCTAAATTACTTAGAGGTTCATGCTTAAACTATTACTCCAGTGAGTTTTCCATTACATGTTATTTGCATGGCATTTTCAGCTTACTTACAGCTTAAATTTTACCAGGAGCAGCAAAATGTAGCCGTTCTGGTTCATCTAGTTGTCAAGTCAAGCAGGAATTCTTTAATATTCTGGAAAAAAAACCCAACTTCTGCTAAATTGATGCTGATGTAAATGTTTATAACATTTTATTCAAATAAAACGCTGTGAAATTTGGAGATTGGAGGTATATTAAGACTGCTGCAAAAACTTTAGTCCTGACTACACTTGGACTAGCCGTTAGCTCATCAGGCCTGAAAAATGAGCAAATCTTTATAACTTTTATGCAAACACCTAAAAATGGCTGAAAAATCAATTTAACCCTTTCAAGCCTGAATTATGAAATAATTTAAATATGTATTGGTTGTTATCCATAAACAACTATATGATGATCGTTTTTTAAATAAGAAATGAATTAAGGCTTTTTCCACCTGTAGATCGTCCACCAGAGGGCAGCAGACAGGTACAGGACTGGATAAGGCAGGTTTCTGATGAAAGTACTAATCCTGATACTCCATCTGGTTGCTTTAAGGCCAGAATTGGTTTGATGCTAACTAGTGACACTAGTCCACAAAGGGAAAGAAATAAACTATTTTGGGAAATAAGGGTTTAATTATATAAGGCAATAATGATGTAAAAACTGTTCATATTAAGACATTACTTATGCAATTTTAATGTTTTTTTTAAATAAAATCAAATACAGATCATCATTTAAATGTGGATCAAATGATTTCTGACTCATCAGTGGTTAACATGCTGCTCCACATCAGCGGTCCCTGCTTAGTTTCATATCGTTCTTGCAGCTGATGAACGTCTCATATTTAAAGTTTTGTCGTTAGGTCACGTTGGGCCACAGAAAACGTCTCACTTGATTTTCTGCATCTTCATCCAACCCTTGTGTACCAGAGAGGAGTGGATCTGTTCCTAAAACGCTGAGATCACCTCCTGATCTCTTTCTAATCAGCTGTCGTTCCACAGGAAAATAAAAAAATCTTGCAAACAAATGAATCAAGAAGTCTGATAAGTGAGGCCGACAGAAAGCTGCTCAGTGACCTGAACCGGGTAGATGAGAGTCTGAGTCTTTGTTCTAGTTCCCTCACACACACACACACACGCAGGAACACACACACACACTCATTCCAGATTAATATACTTAAAAGACATTCAAAGAAAAAAAGCAATCAGTGTCAAGGTAGATTTACAGTAAAGACACCAGCTAGTGTGTGTGTGTGTGTGTGTGTGTGTGTGTGTGTGTGTGTGTGTGTGTGTGTGTGTGTGTGTGTGTGTGTGTGTGTGTGTGTGTGTGTGTGTGTGTGTGTGTGTGTGTGTGTGTGTGTGTTGGTTGCATTTCCACAAAAACACTCCTGTTCATACTCTCGCAAATAAGCATCTAGTCATATATTAATTTTAGCATCAATTAGTGCGTGTGTATTGACTTTTTGACAGCCTATTGGTAATTTATTTTACTGCCGTCTTGTTTATCAGATTTTTCTGTGCCCTGTAAATAAAAAAGGTCTGCATATGAGAGGTCGATAAGTTGGAGGCTTAATAGACAAACCGGGTTTGGCTCCATGAGCAAACCCTTTTAGTCATCTGATCTATTAAAAATATCGATTAGTGGAGCTTTAAAAGGGCTGTAGTGAACTGTAACCTAAATCCTGGATCAGTGGACCTTCCAAATCCTTAATAGACCCCAAAGAATACAGACGCATAAATCAAAAGCTTGGATTTCCTCTGTTTGTTACAGGAATTTGTAGGAGAAATTAAACGCTGACACAACCTAAATAAAAACAGTTTTCTAAATCATTAGGAACACAGCAGATGAAATCACTGAAATTGACCCTTTTTAGACTTAAGGAGGCAAAAGCAACCATTACACTGTCACCAAACCTGTAAACACGTCTCATTTATAACGATGGGGAGTGACGGAGTGGGTGGGGTTGATGCTCAAGGACCTGCTGAGCTGCAGAAACGCCACCAGGTCCAGACAATGCCACCAAATTTAACTTAATTGTGATGAATTAATAAAATGTCATAAATAATTAGGATGGAAGGCAGGTTTAGGTTGAAATGATGTGCCTCCCCATCCCCAATCCTACGGCTGCTGGTGACAGGAGGCAAGGCGCCAGACTGATGCACAATGTGATCCCAGAAGCCCCCTCAGCAGACAGAGGGTCTCTGGAGTGGAGCTGAGGGGGTTGCAATGGTGAGGTAAAGGCTTGGTGTGTGTGTGTGTGTGTGTGTGTGAGAGAGAGAGAGAAGGCGGGGCTTACAGCAACCGTGTCTTCTGCTTCACTTCACCTGAGACAATGAGTCAGCCGAGCAGATCTATGCCAGAGGGGAGGTGGAGGGCGGGGGGGCAAAGGTGATAATGAACCAGGAGGACTGAAAACTCTGTAAACAGTCATTTACAAAAAAGTGTAATAAATACTTGTTTTATATCTGTGGTCATAAGTTTATTAGAGGGAAAAATACTCATAAACAATCATCAAATGCAGACTTTGTTTTAGATTTTTAAGTCATCATTTTTGATTGTCTTGTGAAGTTTTGGAGCAGGAAGTTACAGCTTTTTGTTAAAACGCCCCCTAGTGGCTGGTTGCAGTCCAGGTTTTAAGTCCTGCCCCCTCCATGTAATTGATTGGAACATGTTAATGATATAAAAGATAAATGCACATCTCAGATTATTTAGTTTTTAGCTGTATCTGACTTACCTTGATGCTGTCTGCTCAAATATTCCATTTTTTTTTTACACGTTTAACTGTAATTAGTTATTTATGCCTGGAAAAAACTCCATAACTAGGGCATTAGGCATCTTGAGTTTTTAGACTCTGGTTCAACAACTGGATATGATAAGTCAGTTTTTTACAACAGAAATAAACAGATGCCTTCTTCATTATATTGGGCAGGCAGAAAAAGGTGGCAGATTTTAGTTAATTTGAATTATTCTAACTTCTCTATTCAGCATGACGTTTTTCTGCTTTATGTCTTTTTCCCATATGTGTGTGGATTCAAATGGATCTAAAACAATGCCGTTCTGATGTGATTTTTTTTTTTTGATTGGATCCTGTTTTCCCTGTAGAGATATGTCAGATGTTTTGTCCATGTTGAGCTCTGTCTTTGAGAGTCTCTTTCTATCAGCTCTTCATAATTCTTGCCTCCAGTTCGTCCTTGACATTTTCTTTTCAACCTTCATAAATGTTTTAGTTTAGGTACTTCCACACACCGTAGTCTGTTGGATCTCAGTCTGAATTTTGGTGACAGTCATGGTGAAGTCCGTCAGCTCTGTCTGCTGGAAAAACTGTTCTAGTAAATTTGTTCCCACACAAAAATGGGTAAAAATAGAAAACTGACACTATCAAGAAAAATTTAGAACATCTATAATGCTGAAGCAAACTTTATAAACTAGGTATTTTGTAACTAGCTGCCCATTTTTATGTCTAATATCTGTCAGTATTGAACCTTTTGGTTATAACCAAACCGTATATGTCATGTGAGCACAAGTTTTTGGAAACACATATTTTATAAGACTTATCTCTAAACCTTTAAAACTTGTATTATTATAGTTACAGACAATTTACACCTTCATTCACCACCAGAATGATTTGAAAACCCTTTTAGGATCAAACCAACTCCAAGCGGTCTAATATTTTCCTGTAAAACTGTGCAAACATGTCAGATGTAAGAAATTAATCTCCTCATACCACTGAAATGGAACATAAGTGCAGACACCACACATTTTCAAATGCATGGTGCCTTAGAACCCTAACATTCACTGACCGTAACGTTTACTCATTTGGGGTTTGGTACAGCGTAACACCAGGCCTACTGCTCTCAGAATATCCCTTCCTATTTCAGTTACATTTTTTGTATCCGTTTTCTTTTCTCTTTGATTTTCTCCCTCCCTCCTCTCCATACCGACTCCACTCGAGCCAACTCCTTCCCAGTAGCTGTTCCCCTAGTATGATCCCCTGCTGCCCATGGTATGTCATGGTTTCTTCATGCTTCATTTATTCATTAGAGCTTCTGAGTATTTCACAGAACAGATTTCTACTTTCAGGAATAGAACGACTCTGTTATTAAAGGATGGAAAGTCTAGACGGTTTGGGCAGAAAGCCTCACATTTCACCTTCACACTGCCGCTAATGTTATTGCAAAACCTTCCAACTGTATTGGAGGCAGAATACTAATTAGTTTTGTCCCAGTGTGTTCGCACTAATATGGCTGCTTCTATTTTTAGGAGAAATCCATCAGATTTAAAGGCCTTTTAACGGGATGTTGGAGACAAAGAAGAATGAAAAGTGTTACTCAGGTCAGATTATAAATGAACAAATAAAGTCATTCAAATCATATTGTAGTAAACAAAGTGCAGATGAAGGAGTAAGAGTCAGAGTTCATGATGGGGATGCACCGATACTGATACTGGATCAGATATTGGTGCAGATCCAGGCCTTTTAGCTGGATCTGTAAAATGGGCCGGTACAGGATCCAATATTATTTATACTTAATCCTATATCAGCTGTCTGCCTGAGGGAATGTGGGTGAATAGTTCCTGGATCTGGGGATCTGACATTATGTTATTTACTCTGTATCTTTGTGTGTTGGTGTAAAAGTCATCTAGAGAAAAGAGGTGGACCAGACCTAAACACTCTTTATCTCCATCACACTCTGGTACAAAGAAGTTAGAACAAGTAAAGAAGACATGAAATGGTCCAGACCTTGGTGGTACCTCATTCAGGTTTTACAAAAGGCTTTTGATCATGCATGGTGGTTTGGGGTCGGGGATCGAGCCCCCAATCTTCCTACGGCTCTGCTCGTTGAACTACAGCCACCTCAAACTACAGCTGATCCCCCAAAAGAAGTAACTGAACCAATACCAGGAAGCAAGTGGATGCATCAATCAATTATGTACATAAATGTCTTATTTTTTGTGCAGAACTTCCAATCGAAACGCTACGTTTGCTTTACTGGAGTCACGTGGGTTTGAATATGTTGGCAGCCCTCCATCTTTTTGCCAGTTCCCATCGTTGCTCTTTTTTTATGACTGATGCATGCTCTGTTTTCATGTTTTTGCAGCTTCCTGGCAGATGTTCCTCCACAGTAGCTCTTTACAGCTAAAAAGAAAGCATCATTTAACCTCTCGTGCTTCTCATTTAAACATGAAGCACAGCAACTGTTATTTGCTTTGCCACTGGCAGGAACAGACCAACCGACGGAGCACTATTTCCTCCTTCCTGTGTGATGTTAACTATTTCACGGCCTCAGAAAGCACACCGTGTCTCCCTCCACACCAGCCTACAATAATTGCTTGTTCTCCTCTTTTTGTGCACAAGTAAACTACAGGAGCATAGTCTCAGAGTTGGTGACACAGTCCAGTGAACCTAAAAAGAACAACAGTCGCACATCTTTTCAAATAAAAACGCGCTGAAAGAAAAGCCCCGGTCTCCGAGAAGAAACACAAGAAAGCAGATGTGCCCTGCATTTTCAAAGAGGAGATTGAAAGAGTGGGATTTCTGGCAATCTCTCCCCAAAAGACTCAAACAGAGCTTTTCTTTCCAATAGAGCTGAGTTTTAAATGCAGCCCTGTAGATCCTACAAATCACCAAGGTTTTCAGCGTTTCTATAGTCTTCTTCCACAAACAGGACCTGAGCATCTCTCAGAGAAAAGAAGCAAACTTATCCTTGAACCATATCAATGCAGCAGCATGGCGGTATGTTTGTGTAAGACCTACACAAGCATATAGGAGTGATATTGGGGGGAAAACAAGCCAAGTAAAATTTGCCTTCTTCGTTTGCATTCCTGTCAGGAGTTGTAACAGGAGGAGAGTTTTATTTGGCTGCCTTGGCCAAGCCAGTATGGGAATGTAGAGTCCATGTTGACATGAAAGGAGTGCGAGTATGTCAGCTGTAGTGGCATGAGTTCAGCTGCACGCTGGAATTCATGCTTGGTGTATTTATGCTGTCAGCATGACTAACAAATGTACCACCGTGCAGTCTGTCCGCAGCCTGTGACACAGTATAAATGATGACTTTTTAAAAATTGTGTGGCCTGTCTCTGAGCGTTTACACAGGGACTGTAATGAGAATTCCTTGTGTGCAGAGAGCTTCAGTCATCAGCGTCATAATTGGTGTTTAAAGGTAAAACACACTCAGATTATTGCAACTGTGTTTGTTTTTAAACCAATCACTAATGAAGATTTTTACACTCGGGTTATTTTTGTACATATTTGAGTCAGTAACACATTTAGGTGACATTTACAAGAATTTGATGGAAAACAAACCCCAAAAAACAAAATGACGGCCCAAAATTAAAAGAAAATAAATTTTCCTCTACAGAGCCCCAGTCGTAAATTAAAACTTAAACTTTCATAACATTCAAAGCTATGATAAAACGCCGACATTATGTTGTATAAACTGTATAAGAACGAGAACCATGATCAAAAGAAATGTTAGATCTGCCTCTAGTGGCTCATTAAGGTAACCATAGTAACCACACATCTCCTTGATTGTGGTCTTAAAAAGACAGGCCAAGTAGAAATTAGGCCTCAAACAGTTACTGTGAGAAAATTACAAGTTAGATTGAAGAAATTCCTGAACTAGCATCTGGTTGTCACATGTCTACTTTTTTATACGCCAACATTTTTTTTATGCAGGATATGCAAGTTGAAAAGTCTCCAATTTCAGTATTGAAAACAGAATCTGAGCTCTGATATAATAGAAATGTAAGGGAGTTTGGTTGTGAGAAAGAGAGACAATTTTGTCTACTTTATGGTGTAGAAACTATGCAAGAAGTGTAAAGTTTGTGGGAGTAAGAAGAGTTTTTGTAAAGTTTAGATTTCTTAAAAGTTAAGAGTTCGTGACTCTGAGTTGAACATTCCCTGATAAAATGTCAGAAAATCATAAAAAATAAACTGTGATTGTATTAAAAAGGGTTGTAAAAATTCCAGTTCAGTGACATAAAGTCAAATTCTACTCATTTACACTCTGAATGATGTTCCTAATGTAAACTATGCCTCCGCTTTAGAGCTCCTACCAAAGTCAGATGTTTTCTCACTTGTTTTGCTCAGGATCCCTTTTGTGTAAGTGGAAATTGTTTGCCATTTTTAGGAAATGTCATCAATGCATGCCTTCCATACTCATAGCACCCTTATTGATTGAGCAGCAAATTTGGATGTAGTTGATGCATAGGGGATTTCAAAGCTGTGGGAGGAGAAGTGAACCAAAGATTTTGATGGAAACTGAAAAAAACGTGCCTTAAGTTAATACAAAAATAAAGTGTTCTGAATCTATATATTCCACATAAAGCATCAAAAATCCATATTCTAAATTGTTCTTTCCCATCTCTTACTTATTGTTGGCCTCTCTGTTGTGGAGAACTGTCACATTGTAAGTGAACAGTTGTGCTGAGAACAAGTGGTGTACGTCTGCACCAGTAGCCCAGAAATAAAGAGGCCCTCTGAGGAGCCTCTTGTACGTCTAGATAAATGAACTTGTCTCTGTGCAGCTGCTGTTCATTGTCCAACCAGATGATGGCTGGAATTCCAACATGGAATTCCGACGCTAATGGATAGAAACCCATTGTTTCCTTTGTCTGGGGATGTTTTCCTTGAGCGCTCTTGATGCCGGGATCTTGCCTTAATCTCATGGCTATTTAAAATATCAGTGTGGAGAAAAAAACAGGCTAACTTTTAGTAGATGAGCTATTTAGCCATTATGGATGGAAATTCATGGTATTTGGTATAATTCATAGTATGAAGAAATTTTCTTTTCTTAATGTATATTGTACCTTTTAATGCCTCATTCCTCAATAAGAACCATAATAATAGTTATAGATACTATATTTTATATAATATTATACATTGCAAACTGTAACTTTTCTATTTGTTTCATATCAAGGTCATTTTTCCTTATTTTGCAGCTGATCTGAGTGCAGACGGCTGAAAGCTTTCATCGTTTTTTCTCAGGAAGCAAACTCAGACTGTGTTGCATATTATTAAATGCAGCATTTGATTCTTGATGGGTATTTTTAGCTAAGTATGTGCTGGAATAATGGCTGCACTTAAACCATATTACAGTAGATTACTGATGTAGTGACACATATATTCTTTTTTATTTTCACAATAGTGTCAGAGCCTCATAGCTGCACTGCAGACAAGAATGTGGTCACAGATCTACAGGGGTTCGATACATGGCACTGTGCTTATGAGAGGTGGCATCAAATTAAAGCTTTCAGCTACAGCTGCAGGAGAAGTGGGATTTCTTGATGGGTCTCTGTTCCAGGTGCTGCAGTCCCACCTTCCATTTGCAACACATCAGATTCCAGTTTGTTTATAATTGGGGTATTTCAGTGGGATTATGTGGGATAAAGGCTCTTACAGGAGTATCGCCAGTCTATGATTACCTACATCGTCAGACAGCAAATGTTTGTAGTTAGTTGATCATCATCAAGTAAAATAAATTATCACTAAAATCTGCAAACTGCTTGTCCTGGGCTGAAAACCAGGCTGTGCAAATAATTAGTGTAATAATGGAGTTTTAATGGTTTGGCTCATAAACTAGAATTAGCAGAGATCATCGTGCCTATGTTGAATCCTTATGTTGAATCCTTATATTGAATCCTTATATACATTCTTTAAAATATGGGCCGTTTTTATTATCCTGAGGTGCTTCCATGTACATATTTTTTTTGAGGGGGGCAGGACATGTCCCCTCCACATTTTAAAAAGATAGTTTTGACCTCTAAAACAATGTTACACTATAGGCTTGGGCAGTATTCACATTTTGATACTGATTAACTTCCTCCACATTTTCCCGTGGTGTACGGTATTACTGTGACTAGGGTTGGACCGGCTCCCACCATGAGCTCTGAAGCTGATGTTCGGTTCAGACGACGTTGTAGGTTCGTCCCGGTAGAGGTGGGGGTATGCCGCTGTTGACTAAAGCGTTGTAAGTGCGTACGAACACACCCACGTATGAGTTTGCGCCTCAACAGGATGTGCTGATTAAAACGAGCCGCTCAGATCACAGCCTGCACGTCTAGTCCGGCCCAGTCCAAAGTTACCATCAGCCTACCGGCAGTCCAGCCCTGACTGTGTGCATTTTTTTCATGACTCCATTGAAATTGATACCTTTGCACCGATACCGACTGGCAGTATACGGTATTGCCATAATACCGCCCAGGTCTGTTCTGCTATATTAAAAGGTTAATGGATGTTTTTAGGTGTAGGGTAGATGTCATAAGGAATTCAACTCCCCTTCCTCCACCTGCCTTATTCAAACCAATTGGACCCCTACTTTGAAATCAAAATTTCATACTTGGATGCTTCTAAGAGGTTCTTGGAGAACGCCATCACTGGCTCACTTCCTTTAGATTCTGCTTTTTCCAGTCAGTTGCCAATTAAAAAAGTTTTTTTGGGCTGCATATTTCAACATAACTCCACATTTGATAACAGGTTCTTGGTAGGCTTTGGTCTAATTTGACTTCAAACACATACTGTTGACTCGATTTGCTCATGAGGACAAAATCTTGTTGTTAGCACCTTGTTCACAGATACAGTTTAACCATCTTTGTGTCAACTGGTTGTATGCCCGGAAGGATTCATCCCTCATTTTGTCTTAGGGGGTCAAATTGATCCCAAATCACTTGAAAACTCCACAGGCCCCCAAATTAAGACTATGCAAGGGTCAAAACCTTCTTCCTTAAAGGTTCCTCTCTTGTATAGTACAAGATCTTATGAGTTAAGGACTAGCTTAAAAACATATCTAAACCTCACACTGCCTTCTAAATGTTTAGTGTATTCTCCAGAGGTATACGTTATCTCCACACTGACAGAACAATAACAACATGACCAAGTAGCACTAGCAGCAACGCAAACTGCCACACAAAACGACGGCGTAAATGATTGAGTTGACATTCCTGAATGGACACCCTTTTATTCCAGGCTGCTGATACTTCCATCAACCCAACCCCCCCTGGCCAATGTTGCATTATAAATTTTTTTTTTTAAAAACCCACCATTCATTCCATTAATACCCAACCACAGCATGACTGCTGGCTCCGACCATTTCAAAGGTTTTTGACATATTGAGTGAAGTGTTAAGTTTGAGATTTATCAGGAAAATTACATTTCTAAATGGTGCACTGGTTAACGTAGACCTCATGTGATGAATGAGGGCCATTGCTCCTCTGTGGATGAACATTGCCTGTCAAATGGGCCAGAAGGGCCCGTGCTAGAGCAAGTTCTTTGGTAATGAAAAGGTGTTTTTTTTTTTTCTTCACATCTGCTAATCAACACATCTATTCTGAGATGTGTTCATTTTTGTTTCAAGGAACATAACTGCTTGAATGGTTTCATGCAGAAAGGCCTCGCAATTTGGTTTTAATTATGGCTTGCTCTCTCTTTGCAGACAGATACTTTTGAGAAACGAAGGACTTGAGTGCTTTGTACACGCACCGATACTCATACACTTACATAACCTTCATTGGATAATAAATAGGAAGTATTTATTGTATAAACTATGAAATGCTAATATGTAAGACATGTCTTTGAAGATTCTTTAGACATTAACATGATTTATGAACAGACAAAAAGTGACATCATCAGAGTGCTTATCTACTTGTCTTAGATGCTCTCCCCCGTGACCTTTTCTTCCCCTAACTTTGTTCTCATTTTAAACTTGTATGTGTGATCATAAGCAAATATTTGGAACCACTCTAAAAGCCTTTTACAAGCCCCCTGTGAGTCGATACTCTTTCATTTCAGCTATGAAAGGCAGAGCTAAAACTGTGCATCCCCGTTGCCAAGTCCCACTCCCTTTTCCACGATTGTAGATACCAGCCTTGACATTTAGATTATCAGAAGATCCAGGGGAGTTACTCCTGAGCAGCTGCGTGGAACTGGAGCGAGATGAGGCCTGGAATTGGCATTGATTAGTGTGTTTGTCCACCTGAATGTGAACAGTGAGGGCGAAGGAGCGTGACTTTCCTTTTAGGTTTTGCTTAAATGTTCAGGCTGACATTCGGTACATATCCAAGTCATTAGCGTCGTTGGCTTTGTTCCCCCCCCAACATCACTTCAATGCATTTCCTTGTGCATACCTTCACATGACCTCACATGTAAATCAGTGTGACTTGTCTTCACTACAGCTGCAGAAAAATTCATCAATGGTGATTTTTCTCAAAAAAAAATCTCAAGGCAAGAGAATTAAACCAGCAATTAAAACCTGATCATTAAACAAATTATGGTTTTAAATGCATGCATAAATATATGTAAAAAACACACTTTTACAACTTTAAGTTAAAGTTTAAACTTTAATTAAATAAATAAATATGGAGGCAAAAAATGTACAGAAAGGTGATCTCTCTCATCTAGAAGACTGTGTGCACAGGTTACTAACTCTAATGAATATAGATTGTAGTAAAAAATGGACGACAAGGTGCTATCTGCTTCTGTTATCCAAGATTAAAGTAAAAATATCCTGTTTATGAGTCACGACATGCAGTATTTTAGAACCCAGAGTCTGCATGCTCACTTGAGATGTGGGGTGGAAAGTCCCTCCCACTCACCAGCACTAATTACAACCAAACAAATTAGAAAAATTAATATTTTAATATACAGCAACAAGGTAAAATCTATGTGAATCAACAGCAAGAAAAGATTCGAGGTGTAATTTTCACATTTTAGTCAGAAAAAGCTTCCATTTTTTAAAATAGATGACTTAAAACATTTACTGGAGCCAGCCACTAGGGGGCACTTGCTACGTTTTGGCTTACTTTTCTGTGTCTAACTTTAATTTGTGACTAAGTTATGTCAGATAAAGAGAGGAAGAGCAGCTCGCTCAGATGACACGAGGCGTTTGTCAAATCAGTGATTTTGAAAAGTTTTCTGTGATCTGTGGCATCAGTGGAAAGCAAGAGATGGAGGTACAGAAAGCCAAATTGGTGAACATTTCCCTGCTTTGAAATGCCCTCTGGAGTCTTATAAATACTTAAGCAGGTTTTTTAATGCGTGCCACCTGTGAATGAACACTCACACTCTGAGAGGTGAGGTGTGGGTTTTAAACATTGTATTTAATTTGTAAATTCACTTTGGGAGACGTTATTATACAGTAGAGCTGTGTTGCCTTTTATCTTTGAGTCTGGGTCAAATTTAATAAAACAAATGTCCCTTTTTATGACATAAATCAAGCAGATACACTTTTTACTGATGGCGTTTTGGCATGTTGCCTCTCTGATTACAGTTCAGATTGGATGAATGAGATGGAACAATATGACTTTATTCACCAGTTGATATCAAATAGCATTTGTTTCTTTTCCCTTTTGTACAAAATCTGAGCTACATACCAATCTCTGACTTCACTTTTTGTGCTGTCATAATGGAAAACATTTAACTGAACCATTAAAGTTTATTTTATCTTGGCCGACTCATCTGTGTATCAAATCTAGGGGGTTAGTCTGAATCGTGGTGATACAGGAGCTTATCTCTGGAATGTTCCATGACTCACCTCCCTGTGGAAAGGCACCGAACTCTCCCTAGAAAAGTTACCCAAGAGGCTTTGGTCCACTTCATCTCTGATACGGTGAGGTGGTGAAGGCTGGTGGGCTCCAGCTTTTCTAGGCTATTATCATGACCACTGCTGCATCACTGCCCCCATCCACACCTCACTCCCTTAAGTGTGATTGATGGGAATGTCCTGCCTGGCCTCGCACCGTGTCATGGCGAACCGCCAAGGGCAAGGACTCTTTGCAAAGGGGGGGGACAGACAGGAGAAAGAGAGCGGAGGATTTGAACTTTATCCACGCCGCCGCAAATCAGTGTGACCAGAGTTGTCACCTTACACAATATAAGAGCAAAGTCGTCACCGTTGACAACATGATGCCGCACCATCCGAGGCTGTAATAGCTCGGGGACGCTGGGGCGGGTCAGCTCACCTCAGCCAAGTAAACAGGGGCGTTTATAGACACACAGTTGTAATCATGGGAAGTTCACACAGAGTTCATATTTAAAAGCAGTGACAGCTGCATTGTGGAGGTGCACAGACTCCCTGAGGAATCCATGAATTGTCTTCTAAATTAGCGGGGATTAGCGAGATCCATGAGAAGAGTTCAAACGCACACAAAACACGAGACTTCTTTGGTCACGTTGGTCATGCTATTCTTATTCATTTAGTTAACAGCCATTATCACTACTGCTGCCAATTCACCTCGGGTCTTTGCACTTTTTTCTACCTTTTTACACCTGCAAGTATGACTTCTAAGTAGATTTTCACACTGAACCTACTTCCTTATGCTGCAGCAGCAGCGTGCGTGAGCAAAATGAGGAATTCAGTTGGTTAAAGCAGATTTATGCGCTCGCTTTGAGCTGAAGTCAAGAGATTCTGATCAACACGTTGGCAATCTGCTGCTTTTAATAGACGGTAAATATCTAAATTTATTTAGACTTAAAAAATAAAACAAGGCAATAAAAAGATTATTGGCAGTGAATGGTTATAAACAGTTTTATGGCCAACGGGGATGAATGAGTGTGGTGTTTGGCAGGAAAGTCAGACTGGTAACTTGATGTTGATCAAATATTAGGAGCAGAGGAGTGAGTTGGGAAGAAGCTGAGAACTAATTTAGCGAGGCTCGAATCAGACTAGCCAGAGAACAGACTGCTGTTGCATGTTTGTATCTAATAAACTGTCCATGAATATTGTTAGCCGCTGTGCATCATTAAATAGTTTGGCAAACCTTTGTGATTTTTAATTTTCATGCACTGCTTGGTGCAAATTTATGTTAGCGTGATTAGAGAGTCAGTGCGACGTTGGAGAGCAACATAACACAGACATGCTGTTGCACTGTTAAAACATCTGCAATTATTATCTAGAAATATGATAATTCATTCACCCTGATTCAGAGGCCTCTGCTCTTTGAGTTTGAGTTTTGTTTTGATGCTTTTTAGAGTAAAATAATTGATGGTAAAGCTGTCTTTGCTGTACTATTAGCAGAGGCATAAATGAGATATAGTTAGGATTTTATTATGAGGCCTATATTGCAACATAATGAGTAAAAATACTCTGCTGCCCTTCAGAATGGACCCATATCTCCACATTGCTGTGTTGAAGCGTTCTTGAAGAGGTTTGAGGGTTCAGTTATTTACAGCTGTGTCTTATTGGGGTTGATTTGGGCATTTTTCCTCTTCTGCAGCTGGTTGATTGGGGTGTTGTGGAACACCTGAGGACCCATGAAGTCTCAAGCTTACTTCGTTCAGGACTTGAGTCTGACCTCTTTCTGTCTCTCTGCTCTCAACCACTGACATGCTGCCACATTTGTGTTGAGTTAATATTCCTTTTGTTTGCACATAATCTAGATTTATGCATTCACTTTGTGTGCGCCATATATCATTGACCTGACTGATGTCCAGACTTTTTAATATAAATCGTGCAGCCAGGTCTCCACCAAAAGTGGCGCCAAGAAATCTGTGATGTCACACATGAGCACCACACGCTAGTAAACAAAGCACTCGTGAGCACGGTCAAGGTGAGATGAGTGTGATAAGACAGTTAAACAATAGAGGACCTTGTAATGCTTAGATTTTTTGTACTCTGATTGTGGTTATTTTTTGGCAACCAATCATAGGCTTGCACTGTAGGTAGGTGAGACTTCAAACAGCCGATCAGTCCGTAGTGGGTGTGTTGGGTCAGTTCAGCGCCAAGCTGACCGCCGAGGAGCAGGTCTGAAAATAACCAGCACGGAAAACGCACAGATACACTGTGGGGCGGCACTAGCTCAGTTGGGAGAGTGGCCGGTCTGGTAACCGGAGGGTCACCGGTTCGATCCCCAGCTCTGGCTGGGTTAGATTGTCGTTGTGTCCTTGGGCAAGACACTTCACCCACCTTGCCTGTGTGAATGTGAGTGTGACTCTGTGTGAATGTTGGTGGTGGTCAGGAGGGCCGATGGCACAGAATGGCAGCCTCGCTTCTGTCAGTCTGCCCCAGGGCAGCTGTGGCTACAGACGTTAGTCGTAGTTTACCACCACCGGTGAGAATGACTGTGTGAATGAATAATGCAACTCTGTAAAGCGTCTTTGAGTGACCTGAAAAGCGCTATATAAAACTGATGCATTATTATTATTATTATTATAGATAACCCAGATGTGAAAACAATTACACAACCAGGGCTAGACTGGGCTGATCCAGATGTTTAAGGGCCATTAGAGAAGGAGTTGGTGCCATATTACAGTAAAACAAAGTATGTCAATAGAAATTGGGAGCTGAGCTGTGGGATTTTCCTAGTTCTCAATTAACTCGTGAGCCTAACCCTAACAGGGCCTGGCTTTCATGTCATGAATTTGGATCAAGTGCAAAAAAAATTTGCTAATCAAACGTAGCCTCTAAATAGTTTTTGCAGTCATCTATTACCTGTCTCCTCTCTGCTTTCTGTCCATGAATCAAAAAGTGAGAAATGTAAGAACTTTGGAAAGAAGTGGTTGTTTCTGATTGAGACAAAAGCAGAGTTTGACATTTCAAGTGTGGAAAAAATTGCAAATAAAATCAGGATAAATCCTAATAATAAGACAATCTGCACAACCATTGTAAATTATAAATGATGCAACTTATTTACAGGTTTTTATTTAGAACATTTTAGATTCCAAGTGAAAATGTGTATATTCACTATTCACCGACAGTCACACCCCACTGAGACTTTAATCTAGAACACATCATATCAACCTTGTTGTGTTTTTAACCAAACAATATAATGTGTTTTTAGACCAAACAGCTCTAAAAACCCTCTGAAGGTCTTGGACCAACATGTTTGAGTTTACACCTCATTGATTGCGAACAATGGTGAACGTTCTTCTACTTTATCATTGCAAATATAGTTTTATTCATGTGATTGATGATGGAGACTTTAATTTGTTTAGCCAATCAATGCATGCTTGTGCATGGACCGATCACGGCTTCTCACATCTCCTGAGTCCCTGTTGAACTAAGAAGTCTTTGTATCTAAAGCAGGAGCTAAAAAACAATAAATACCGCTTGTCTAAAAACAAACCAGAACTTCTACCTAAAATTAGTTCACACTCAGAAATCTACAATCAGCTGAGAATCTTCTGAATGAAGCCACAATGAAGAAACTCTCCAAACATTCTCATGTCTTTGTGTGAGAAAACGTCCAGTGACTGATAAAAGCAGTGGTTTGAAGCCCATTACGTTTTATTTTGCTATTTACATGGATCACAAACTCAGGGGGAGGGAGGGTCTTAATGTGCGTGTAGTATGTAGACACAATAACCGTAAAGTCCAGTCATTATTCTCTAGGACGGACTCTGTTGCCTTGGTGACATGGAGAGCATTTACATGGTGTGTGGGAGCAGCGTCTGAACAATGTGTTCCCTGAATGAGGTCACCTGAGAGCAAACATAAATGCTATCACAGCCAAAGAGCGTCAGCTTCTGTGATGTTTCATTTGCTGCACCGAGGCGTGCGGCCTTAAACTGCTGCAGCTGAGCTACGAATCTATTAAACGTAATCGTTCTCAAATTATATCCTGCATGGGTCTGTGGAGCGTTTGTAGAACGTCTCTCGGTTTATTTTCCATAGTAGCGGCGCGCATTGTAACTTTCTGGCCTCTTTTTGAAGTTTCGGGGTGTTCAATTTCAATAAGCTCAGCACTGGAGGTCGACTCCAGCAGCAAGTAATTGAAAACACTTCTCAAGGTCATGCTCCGTATAGATCTGAAGAGTAATTCTAAACAGGCGAGATGACAGAAACAGAAGTCAGTGGGAGTTATTGGCCTCCTACTGGGGAGTTCATTGCTGAAGATCAGAAAAGAGACAAACGACAAAGCAGGGAACCAAAGGAGAGATTCAGCTCACAGATTGAATGACAAAGAACTACGGTATGTTGAGTCCTGGCTGAACAGTGGCTGCAATGTCAAATATAAACATGTGTCAAGTGCTCGTAATGACTGCAGAAGGTTCATGCAGAACTTTAGCTGATCCTGAGTCAGATAAATGTCCTTTTCTCTCATTAGTTTATTCTCTGGCGCGTTGGTTAACTGATGAAGAGAATCAGTTGTTCTTATTTACTTCTTGTATGTTGATCATTCGTCATTTCAGTTGGGTTCATCCAGATGTAAAAACTGGAAAATAAAATAACAAGTGGTCAGACAATCAGTGAGGTATTTAAAATCCAGACAGATTTTAATATAGTGCAATCATCCATTTTTTTAAATAAATATTTGATGAAACACTTGACTCTTCACTTCATGTTTTTTTTTTTTTATAATCAGGAAGATGTTTAGAAAAATCTCTTCTGTTGTTGTAAAGACCCAATCAGCACAATATTATCAGTGATAAAAAAAAATAGATTTCAACCTCCTGAGACTCTTAAAGCTGAGTCCACACTGTACGATTCTCAGTGAAGGACTCGTACCTGGCTGTCACACTGACTGCGTCACACTGTATGACTCCTTTTATGAGTTATTGTAAAACATACCAAATGCAATAAAGTTTATTCAAACATTAGCGTTGTGCGACAGACATAACAACAATGGGTGCAGAACAGAAGCTCAGTTTCACACTATTATTGTTCGAATTTGACTAAAAAGAAAAGAGTTTGAACTGAAGAGTGTCTGCCTCAGTGTGCTCTCCATTTTGTTTTGAACTGCATGATCTCATCGCTTTTGCATCACTCTGGGTGTGTTCCTATTGGTTGACGCCAATCGTAGCCTTTCTGGCCGTGTGTATCGGTCGCAGCTCCTTTTTGGCTGTGTGGTCACACTGTGTGAACACAGGCCGCCAAATAAATCCCGCAACCTACAATGTTTCCTACGATGTTTCCTACGATGTTTCCTACGATGTTTCCTACGATGTTTCCTACGATGTTTCCTACAATGTTCTCATGATTAAAGACTCTGCAACGGCCGAAAATCCCAGCGTGAACTCACCTTTAGAGATGCAGCAGAAAAGTGTCTGGTGGTAGGGATCGGCAAATATTCAGAATGAATGGCTTAAATCAGCCAATTCGAAACTGGAACCTTTTACAGTGCGTGAATGCACCATTGCTGAGAAACTGCATTGCAAAAAAACTTGACATTTTTCCCCGTCGGTGACCTGCTTAGCTCTAATTTCTGCTACCAATAACAGATCAGTCAATTTTAAGTTACTACTTCTAGAATCCTCATTTTCAAGTTAATCTGGAAAAAAAAAGTCTGTTAATTATAGTTCTCTGAGATCAGTTGTAATTAGCCAGATCATTAATATGCAGATAACATCTGTACAGGAATCAGAAATCAGTGCTGGCCCTCAAAAAAAGGCTTGTTGTTGGATTTTTGAACCATAAAATATGTTCAAATTGGAGTTGGTATTATTCAGGGAAATTTAGCTTTAAATATTAACTTTTTTTAAATTTAAAAAAAAAATTTTTTTTTACAGATTTTATGATCATACGAAAAAGTGATAATTAAAAATAAAATGTGAGACATTCATTGTTCAAAAACAGTGTTTTGTGTTAATTAGATGTCACTAATCTCAAATAGCAAGGTGAAATAATAAATACGCACAGGTTATTGTTGTTCTGTCTAATATTTTAAAAAAATCCAAATTCTAATCATAAAAAACAAAAGCTCAGGTGGTTAAAACACAATAATAAAAAACTACAGTCATCTTGTAATAAATTCAATGTTTTTCTGTCTGTTTATCTTGTTTTTTTATCTATTCATTGAACAAACCAACTGTATTTGTATTACTATTATGTTTATGCCTGTCAGTTATTTTTTATGGCCTGTTGGTTTGATTGGATGATGTGTCTTCATGCAAAGTGACAAAGTAAACAAACGCTGGTGAAAACACAGTGACTTGATTAGATAGTTTGACAGATAAAGTGCGACTTGCCGAGCAAAGCCAGACTCTCTAGAGGTTTCCCCCCAAAAATAAAATACCTAATGTTTATTGTATCCCATTCTTTCACAGTACGATTTTATCCAATAAGGAACTTTAGCTTCTGAATGTTTTTTGCTCTTGATAATGTTCAGAAGTCTCTTGAGACACTTGCAGCTAATTCTGCTGTCGATAGAGGAGCGGAGATCAGTCCAGATTCACTGTATTTTGCTTGGTCAAGCTCTGACTGCATGAGCTCCAGAGAAAGGGATTACAGCGCCACTAAGCTCCATATATGTTGTTTAAAAAAAAACATGGCTCTAATTAATCAGGGCATGGTTCTACTGCAGGGCTTAGTTGGCCCCTTGTCAATTTACAGCCATCAGCTCGCTTCGACAAGTCCCAGCAGCACCCACCAAGTTGCTATCAACCACAGATAGCAAGCATTTAGTAAGAAAAGCTCTTAAGAGCTGATGAGATGCTGAGCAAACTCAACACAATCAATAAAGATTTGTGGCGTTAGGGAATAGAGCAGCTTTTGCCTGTAGATTAAAATACTATTATTAGTAAATTGATTAAGGTTTAATGACACATTTCTACTTTGTTTGGGTAAATAAATTCTAAACCTAACACCACCGATAAGCTAACGGCTAAAACCAAAACCAGTGTGAATATCTGGCTCCCTGAACCAGAATATTTCACAACAGAAGAAGAAAAAGCACTGGCTCTTAATGTGGGAGCTGACTAAAGAAACCATTAAACCGATGATACCGCGAGACCTCGTTGTGTTGGAGCAGAGGAGGTGATAGCTGCTGCCAACTAGTGTTCAGAGTCTTGAACGCAACACCAAAATGAACCACCACTGTTAAAAGTTAGCATGTAAATTATTAATAAAAACATCAATTTAGTGCTTTTGAACATCGATACAGTATCATGGCACTAAATATCACGATATTTCAGTGTCGATATTCTCTGATACCCCTAATAAATATGTTGTTTAATTTTACACATTTAAATTGTTTAATTTAGATGTGTGTGTGTGTGTTTTAGTGGTTTGTATGTAAGATTCTTCCTCTAGTTTCTTTTGATTAAGCTAAAATAAATTATTTAAATGTGAACAGTGAAATCTTGAAGGATGGGGGAAAAAATCTAAAATATTGAGAGCATTTTTGTAGACATTTGACTTTTTAAACCAACTCATTACCATAAGTGAAACTTGGAACAACTTCCACTGCAGTGTGAGATGTTAAATATTTAGTTATTTATTTTCTGTCTGCTCTATACTCTCCTCAGGCGTTCTTCTAAGACCTAACTACAGCGTATTTCACTTATTAATAGTTCATCTTTTCTTTTTCTTTAAAACCTTTCAGCCCTGCTCCATTTCTCTCAACATGCTGCTGTAGAGTCAAGTCGGAGTGGTGACTCTGGTGTTTGAAGTGAGAGTTTCTGCGGCTTATGCCACCAGCTAAAGGTTAACATGCAACACTAATAAATGGTTGCGTGTGACGCCACCGTCCGACTGCATACGTCAGCCTTCCTGTTCTATATTGTGGCAGCTAGTCTGGATGTGTGGTTTATTGACTCAAGCTGAAAGCAGCGTGGTTGTTCCTTCAGTCAACGTCAAAGTGCAGTTTTTGGTTTTTTGTTTTAGTCTGAGATGTTGGTGGTCTGGTGCTAGGTCTGGTATTCTTAAGGGAGCCGTTTATGTTTCAGAGTAAACAGTTTAGTTGGAGTTGAACAAGTTAAAAATAGAGCTTGTGTTTTAAACACTCCCACCATAACGTTGGTTTCATAGATTTTTCACTCGGTTCTGTTTATTTTTGGTATATCCTTTTTGTATTGGTGCTTTTATTGGATGATGACTGTAGGGAATTTACCCAGACTGCAACACAACAAATCTACTATAAAAAAATAAAGGTCCTCTGATAATATTTTTTACCTTTTTTTAAAAAACAAAACCAACCACTGTGTTTAAATCAATGAACAAACTGAGCTAACAGACTTTTATAATCCTGACTTTACTTCACGCTTTGGTGCATTAACATTAACAACAGCAGCAATAAACACCTGAACCTTTAATTTGATTTAGTTTATCTGCTTCTTATTAATTGGCTCCAACTCAAATGCATAATGCAGTTAATTTCTATATGTATAAACACATTTCATACGTGCCACGCTTTCAGAGCTGTGAGTTGTGATTGCTCACTGCGAATGCTAAATCAAACATTGCATGTTTTCATTGGCACCACCTGCCTCGGGGCTTCAGGCTCTATTGATAATCCAGTATGCTTCAGATTTACTGCTTCGTTTTCCAGCCTGCTTTTTTACTCACAATATGGTGAGATTTCAGAGATCTGGGATGAGGAACATCTGTGAGCGGTTGGGAGGAGTGCTGGTGGTGGTGGAAAGCAGGGCAGGACCTCATAACGGTGATTTTTCTACTGTTTTGCAAAGATTACAGCCGAGCAGACTGCTGAATCAGGGTTAACCGTTCATTTGTATTCAGGGATGTTTGCTTGTCAAATCTTGGCTTTCTTTGGCTGTTTTTGTTTGAAGTTATTGGGCTTGATCAGACAATGTATTAACTAAAAGCCCAACAGAGAATACAGCCAAGCTAATATGCATAAAATACCCCCAGCAAGATATTAAATAAAACTTAATAAAAAGAAGAAAAACAGCTCACGTATTCAGATAAAACCTCTCCTTGTGTCAATATGATTCTTTCCTCTGATGCAGAGAAATTTTATAAAGTTGTATTTGTTGTCGAAGCTCCGCAGACAGGCAGGCGGCTCTATCTGTATATCAGCCAGCTGGAAAGGAAGAAAGAAGGTTGTGATTAAGTCTGCGTATGAGATAGAACGCATTAGATAGTTTCGGCGTGATAAGCCAAGGGACCCAAGCTGTGTTGTGTTCCAGATGGATAGAGATATCGCACGAGGCTGACGGCAGTATATAGAGATGAAGGGATTATTGTGTCCAATCGTTCGGTCAATAAGCGTTTGAGAGGCTAAAAACATTTACCTGTAACCATTTTCCGGAAAGACAGCTGGATACCTGGGGGGTGATTTTTAGCGTCAGAAATGCTTCTTTTATTTCACTGTATTCGTTTCCTGCGACCTAAAGTGCAAGGAAAATAATTAGTGCTTTATAAAGCTGAGCTCAATTAAAAAGTTGACTAACGCCCACGCGTTTATTGTATTCTGTGATGACCCATAAAAACAAATTAATAAATCCACTGCTGCTGGGAAGAGGCGTCGCCATGGAGGAGGGTTGGCAGCAACGTTGAGGTTTTTTAAAAAAGACAAATCCGTTTCTGATCAGACCTCAACTGTGTTGTTTTAGGCCGCCACTTTAGTCTTTTTGGACTAAAATGCTGATTAGTTTTAGTCACATTTTATCATGTCTATATGTGATAGTATAACCCTTTAACAAAGTAATTTAGATCAATAAGTTGGAAATTAGAATCCCTCACATCAGTCAATTCAAAATGCCGTTTTGGCATTAAACAGGAAAAGTAACAAAAAGCATCCAAAATGGACAAAACTACAATAACCAAAGTATTCAATCAACACTAGAAGTATTGGTCTAACATCTGGCCATAACAATAACAAAGACATGTTGCTGCTTAATGAATAAACTCACTAATCAGGACTTAAAGCTCATTAGCTTAGCATTATCTTAGCATTAGCTCATCAGCAGGTTGAATGGGCGAACACAGCGCCGCATTTTTAGTAAAATAAAAGAATCAAACAAGTACCCATATGTTGCCACAGAGACAGTAACAGACATAGCCCCTGAGCTATCGAGTTAGATCCCGCCACAATAAAAGCTTTGCTCAGAAATAGAGATTGAGTTCACATGATTTACATCACAGCAAAAAGAAATCAAACACTGTTCCTCGACTCCAAATGCTAATGTTTTTGTCCCGTCTCGTCACACCAACAAAAATTCTCACACGTCTCGTCTTGTTTTAATCATCAAAGAGCTTTTAGCACTTAGCTTATCAGCGTCTCGTCATTGTCATGAAGAAAATTAATGCTATAATTTCATTATAGTCTTCTTCAATGAAAACACTGGTTCTCAATATTGGGCAAATAAACCCATAGATGGACAACAAAACCTTATTTATTATGGTGTCATTATTTATTTACCAGAATCTGAATCAAAATGCAGGAGACGCGTTGCTCTGAAGCGTCATGAATTATTCATGCATGTCTGCTCCTGTCACAACACCTGGTGACCTGTGTGTGAGGGGTTCCAGCAGTTTAAGGGGGGCAACAACTCTCCTCCAATGAGCCCTGCTCTTGTGTACATAATCTACTCACCGTAACACACACACACACACACACAGGAGAATAATAGAAACCATATTCTGTGTTACCACTGGGATTAATCTTCAACACGGCTCCACAGCTGAAACTGTTTACATTTCCAGTCCCGGCAGCGGTAGCGAGGCGTCACAGTGAAACCGGTTGTAACAAAGCCCACAGACCTTCAGAGAGACATGCCATTAAAGATGACGGATGTATTGGAAATAATACTGAATCTGGGTTTTGGAGCCATCACTCAGTGGTTCGTGACACGTTACTGATGAGAATCACAACTATTTCCTGTCTTTCCCTGGAGGGATCTGTTTCTTTGCGGGTAGCAGAGATAACCGAGTGTGATTGCGAAGGTGACATTGACAAAGAGCATTTGTTTCTGTTCTTTAGTGGTTAGGCAGCATGTTAGACAACTCCCTTGCTATTTGGCCTTGTGTTGGTTTTAGCACTCAAGTGAAAGCTTTTAGTTTGTGGCTTATTTTCCCCTCTAAACTGAATAAAGCATCTTGTCTCGTTGCTGACCTCTTAATATCAACTGAATCTGAAACCGACTGTGTTTAGGACTCAACATGTTCCATGATGTTAAAAACGCCAGGCTGCAAACATTAAAACCGCCAAGGCTATGGATCAAACACAGCTGGAGAACATTAGACGTTAGAACTTGACTGATTAATATAATGATCGCTTTTATACAAGAAAGAATCTCACAAATGAGTTTTTGACACAAAAAACGAAGACCCAGCATTCCTTCACTTTTAGTTACTTCAGTCAAATCTTGAAAATAACATTATATACGATCTCAAGCAACACCAAAAGAGCTTGTAATCTGTTAAAGGCACACTATGCCGTTTTGGCTTGTTTTTAGCACCCTCTAGTGTTCGTTTTAAGTCATAGGATTGTCTTTGCTCAGAAACACCTAAATGTCTCCTCAGGAATCATGAATTAAAAACACTCCAGTGCTAGCATAACAGCTAGCCATATTAGGTTAGCCTAACTCTCGCAAGTCACATGACTTTGTGAGACTTCAGGGCACCGGACAAGAGACTTAGAAGTTGCAAACTCGGCATTGTGGATCCAAGCAGCAGATGGGGCTGAGTGACTTTTCCTTGACCCTGTAAAGGGTCATATTAGCACAGACTGGCTCAAGGGAAATATTTGAAATTATGAAAAAGTTACTTAGTGTGCCTTTAACATTTGATATATGCTTTGTGAATGACTTGAAGCTGCTGACACATGGAATATTAGCTCAATATGTGTAAAATTGACTGAGTTGCATGCTGACCCTCAAACGTTAAGTTGTAAATACGTGTACATCCAATTATTATTTTCTGAGAGTTTCATTAAAATCCAACCAGAGAGATGAATGTAAGTGACTTTAATTCTAAGCAAAGAGTTTAGCTTGGGAATGTTTTTCAAATTTCAGCTCAAACTTGACTGAGTTGTGGCCATTTTTGCCATCAAACAGTAACTGGAAGTAGATGTTTTAATTATTTTACTGGTTAATTGTGGACCAGAATCATTATTATTTCTCAAAAGGACTTTTTTTTCACTTTAGAAAAGGAAGATTTGCAGCAGGATGGTTGAGAAGCACTTAAAGAACAGGAGGTGGGATGTTGTCAGTTTTACAACTCGAGCATTCTCCCTACAGTTTATGGAAAAGAAAATAACAGAAATTTCTCTCAAGAATTGCAAATGTCCTTCAGATTTTCAGAAGTTAAGGTTGCAAAAAGCTTTCACAGTTGATTTGACAACAGAAATGATAAAAAACACTATTACTGTCATGTTTCAGTTTTCTAACATCAGCTTTTGCTTGATGCAAGTACAATCATCGAGCCAGTGTACCCGGCCCGGAGGGTTACCGGGGTCCCACCCTGGAGCCAGGCCTGGGGTTGGGGCCCGTTGACGAGCGCCTGGTGGCCGGGCTTTCGCCCATGGGGCCCGGCCGGGCCCAGCCCGAACTGGATACATGGGCTCATCCACCTGTGGGCCCACCACCTGCAGGAGGAACATGAAGGGTCTGGTGCAATGTGGATCGGATGGCAGACCAAGGCGGGAGCTTTGGCGGTCCGATCCCCGGACACAAAAACTGGCTATTGGGACATGGAACGTCACCTCTCTGGCGGGGAAGGAGCTGGAGCTTGTGGAAGAGGCTGAGCGATACCGGCTAGATATAGTCGGGCTCACCTCAACACATAGCGTTGGCTCTGGAACCCGAGTCCTGGAGAGGGGTTGGACACTCTTCTTTGCTGGAGTTGCTCCGGGTGAGAGGCGGAGGGCTGGGGTGGGCTTTCTGTTAGCCCCAAGACTCTCTGCCTGTATGTTGAGGTTTTCTCCGGGGGATGAAAGGGCAGCTTCCCTGCGCCTTCGGGTTGGGGAACGGGTCCTGACTGTTGTTTGTGCTTATGCACCAAATAGCAGCTCAGAGTACCCACCCTTTTTGGAGTCCCTGGGACGAGTGCTGGATAGCGCTCCTACTGGGGACTCCATAGTCCTGCTGGGAGACTTCAATGCTCACGTGGGCAATGACAGCGTGACCTGGAGGGGCGTGATTGGGAGGAACGGCCCGCCCAATCTGAACTCGAGTGGTCTTCTGTTTTTGGACTTCTGTGCAAGTCGCAGTTTGGCCATAACGAACACCATGTTCGAACATAAGGATGCCCACCGATACACCTGGTACCAGGGCAGCCTAGGTTACAGGTCGATGATTGACTTTATAGTTGTATCATCTGACCTGAGACCGTATGTTTTGGACACTCGGGTGAAGAGAGGAGCGGAGCTGTCAACTGATCACCACCTGGTGGTGAGTTGGATCAGATGGCAGGGGAAGATGCTACGCAGACTTGGTAGACCCAAACGTATAGTGAGGGTCTGCTGGGAACGCCTGGCAGAAGAGCCTGTCAAGATGGTCTTCAACTCCCACCTCCGGCAGAGCTTCGACCGCGTCCCGAGAGCAGTGGGGGACATTGAGTCCGAATGGGCCTTGTTCCGCTCTGCGATTGTTGAGGCGGCTGTTGCTAGCTGTGGTCGCAAGGTAGCCGGTGCCAATCATGGCGGTAACCCCCGTACCCGCTGGTGGACTCCAGAGGTTAGGGGAGCCGTCAGGCTGAAGAAGGAGGCCTACAGGGCGTGGCTGGTCTGTGGGTCTCCAGAGGCAGCAGATAGGTATCGGAGGGCCAAGCGGAGTGCAGCAGTGGCAGTTTCCGAGGCAAAATCTCGGGCGTGGGAGGAGTTTGGTGAGACCATGGAGAAAGACTATTGGTCGGCTCCAAAAAGGTTCTGGCAAACCATCCGGCGCCTCAGGGGAGGAAGGCGGCAACTCGCTGACACTGTTTACAGTGGGGACGGGGAGCTGCTGACGTCAACTGGGGCTATAGTCGGACGGTGGAAGGAATACTTTGAGGAGCTCCTCAATCCCACCGACATGCATTCCTATGAGGAACCAGAGCTGGGAGACCTGGGGACGGACTGTCCAATCTCTGGGGCAGAAGTCGCTGAGGTAGTCAAAAAACTACGCAGTGGCGGAGCCCCGGGGGTGGATGAGATCCGACCTGGGTATCTCAAGGCGATGGATGTTGTAGGACTGTCGTGGTTGACACGTCTCTGCAACATTGCGTGGTCATCGGGGGCAGTTCCTGTTGAGTGGCAGACTGGGGTGGTGGTTCCCATTTTTAAGAAGGGGGACCAGAGGGTGTGTTCCAACTATAGGGGGATCACACTCCTCAGCCTCCCTGGGAAGGTCTACTCCAGGGTCCTGGAGAGGAGGGTCCGGTCGATAGTTGAACCTCAGATAGAAGAGGAGCAATGTGGTTTTCGTCCTGGTCGTGGAACTGTGGACCAGCTCTTTACCCTCGCTAGGGTGATGGAGGGGTCATGGGAGTTTGCCCAACCAATCCACATGTGTTTTGTGGATTTGGAGAAGGCTTATGACCGTGTCCCCAGGGACACCCTGTGGGGGACGCTCCAGGAGTACGGGGTGGATGGTCTTTTGTTAAGGGCCATTCAGTCCCTGTACCAGAGGAGTGTGAGTCTGGTTCGCATAGCTGGCAGTAAGTCGGACCTGTTCCCAGTGAGGGTTGGACTCCGCCAGGGCTGCCCTTTGTCACCGGTCCTGTTCATAACCTTTATGGACAGGATTTCTAGGCGCAGCCGTGGTGTGGAGGGTGTCGAGTTTGGTGACAGGAGAATCTCGTCTCTGCTTTTTGCAGATGATGTGGTCCTCCTAGCTTCATCAGGCTCTGACCTACAGCTCTTGCTGGGGAGGTTCGCAGCCGAGTGTGAAGCGGCTGGGATGAGGATCAGCACCTCCAAGTCTGAGGCCATGGTTCTTGGTCGGAAAAGGGTGGCTTGCCAACTCCAGGTCGGGAGAGAGGTCCTGCCTCAAGTGGAGGAGTTCAAGTATCTCGGGGTCTTGTTCACGAGTGAGGGAAGGAGGGAGCGGGAGATCGACAGGCGGATTGGGGCAGCGTCTGCAGTGATGCGGACGCTGAACCGGTCTGTTGTGGTGAAGAAGGAGCTGAGCCGGAAAGCAAGGCTCTCGATTTACCGGTCGATCTACCTCCCAATCCTCACCTATGGTCATGAGCTTTGGGTAATGACCGAAAGAACGAGATCGCGGATACAAGCGGCCGAAATAAGTTTTCTCCGCAGGGTGGCCGGGCTCAGCCTTAGGGATAGGGTGAGGAGCTCGAACATCCGGGAGAGACTCGGAGTAGAACCGCTGCTCCTCCATGTCGAAAGGAGCCAGCTGAGGTGGTTCGGGCATCTTGTTAGGATGTCCCCTGGACGCCTCCCCAGGGAGGTGTTTCAGGCATGTCCTGCCGGCAGGAGGCCCCCGGGTCGACCCAGGACACGCTGGAGAAAATATATCTCTGGTTTGGCCCTGGAGCGCCTTGGGATCCTGCCGGAGGAGCTGGTAGAAGTGGCTGGGGAGAAGACCGTCTGGAGCTCCCTAATTGGGATGCTGCCCCCGCGACCCGGACCCGGATAAGCGGAAGAAGACGAGACGAGACGAGCTTTTGCTTGGAAAGTGAACAGTTGTTTTTTTTTATTGGCAGGGCGTGATTTTCTGTAGACACTCCATCAACCACACACTTGACCTTCTCCTCTTTTAAACAGCTGGTTGAATGAAACGCGTTTCTGTGAACCCTCCTGTCTGTATTTGTATCTGGACTTTTGATCATGCATATCATTAAATATAAGACAAGTTGTGCCAAAAGGATCTTCAGATAATTTATCGGAAGACATGAGGGTCATTTCTCCTATAAAAACCTCTAATGATGTTACCATTGAATTCGCTGCCATACAGGACAAAAGACAGGAGAAGAGACAATAGCGGTTCCTATTAGACATCTGGCAGTCTGGGATATAATGAGATTGCCTTGATATGACTTGATTATGCCGTCCTATTGACAAAAAAAATTAAATTTTCCATAATCTCCAGGAGACCTTGAGGTCGAGAATTTCAGAGGTGCTTTTCAAGAGCAAACACTGGGAAAACGCAGTGATATCATCTCCCTGAGACCCGCACAAACAAGACCTCGTAGCTCAAAAGGTCACAAGGAGAAATAAACTCGAATATTGTGGAGTAGCTCAAGGATACGTGACCAAATCTGATGAAAATCTGTCTGATTTTAAACGGTTCCACCTCAAACTGCGGTGACATTTTGTCCACATTTTGTTTTAGACACGTCTGCCATCACCAGCCCACATCAAAAACTTAAACCTCTAAGAGCCATTAGGCCCATTATGGTACTTACAGCCACTTAGCAGCCGCGTGTTTGATTTTCCAAGACAGTTTTCATCATCTAAAAAAAAGTCTGATTCTTGTTGTGCGGATGTCAAAACTGTAACATTTTCAGACATTGTGTAAATTATAATTGCCCCTTCAAATTAGACCGCTGATTATTTACAAAGAGAGCATGAAAAGCTTGTCAAAGGGTTCAAAAGCTTCACACACAAATGAAACTAAAGTGTTTTTTATGTTATTTTTATAGCATCTTACACTCAACACATTTCCACCAAATCCAGCTCCGTGAACATATTAATGTAGGCAGATGACGCTCTACAAAATCACACAAAAGCTTAGGATCAAATCATGGAAAATATCCAATTTCAAATAATATTTTAGTATCTGTGCTTTGTTCATTAAGAAGCATTAATTTCCCTAAAGGACCAGACACGGGTTGTTGTTTGAAGAACTCTCAGCGTGCTTGTTTGACAGACTGTGCCGTCCCCTCCTGAGTTGTAGCCGCAAGCTCATTAGAGGAAAAGTTGATTGACTGTGTGCGCAACTGTTTTGATAATTGCATCTCTAATTCAAGCATCGGAGAAATTCTCTGTTTTTCCTTCTGTATAAAAATGATCATTGGATTTGAATGAGTATAAAACTTTAATGAAAGAGATGCTGTGCAAATTAATTTAATGTGTTCTCTTGCCGTTTTTAAACAGTGCTTTGAAACTGCGTGACAGAGCAGTTTCTTTAAAGTTCTGCACAGCAGTCGGACTTGATTGCGGTGGAAACGGCACTTGCATGATATTCAGAAACTGAATATATTCCCTTTCAGCTCTAAATCTTTGGCTCAACACTAAAAGCTTTGCACAGCCTTGGACCTGGACAGACAATGCAGACAGTAAATTAGAAATAGCTGCAGGCCGTTTTACATATGGCGCACAAAGGCGTGGAGGTGCTGAACAGTGAAACAGAATGCCATCTAACAGGAAGTAGCGGGGGGATTGTGTAAAGCACTGGTAAAGCCCTCTAACAGTAAGCACTTAATGAACAGCCTTTAAAATTTGTCAGTTTACCATCGAGACGCATCAATATTTAATGATATGCAATATGCAACGCTCTGAGCTCTTCTTTCAAAGGATGTCTTTGCTCCTACTCCTAAGACTACTATCAGGATTTGAACTTGGAGAATTCTTGTCACATTGTATTCCTGGAGCTAATAAAATATTAGACCGGGTAGCCCCATTGTTCTGTTATGGTTCTTAGTGATCCCTAAGCCCAAACAGTTGGACTGAAAAGAGCTGAAATAAAGACGGTTACGTAAAATTCCTTATAAATAACTGTAGTTTATTGGTTTTGTTGGATATAACATTCAACAAGATCTACTCTCTCCTCACCAGGATGGATCAGGACAAAAACGAGTATTTGGAATGTTGAATTTTATTACAAGTCAGCAAAGTGTTTAGTGTTCCTCACTACATGCGAGCTCTCGTGTGGATTTGTTAGCGAGGCGGAGCTCTTGGTGCCCTTTGAGCTGTGAATCGTCTCCTGGCCCACGTCGATGCTGACCCTGAGTTGTAGCATTTTGATCTAAAGTCAGTGAGTTTGTTGGAGAAATCTGGATAAAAACGACTTTGTGGTCTAAAGCCTTCAGTCATTTCTTAAGCCTGTTATCTGTATGCGTGTGTGTGTGTGTGTGTGTGTGTGTGTGTGTGTGTGTGTGCGCGCGTCCTGCCACTAGCACACTCTGCTCCGTTGTGCTTGTTTTCAGCTGTCAGCTTGGACTCCGCCACATAGTTAGCTGAAACTGCGTGGAGCAGACATGGTGACTCGTTCAAATCACAAAGATAAAAGTTAAAGACCCTTATTTTTTCCTTCTACAGCACAAGTTGCTGCGCTTTCAATACAGAACACGCTCCAAGGCTTTTGATTTATATTCTAAGGGTTTCCAGCTAAAACGGGCAGATCCTACGTCTGACATGTTGCTGTAAATACATCACTGGTTGTAAGAAACATTCAAACGTTGGCTCATTTCAAGACAATATGCTTTGATTTTGATTTATTTCTTTAAGTTGCTTTAAAAAGTATTTTGTTTCCCTTTAAACATTTTCATCGGTTAAAGGACGAGATGTTTCTCATCAGCAGTCAGATGGATTTATACCAGTTTTTGTTATTTGGAAGACGACACGTCTTCCTAGTACCAATGCACAGAGACATAAGAGGAAAAACATCAGTGCATCCATACAAAAGCTGATGCAGGCATTTCACAATAGAACTGTTTCCTTCAATATGTCCACACATCACATAAGGGACCCTTAAAAAGATACAAAGACGAGCTCTACTACCCTAACAGGTGTTTGAACCCTTAACCTTTACAGACTTTAGGTTAAAGATATATTCAAAATACCCTTGGAACAATATTTAGATTGACATTGAATGTTTTAACTTTTAAAATGATGATTACAAACTTATACCTTTTACTATTTCGAGGGCGTAAATGCACTTTCCAGCCCTTAAACAGGTATAGGGTACATAACTCCACCCATAGGGAGATTAAAGGTTCTTCCTCTGCACCTTTTTTTGATTGTGTACAAGGTCTTAAATCCCTCAGAGGTCAGGCCCTCCGTCTAGTGATGAAGGTTTCTGTTCAACATAGATAACCAGCTTGGATGTGGACGGTCTTTTTAAGGTCTTTCATGGTTTTTGTGCAAATTAGGAACAATGTGGGCTTTGTGTGGATTGTTTAGAGCTTTTACGAAACCTCCATAGTGAGGTTATGGTAGTTTATTATCATTGTAGTGGCGTGTCTGGGTCCTGGGTGGAGCATGGTGGTTGTATATCCTGGATGAACCAGGCTATTGAGAATTTAAAACAGGATGGGTCGCGTTGGCCTCATGCTTGGTTTGGTTGGGTCATAGGAAGTTTAAAATGTGAAAACGCTTACACATTTTCCCTTTTAAGTCAAACAAACCTCTGCAGCATGATATCTAATGTATGTATTCATCTAAAACATTTCATACTGGAAGGAAAATGATTCATTCAGCGAATGTCTTCAGCTGTTTATTTTTAAAACTGTTAACTTTTAAGAGGTTGTTAACAGAAACTTTTATCCCATTTTCTTCCAGTTTGTTTACCAGCCATTAAGTGACTCAGCTCTTCTTTTCTTTTTGCAGCCACAACAACAAAAGCATAGTTATGAAGCTTCAAACTATATTGTCAATTTAGTTTCAACTGCAAAAGCAATTTCCAGACCACCAGACTTCCAGACACTTATTTATGCTCTCATTTCCAAGGCTTGTATTTCCTGAAGAGGCTGAGCACGCGGCACTCTTCAGTATTTACTCAGTTGTGTGTCTGCCCGGAAAATCGTTTTGATTCGAAGATCATGCATTGATTTGCTAACACTGGAGCATAAACTAAAGTTTAGCTCCTCCTTCATGAGCTGCACATTAAAAATGTGAATTTTCTGTAAATCATCATAAAATCATCTAAATATGTAAAGTTTTTTACATAAAGGTAAATATAAAACAAACTTTTGCATGCATTGCAAAAAGCTTTATATATATTTTTTTTATTTTCAGGGCAAACTTTGCGTCATTTTGAAAATCTTGAGCAAGTTGAGGCAGAAAAATAGGAAAAATCCAGTAGTTTGTTGTTGTTTTGTTGTAATTTTCTAGGAACAAGAATATAAAATTCATCCAATTTCTCTTTTAATAATTATTGATGAGAATCTTTTCAAGTGTTCTTTTGTTATGAAGCTTGTTTTTGAGTATCAACAGATTTGATCATGGACATGTTTTTGCTTTTTAGAACATCAACACTCATAACAGATTTCACTGAAGGCTCTTGTAATGACATCAATATTGACTGGAGTAAGAAGAGGTTTTGTGTCAGTTTTTAACTTAATATCACTAATCTTTAAACATTTTCTGACTTTCCTGTGTGAGTGTGGAGTCATGACTGTGATTGGGCTCTAGTGACGTATTGCAACCTTTTCCTTAAACCAAAAAAGTCCATTTACCTTTTTTACTCCCTCCTTTGCCCTTTAATTTTCGTGCAGAATCACAGGGGATCTGAAAAATCAGAGCAAATAAAACTAGGTGTCTTATTTAACCAGAGACGGTGTTAAAATCCAAAAGGCTGATTCAGTTTAACCATGCAGACGATGCAACACAAAGCAGGAGACCTTTAACAAAATAACAAACGGCAGCTTCTAGGTAGGCCAGTTGATGCAAATGTGATGAATGTAAAGAGCCCTGCAGAAGCTAAAAGGTGTTGAAAACAAGGACTACAGATCACCCTCAAACTGACTCGTTTTTTTAAAGGTTAGCTAAAAATAGCCCTTTCTGTCCCTCATGATAGAAAGTGTTTATAAAGCAGCGCTGCTCAGAGGCCTTTTTCTTTCAGTCACCTTGTATCTGGTGGACTGTTCATCTGTAGGTTGTTAGAAATGTGTTTACAAGACAACTAATTCCAGTCTCTTTGTTTTTTTTTCCTGCTCCGTTGGATCAACCTGCTGATGTCTGATCATCTTTTCTTCAACAGGTGAGTAACTAAACTGTTTTTATCAAACTAGTGAATCAGTCTCTGGAGGCTAAAATGTGTTAAAACCTGGGTGGAAAAGCAAGCCGACGTCATATGAAAAGAACAGGAAGTTGCTTTTTATTCTGCATTTAGTAAAGTCACTTTACTGTCAGGTGTTTCATACTGTGAGGGTGTTCATGCAGGTGTTTAAACTGTCTAAAAACGCTTGAATTTTAATGTGTTAATTAAAAGGTTTTGAAGTAATTAAAAGTAACAGAAAGATGGCGTCAACGATAGAACATTCACTTTAATGAGACAGGAGAGTAAAACAATCATTTGAAGCATTTCTTTCCTTATTTCCATTATATTATATATGCTAAAATATTTGACAAAACCTCCATTGAAAAAGAGTGAGAATTACTGAGAAGAATATTTTCTAAACACCAAAGTGCCTTTACTGGTTGAACTTAACCACACATAAAACTCGGGATGCAGTTCTGCAGCCCATCAGGATCTCCACCCTCTAAATTGTCTACAGTAAATAAAAGTTGCACTTTGCAGTTAAAGTAGGGTTGCTGTGAGGTTTTCTTAGAAAATGTGTTCAGTTACGCACACGAGTAACGCATAAAAGCTAATTCTGAGACACGGGGTTGGGAGTTTGGGCCAGATGCCAGTAACTGCCAATCACAATATTTCACCGGAGTAAATAATGCTGAAGTGAAACTGTCAGCGTTTCTTTTATGGCTGGATATGTCATGAACATGACAGCTTGTAAAGGATATAGGACATGACTGTAATGACTTTCTTGTGATAATGTTGCAAATAATCAAGGCCGTGTATAAGACACACACACACACACACGCTCATATGGCTCCCTACCAAGTTGCAGTCTCACTTTTCAAAGACTTCAAATTCTACAAGCTTCCCCAGTTTGGTTTTCATTTAAAATTTCCAAACCTGGATGTGATTAAGCTGCTCAGCTAGACTCTCTGGATCACATCCAAGCCCCTCGCCGCTCCGGGTCCCTCCTTAAACGCTCCCGTCTGCTGCTGGCTGTCCGCCTCTGTGCACTCATTCAAAAGACAGGGCCCCCCGTCAGAGCGCTAAACCCACCGTCCTGGGGTCCGCCGTCCTCTCCACAGGGACTATCCGTGTCAGGGATGCGATCCGTTATGGAGCTTTGCTTTTAGCACCAAGGTTTCAGCCTCAAATTTATGACGGTCGACTCGGACCTACAACAGCACATCATCCCGAAGTGCTCCCCAGCGTGAAATTTAGACCGATGAAAAATGGACAAAGCTTGAGTTTAGGCCGACTTTTTTACATTTTGCATGTGATTCACTTATGTTTCATTTTTTGCAGCGTTTGTATGATCCTCATGTGTTTGCACAAGTTTTCTCTGAGCAGTAGATTCCTCCTAGGAAGATGATTGATCATTAATTGATTGCAGGAGCCTGGTTGTCTTGTGGGTCTCTGTGTTGCTCGGTGCTGGACCTGCAGTCCTCCTTCTGACAAATACTGGTGTTTTCCATTTGTTTTATCAATACAAGCAGGTGAATGTTATTAAGAGTCCGTATGCAGTGTGGAAGTGATGATATGAAATATGGAAACAAAGCAATGAGCTTACAAGTTCTTCAGAGAGATCCTTCAGGACAGATGTGCCAAATGACTGAAAATAAACTATTTCAAGTTTTAAATATTACTACAATTAAAATAGATTTTCTCTTCAGGTTTTACAAAATATTAAAAACTTCCTTTTGAGTTCAGGTGTTTAATTCCCTCATGGCTACGGTTGGTTAGCACTCTCAAATCCAGGTCCTGGGTTAAAGGCGACTTGGGACCACTCATTCTCCACATTCATTCTCTGGTTTCCTCCCACATACCAGAATATTCGTAGAGTTAATTAGTGAATTCTAAATTGGCCCCCTAGGTGTGTGTGTGTGTGTGTGTGTGTGTGTGTGTGTGTGTGTGTGTGTGTGTGTGTGTGTGTGTGTGTGTGTGTGTGTGTGTGTGTGTGTGTCCCAATGACCATTAGAAATGAGCACCTAATGACCCAGAACACAATCAAGTGGGTCCAGAAGGTGGATGAATGGTTGGATGTTGGTGCCGTTTTCCCAATAGAAACTTTACAAAATGAGAAGTTTAGAACTTCTAAGGTCAGTTTCTCACTGGGCAATGATCAGTGGTGACCAGTTAGACACAAAACCGCCATAAAATAAGATTTTTAGTCTGGATCACACTGAACTGGTACTAATGACACTAATGACTCAATAACAAATTGTCTCGATGAATAAATTGCTTCACTTATGTGTCAATTTGTTATAATTTACCCTCTTTTTGTTTGCATGTTGATCATCAACCACATCCAAAGACATATTTCTCAAACATCTCCAACTCTGAAGAGTTTCAGATGTCTGTGACGACCGACAAACTTGAGAACACATTTTTTGCAAGTTTTATAAACATGTTTAAACCTATAGCAAGACAAGAGGGAGGACCTGCAGTTTGCATCAGAAAAATAAGAAGTTTCAAGACCTTTTAGTCAAATCCCTCACATACTTTTTCCAACCAATGAGACTTTAGTGACGCAGGAGCATTGTTTTGGTGCCATAAAGAATGATAAAATGTCCACATTACACATCATATAGACCAGAGCAGGGAGCATGTCTGGCGCACCGTCTAACTATCTCATCGCTCCGCTTTAATCCTCACATTCTTGCCTTTCAGTGCACAAGCGTTTGTGCAACTTTCAAAATGAGGAGGCTTTCTCTTTCACCATAAATCTAACGGGGAAGTCTGTCGAAGCTCCAGCAATTACAGACATCACCTCAGCACCAAATTGTATTTCTAATAGATTGAATTAGAGCACAACATTTTTCTTTTCACAGTCATTCTCTGACATGGGTTGGCGACCCCTCTGCTGAGTGATGTGCTCGAACAAGCTTACAAATGCAGTTCTAATTGAATACCAATCACACGTCCCTGACTTTGTTCCATGCTGTCATTTGGGGGGGAGAGGGGGTGGGGTGGGGGGTGGGGGGCAGGACTGACAGCTCTTTTCTGTTCTGTATCATCTGAACATCACTTTGCAGGTTTGGGACTGGATAGCAGAGAAGTTGTAGCCAAAGAATGCATGAAGAATAAACCTAAAGGAGTAAGGAATATTTCCAGTGCATCAAAAATAAAGTCATTTTTCCTTTTAATGTGATTTTTTTTTACATTTCTCAGCAGTGGCTTCTAATACCTTTTTTAGAATCGGCTGAATTTCTAACGATGACTCGTAAAATTGACATATTTGATCAATTTGTTATCTCTGATATCTTGATTTGTCAGACCTCCTCAGTGAAAAGCAGAGCATCTGAGTTTGGTTCAAGTTTTAACTAAAAAAACTGAAGCGATATGGGTTTTCTGGACAATTTGGTTGGATATTTACAAGTGCATTGTGGGTAATTGTGTTAGCTGACCTCTATATTTAAGGCAGTCCAAATTCCAAAGAAGATCCAAACCCTGATGTCCTTACAGTTGACATCAGTTTAACTTTTTTGATCTTTTTTTTGTTGTACTGATAATCAACTCACTTTTTCTTGTCAAATTTGTACTTAAAAAAAAAAATCAATGAATAGTTCACAGTGGGTGAAAAGGGGGTGTGGTTGTTGGGCGATTAACCGCTGGGCAGAAAATCAAAGTTATAGATTTTAAAGGAGGAAAACCTTAGGTGTTCCTGTATGGGGTCCACCATTTCACCTCTGTCTAATCAGCTGGAGTCACGGCGCTGAGAGGTCCTATAGCCAGAAAGTGAGCAATTAGAGTGTTTACTCCTCATTCCACACACCACCTGTGAGCTCTTATGGGCCTGCCCTGCTATTTTTGCACGCCCTCGCCCCATTGGACAGCTGTGAGGGATTGCGTCAGCTGCTCGCGGCACATGGCGCTTCCCTCCATCTGTCGCCCACGTGCTGAGCCAGTTGCGAAGCAGGTCGACTCCAGTGACCCTTTTGCGACCTAGCGGGCTGCTCGGCTTCAGCCGTGCCTTGATAATGAACCCCCCTTACTTCCTATCTCACCCTAAAGACATCAGGATCAGTTCCAAGGAGCTCCAGCAGGACCTCCACACCCCCAGCTGTTGACCAAAACAACAACATGCCAAAATGCAATTGACATTCTCACAATACCAACAAGTTTCTAGTGTCGGATCTAGTTTTATTTATTTATAGACGAACCCTCTGAGTCCCCCCCCCCCCCCCCCCCCCC